>VZRU01015971.1:5629-34094 GCA_013398155.1 Pedionomus torquatus | reverse complement strand
TTTTTTTTTTGTGTGTGTGTTTTGGTGTTTGTTTTTTGTTTGTGAGTTTTTTGTTTGTTCGGGTTTTTTCCCTTTTCAGTCACACCTGAGGGCAGATTATTTTCCTGCATATCCTTTCATATTTTTCTTCTGTTGAGGGATTCATGTAGGCCTTCACAGTAAGAATATACTTTATTCTACCTTTAGTGCAATTATACATAGGTGGACACATTACGTTTTTTTATGGACAGAAGTAGACCCGTTTCAATATATTTTTAGTAGTATTCTTGTTATGATTTTGTGTTCACCTCTGGTTTACATGCATGTGTTCTTACATTCTGCTGTCTATATCTATTCTTATTGCTTGCTCAAAAGGTCAAAGATGAATTCTAGCGAAACATTTTCATGCTTTGTAGTTGCCTTCTAGTTCCCATTACGCTACCTGTTTTTTCCACATAGAAATTATGGTACCTGTACTATTTCTCTTTGAAAGTAACGATGGAATCTTTCATTTATTTCAAAACAAGTTAGATATGGTCTGCTTTTCCTCTTGATTTTGTGAGTTAGAAGGTAGTTAACTGGTGTTGGGATGGAGTGACGGCTACACAGACTGTGAAAAGTAAGTTTAGAGGTGTGCAGTGAGATGGAAAAATGTGAAAAGGAAGAGATCAAGACAGAAAGGTATTGGCACCTAATGTCTTAGAAAAAGGAGCAAGATAAAGCATTATAATTTCTGCTGAGCTGTAGTAAAACAGATCTTTTGTACACTTCTCATGGGCATTATTTATGGGTTTTGATCGTTCTTAGAATATCCCAAAATACAAACCTGCTGGCAGGTATGCTGGCGTTAAAAAAAGAACATTCATATACTAGAAGATTTGCCTAGATTTAAAATTCTGAGAGGACAATCACTTAGTTGTTTTAAGGTGAACGAATGTGCTAATATTGGCCATTGGCATCTGGCTACTTTGGACTTGGAGAGCAGATGCTGTTAGCCTTTCTACTTCAAAGCTATATTGTTGCTGCAGGTAAATAAATCATACGCTACCTTTATTCTTCAAGAATGACATACGCAGGTTGAGGATATATTAGTTTATGCATTAGCATGCCTTTGGGCTTCTGCACCACATGCCTGATGCTCCTGAGGGATGGCAAGTTTCAGGTAGCACCCCCTAGGTGCAAGAATCCCTCTAACTTTTCACCCTTTGCTGCCTCTGTATATGAACTCATGTAGACACGGTGGAGTCAGTTCAGGTGTGTCTCTATGCTCACCCACAGCACTCAACCCTGACTTTAAGGGACCATGTCTGTTAAGTATTCAAACAGTTAAGTGGGCCTTTGTTTCCTGCTTTGCAGATCTTCCCTCAGCCTTTGGTGAAACCCAAAAAAATTTTCTTTTCTTTCCTTGCTTTTGTACACATCCTTTCCTCGCGATTCCTTTTTTAAATTGATCAGTGAAAACATTATTTTAATCTTCACCATTGTGAATTATCTAAACAAGAATGATTCAATCTTTCATCTTTATTTTAAGAATGTAACAGAAACTCAAATTAGCAATGGTAGCAGAGGTACACCAGAGTGTATTTTAGTGCAGATATACGCCATGCATGTTATGGGATGAATGGGTGTGTCTGCTAACAGTTGATTCAAAAACACCATTGCACAACACTCTGTGATGGAATGGGATTGAATTACAGACCCAAAGTCAAGATGATGGTGTAAAAGTGACTGCTTTTGACTGCTTTGACTGCTGTGAGTGTTATATATAGTCTTTCCAGGGAAAGAGAAAATGTGGATAGGAAAGAGAAGGTAGTTGAGTGACCTAAAGAGTAATTACCAGGGATTAGCTGGAGTTTCTAATTTATGAAGTCTTCCCTTGGACAAGCGGAATTCAATTTTCCATTATGTGAGTATATTGTATAACATGACCAGAAGCAAAAGGAACAGGAGGAAATTGTTTTGCTGAATCATATGAAAGGATGATTTCTTATAGAAGTACAAGCTTTAAGACATAAGCTGTTGCTTATTCTACTTCTGATAGTTTCCTGCACCCCCTGTCACAGTGGCACAATGGCCTAGAATAACAAATAAACCAGTAAGAGACAAGTCCAGCCCCAAATGGTTTTTTGATTACTGCATTCCTCCTCTGGAAGGCTATTTCAATAATTCAGCATGGGGTGATTAGATAAAGGTGAACACTCTTTTCCCCTCACACTAAGTGTGGCTCCCACATGATACTTCCTGTCTTTCACATATTGTCTCTTTAGTATCGATAGCAACTAGATGCAAATCAGCATGGCATCTGCTAGTTTGTTTTCAGCTGACCGGGCTAAACAGCAGATATGGAATTTGTCGCCAGGAGGCTGTGACCTCATCATAGACAAGTGGCATTCCCACAAGCAGGTAATGAAGCACCCCTATTGAGTGTAGCTGAAGTCCAAATCCTCAGTAGAGTTATTAGATATTCAATTTAAACAGCTCTCCCAAACTTTAAAGCAGTCTCTTGATTTTTCTTTTTTTTTTTTTTTTTTTTTTTAAATCCACTCACTATTGTAGCTGGAACAGCAGCTGTCACCAGTCTCTGCTGATGCCACACTGTGCTGAATTGGGCCTTGAAAAAGTGTGGGAGAAAAGAAGGGATGAAAAATCAAAGGGAGAGGAATAGGAGGGGAAAGGATATGAAAGGACAAAGATGGGAGGAAAGAGTGAATGTGTTGATCTGAATAGTAACTTTAACGCTCTTATTGCTGTTGAACACGCATAGAGAATATTTGTAGTCAGACACTATTTGGTAATAGCTTGATCCATTTAAATTATTCTAGCTTCTCTATATACTCTATATAGGTGGTGTAATGCTGTCTTTTTAAGAAGGTAACATACAGTGATCAAAAAGGTCCCCTTTAGTATACTTACTCATTCAAGACTGAACTCCATATTCCTTTTCTGTTGTTCACCAAGTTGTTCACAACAAATACTTTGGGATGTGAGTTATCTGTCCTTGCTATCTGAGAAAATGTAGGTTTTGGGGGAAGGTTTAAGTGGATCAGTTTGGTAATTTTTGTATTTTTTAGCAGCTCTTGTGTGTGCACATAAATATTATTTATATGAACAGCCCATGAATACTTAGCATGAATCTAAAACATTTTTGTATTTTACTGATCCTTCTAACAACTGATCGATAGCAAATACTGTTGAAAGGCTTTGCATATTCTGAATTATCAGTATTGGTTGGTAATCCCAAAACACTTGAACACTAGTTTGCGGTCTGAATGTTGAATCTGAAATGAAATTGTATTTTATGTCTTTAAAATAATTGTGAGTGGAAGAGTGGTAGCTTTTCGATCTTGTCAGTGATGAAGGTTTGAGACTAGCTAAAAGCAAAGCAGAAATCAAATAGGTGTTTTAGAACCTGACATACTCAACTTTTGTGGATGGGAAGGGAGGGAGAATACTTGAATGAGAGGAAATGAGAGGGGAAAAAAGGAAGAAAGGGGATAGGGTGAGAAGCAAAGAGACAGAAGAAACCTTGGCTCTGTGTGGGCAGATCAGCATTAATGGATGCAGCTTTTCAAGGCATACTTCATTACTTTATTCTCCTTCTTTACCTATACTCTTCCACTGTCCAAGAAACCTAGGATGAGATATCAAATTTGGCATTTCTGTCATTCATAATCAAATGGGATATTAATTGAGCTTAGAGTGGGAGTAATGACTGAATAGCAGTTGATAGCAGGGATGTATAACCTTCAGAATGGGGAATATTGTGTTATGTCAAATGGAGAAATAGTTTTCCTATGTTCTCAGCTTTCTGGAAAATTGTGCTATTCTCATACTTCTAGTCAGAGGGCTTGAGTTTTTTTGTGGTTTTTTTTTTTTTTTTTTTTTTACTTTCTGTGATAGACAATTCCTTTAGAAGAACTAGACCATGGCCTGCAGTCTTCCAGTTGTGCATATTAGGCTGGGCTGGGCCCGCTGCACCATGGTTAAACAACTGAGACTCAGACTAGCCTGCTAGTTATGTTCTAGAGGCACCAAATAGGGAGCCAGTCCCAAAATGCAAGAAATATGAAGCTTTATCATGAAACTGAGCCACTGAAACTTCCAGTGAAGGATCCAGATATCCTCAGTGTCTCTCCTAAGAGTGTCCAGGGTTGGTAGGATCATCCATGACTGCAGCTTGGTTGGAATTCTTGAGAATGTAAAAATATGTCACAGTGCACATCAGCTTTTTTTCTCGGTAAATGCTATAGATGAGAGTTCCCCATAGAAATGTTCTGTCTAGTTAAAGCTGCTAGATTGTGGCAGTCATTTGTCCAGTCATTTCAGGGTCACTCTATTACTGCTTATGCACGTTACGTATTTCATTTCTATGCCACAATGTAATATAGTTGTCCAAATGATGCACAGCAGCCACTGTGCAAAATAGTCTTTCACAATTTGTTTCAAATCTTGTTTCAGACATTCTCCTTAAGTTTCTCTGTGCAAATTCTTATTTGTTTAATGTGTCAGTATCTTACTAAGGTTTTTTAAAATTCATATTCTCATAAAACGCTTTTACTTGTATTTAAAAATATTTGGTATATCAGTATTTTGCAATGATTAGGACCCTGAAAAAAAAAAGGAAAAGGCAGAACATAAAACAAACAACCCCTTTTGCACACAGATAAAAGGCTGTTTAACATTACCCATTACTTGTTTGATGTGAGAAATTAATTTATTTGCATTTTGCTCTCCTGCTCCTTTGCTTTTCTGAAAGCATGCTTGGTGTTACACCAGTTTTCATAGGTCATGCTTGGTTGTCAGTCCCCTCGTGGTGAATTCCAGAGCTGTGGCAATCACTGTGTAAGAGATTCTCATTTTACTAGAAGTCATTGATAGCCACAGGTTACCTGTTGTCTGGTGTTGGAGCCATAAAGAATGTGATCAATGTGTGGAGAGAAGTGTATCTCTTATCACAGTTTTTGTATTAAAATAAATAACAATGAATTGGGTAGTTGGTATTTATTCCCAATGATTCAGGCAATGATGATGCTTAAAACTGAACTCTGCAGCATGTTTTTTTCTAAGTCAGAGGAGCTGATGGACTTTGGTCCTTTTCCTATGCCTGAGGGAAAATATTTTTTTCCTTTCCTTCCTCCATTTTTGTTAGTTTGTTTGTTTGTGGTGGTTTTGTTTGCTTGTGTTTTTTGTTTGTTTCTTTCTTTTCTTTTTCACCCAAACCAAAAGAAAATGCTGCAGTGGAGCACAGAAGTGGCTGCTGAGCTCTCATTCTTCTACTTGCAGTTGCGGAAGAAGGGTAATCTGAATTTGTAAACTCTGAATGCTTCTCATTTTTGAAATGAAATTCAGAGTTATTGGCCAAGGCAGGTAGAAAATCCATTTGCTTGAGCTCTTTGAGGTCCAGCTGATAATACTCAGGGCTCAAGTCCTGGAAGATACCAAGTGCTCTTGTCTTAGTTCAACAGAATATATAAGCACATCCTGAGTTTTAAAGTCTGTGAATAATCTCAGTGGGAATGAGACTATGTATGTGCTTAAAATTCAGCATGTAGTTTAAGTAATTTGTTGTATTGGAGCCAACATGCTTAGCACTTTGGAAGACTGAATCCTCATTCACTAGTGGTGATTTGTATATTTCTTTGGCTTATGAATTTCTTCACTGACCTGCTCCTTTGTTTGGTCAGCCTGCAACATGGTCAGGATTAAAAACTTCTGGGGCTTGTTTTGTCTAGAAGGCAATGGGTAATCTCTGCAGAGAATGGCTCACTTTACATAATTCCTGATGCTAAAGAAATATGTTCTTTATAATCAATTTATGTTTGATATGAAATTGCAAAGATTTTTGTTTGAGACCAATGTTTAACCCAGATTTTCTTTCTTTCCTTGTTTAGAACTGTTGTTTATCTGCAGAAATTAATAATGCCTGTCTACAATTAGTATATCAAGTTCTGAAAATAAGTTATACTTGTTTATCAAGACTTTTTCTGTTTCCAAGTTCTCTCTGCTTTCTAGCAGCTTTTTTTCCCCTTGTTCTGAAAGAGTGTTCTTCAGGCAATAATTAGCAGTGGGCTTTATCTGAACTGAGATCTCTAGACAGTTCTGTCAGATATTTGGTTTTCGCTCAAAATGTCTTGGCCCTGTAAGGTAATGGTTGTAATTGTTTTCTTCCCCCTCTCACCTGTTCTCAAAGCATAATCTTGGCACTGCCTCAATGCTGTTAGAATTACAGAAGCCTGAGAATAGTTTTTTGTTATTGTATGGTTATTTCCAATTATATTTTAAATTTTTGACCTATATATTTGTCCTTTATTCTCTGCCAATTCATGACGAAGCATCATAAAGGATCAACTGAACAAACTGAATTAAAAAAAAAAAGAAAAAAAAAAAAGAAAGTAACTCAGGAAAACCCCAGATGTGTCAGGCAAATGTAATGGATGCAGTTTCTCCTCAGCAGGGGCAACCCTTGGTCTTTTCAAATCAAGGGGTAAAGAGGATTTCATTGTAAGAGTTTTTGCTTGCCCCTACCAAGATGGAGTAGGGGTACAGTGAAGCATTAGTTTAAATTCTGACTGTCTTTCCTTTTATGCTCCATCTTTAAAATAGCTGAGGTAAAGTAGATATATATAGCTTAGATTAGAGTGTAGACAGGCATGTTGCTGCTCGTCTAGCTGGAGGGACAGAAGAAATCATATGTTTAGCTCTTCTTTCCTGCCTCTCAGCTGAGGTGCAGTAAATGACTGTGAACGTTTCAAATGTAATGTCACTGTGTGGCAAAGCGAGGTTGTTGAAACCATAGCTCGAACCATGTAATGTCTAAGTGGAGGGACACTAAATTCGAGCAGTAGCTTCTTTAACAATTCTAGTTGCATTGATAAGAGGAGGAACGTGTATGTCTCTCATGTGGCTCAGGCAGTGGTGGGCACCCGTACTTAGGGCACTGAATGGGGAGGTCGAGAATTTGGCATTCTTTGTTTTGATGCTGACACAGACTGTGATTAAAACTGTGTTACTTTACTCACAGTACCCTTCTTTCTTCTTGTGTAATCTTCTTAGACTACAAGGTGTAAAGAATGTCTCTAACTCAGTGTTTGTACCATGGCTATTGTATTTAAGTATGTTCTGGGAGCAAATGCTAACAGTTGCAAAGAAATGAGGTCCTACATGATTAAAACATTACAAATTATTTTTTGCCAACTATCAGACATTTATTGAAGGAGGATGGTGAAGCATAGGTATTTTCACAAAACATTTATCACTTCATGACTTTTAAAATTAGATGGCCCAAAAATGCTTTTGAGAAATTTGAATGATAAAAATGTTACCAGTTGTATGTGTGCTACCAAATACATCAAAAATTGTGCCACTGGCATTTTTATCTCAATCTGAGTTCAATTTTCTGTTAATGATGACTTGGGTTTTTTGTATTTTTACTATTATTCTAAAGGTTTATTCAGTTTGACAGTTGTAGGATTAAGCTTTACAAACAAAAGGATAATATATCCTATGTTTACAAGTTAGCCAGAGGCCAGGTTTTATAAACTTTAAAAATACAGCTATTGCTAGTTTATAAAATAGACTAGTCAGCTTTCCAAGAGAGAAAATAAATCCAGCAATGGAGCTGATTTCCATGGGAGCTTGGTACTCTCATGTATAATAATCTATTTTGACCTAAAGCAATGTTACACACGAACCTTAAAAATGTTTCAAAAAGGGTAAAAATATGGAGTGCAAAGTGGGGACATATGGGGCCTGATTCTGTATCTTACACCTCACGTGAAAGCCTTTAGTTCTGCCCCCCTTGAAAGGGGACACTGAGCAAGTGATGTTCAGTACCGGTTAGAACAAGGACCATGTAAGATTTTAGAATCTGGTCTATCCAATGCTTTCTGTCAGATGTAATGGTTTGCATTAGTTAAATCTGATAACAAGTTCACAGGCAGGCCTATAATCACCTGTGTTAGCAACAGAGAAAGGTATTTTATGTTTTCTGCTGAAGGTCATCTAGTGATACTTTTAATCTTAGAATTTCAACTCCAAATAGAAGAGATTCAAAGGTCATAGCAAGCAAAGTAATAAATTCTGGAAAGGAATTTTGGATGCATCAGGCAACATAAGTATCTTTATTACAAGCATGAATTTTTAAGAAATTCTATGTAACCCCAGATTCTTGTTTCATCATTTGCAGCATAGGCATAATACATCTTCACATCAGAACATTTGTATTTACAACAGATGAAGAGAATATCCCAGATGAACTCTGGCTGCAGTGCTGGGTATTTTTATTTAGATGTTTGGGTTTTTTTGTCGGTGTTCCCACCCCCCCTAGCCCCCTCTTACCCGTAACGGTGATATATTTAAAATGATGAAATCGGATTTGCCAGTGACTCTGACTCTGGTGCACAGGTCTCCTGCAGCACTGAGGAGGTGCTGCCCTGTTAGTTCTCAATCTTGTCACTTCTGGGGAACAGCAGTGAAACTGTTTGTTCCTGACAGCAGACAGCCCCACTGCAGGGCCCTGGTTTCATGTTACATTAAGTATTAGTGCTGTTCTTTCAGGAGCTATTATGCTGTGACATCAAAGATTTTCTGACAGGGCAGTTGTAGGTTAGCACTGAACTTGTCTACTGAAATTTTTAAGAATGGAATTAAATATATATGATGAGATTTAATATGAGACATCGGAAAGTGCATATAAAATGGAGTTAGTGGTTAAAGAAAGCTGCAAGAATAATTATTTGGTTTGGCCTATTTGTCCTTTCTTGTCCAAGGCAATTTTTATTGCCTTTAATTTCTACAGCAGTTCCAAAAATACTGCCATATGTTAGCATTTTTGTGCAACTGCTTATTTTCTGAAAAATGTGTGAAACAGGAGCAAAAGGACTTACATAAAGTAAGTTTCAGTATAGACCCTGCAGTGTATATATAAATTAAGCCTTGAACAATAATTATAATAGGCTTTTTTTACTGCTTACCTAATTACTTAAAAGGATCAAGATACAAATTTTAAATAGTAATCAAGCAATTTAAATGGCAAGCAAAATGCATTAGTGATTTCTGAAACTTCCATGGTTTTGTAAGAGAGAAACTGTAACTGTGTATAGATTTCAACTATTCCTCTTTGGTAATGCTGAATCCAGTTTCTGTCCAACTTAAAGGGAAGATGCTAGGAATTTGAAACGAACTGGCTGTGTAGCTGTTCAGGACAAAAAAATAATTCTTGAACATGCGCAACTTCAAATGTTCTTGTGGATTCTTATGTGGTGAAATCAGCGTTGCTACAGCTATAAAATTACTATTATGCTCTGATGAGGCAAGTTCAGCGACAGGAAATATCAAAATTAATTTTGGAAACACGTCTGCATATTTTTGATTACGTTACTAAGGCATTTGTTCCATTTAGTATCAAGCAATTGAATCATCTATTAAAAATGAAAATGTGTACAGTAGAGTAATGCTTTCCCAGTAAAAAGTCCCAGACAACAAGAAATTGAACAATACCATTAAGTCATAAACAAGACACTATTATAATTACTGCTATATATTTTAAACTTACTTTCAAGCATGAGAAAAATTATATAAAGAACGTATGTCTTTCTTTGTAGTAGGATACCCCCCTCCCTATATAGCCAGGAATAAGAGGTATGATTCTGGGGTCCTTGCTCAGGTAAATAGATTATTTGATTATTTTTGGACTGTTCTGTTCACCAAATGCTTGCAGGGTCAATTCTGAAGTTTATATTGAAGTAGAATATGCTATTTATGCTATGCTAATTGACCAAAACTAGCTGTATGGTAGCTTTGATCAGGTGCAGTGTTTTTAGTTTATTTAGATAACGTTGCTTGACTTCTCCTTTGGTTTTCCTGCATTGCAACACACCTATCAGCAAATCAAAATCTTTATGGCTGAACATTCAGAGGCAGCTAGCTCAGAATGAAAACTCAACCCTTTATGCTGTTGTGTGAAGCTCTGGGAATAGTGGCACTATCTTTAGGAAATACTCACTGACAGGTGGCAATAGTGGAATACAGAATTAACCTTTAGCTCTATAATCTCAAATCACAACGTTTAAAGTATGTATAAAGAAAGAAAAATGTGGTTAGTAGAGCTGGGTCTTGCAGAGGATTTTTAAGTGATTACAAAGGTACATGGCAAAATTTGATTAGCTACTGTATCTAAAGTATTTGTTGATCAATAGTTCTAATGCCCTTGAGAGTGTGAGATTGTAGGTAGATTACTCTTCCTTGCTTCCATGACTTAAAAGGTAGGATGTAAAACTGTTTTTTTAAACTAATTTTTAGCAAACAATGTGTACTATCATGAATCTGCTTCACTATGTTTTTATTTTGCACAGAGTATCCTTTTATTTAGCTTGTAATCGCAGAGCCTAAGGACTGTTACATTCAAGTAATGGTGCTTACCAGTTCATCTGCACTGTGGCTATCCTGGCTCCTTTTTTTTTTTTTTTTTTCTTGCAGCTTCGTTATATTTTTTTCTTGACTATTAGAGATGTTACTGTACTTCAGAATAGGAAACTGTTTAGGGAGGGCTTGTCAAAAGTTCTCTCATTATAGAAGGTCTGGAGTCCTTTCAATTTCCTGCATAGAATGCTTGGATTTTGTTGAACAGCTAATATTTCAATTTCTATTTAAATAAACAGCAGTAGAACTGACTTGATAAGTGTGCCACTAAATAGATCCTGTTACCACTTAGGGCTAATGCTTAACAGTCTGGTTTGCTGCATTTTGGTGGTAATGTTCATGTAAAGGCCAGGCATTTCCAGGAAAGAAACAAACAGTAGTATTCTATTATCTTGCAGCAGCAATTATGTATAGTTATCTGTAAGTGAAAAGTTGAAAAAATGTCTAGCATATTTAAGGTGAATATACACGAAACAATTTTTTAATTATCGAGGGGAAACAAAGACTAATTGTATTCTAAATATATAATATGTTTAAAAGCTGTGATTGTATGGATCCCATATTACAAAACCTAGGAAATCTAGCCTTTTAAGTTATTCTGTCACTAGCTGTTCCCATTATAGAATGAAAATAAGAAGTACCAAGCCAATAACAGTGTGCTATGTACACACATAGATAGTAACCCTTGGCAGCTTTAGGTAGGTAGCTCTAGATTTTCCTGGCTTTTGTTAGACTCCACAGCACTTAAAATACTTTGGAGAAGTTGTCTCTGTCTCTTCTTTTGTGTTTAAAACATATATATATATTTATATACACATATATAAAATCAGAAAAACATCAGTAGAAGGTAATGAAATGTCTTCTTTCAGCCATTCAGTTTTTTGCCTTGGTAAATGCATAATGAATCGGGATGTTAAAACCTGTATTATATTTTCAGCAGTCATTCAGGCCTTGGGTAAACAAAGAATCAAATTGTGTGAGCCTGATTCTGTAGTTGCAAAGCATTTGCATGTAGGTTGCGCATAAGCTAGACTTGTGCTTGAACAGTTCAGAAGGCATCCTTTGGAAGATGAGCAAACCTTATGAATTACAATTAAAATTGTAATGGAGAGATAGTTTTCTCCTTCAAATGAAACATAACAAGGACCCTTTATTCCTCTGCTGGGAGTCTTAGTTGTCTTAGTTTCTCATTCTTATTGAATATCTTATTTGTGTTCATAGAGGCAGGATTCTGTTAGTTTCTGACAGTTCTGTTTTGGAACTGTCTGACAGAAGTGAAAAGTCAATGGAGAATGGCCAATTAAGGGTTCCCATTTCTGGAGATGCCAGAGATGCTGTAGGCAGAGATGCTGGAAGGAGGTTGCAAAAACCTGTGTACACCATCTTCCAGAACTGAAGCTGATTGGGATCTCTAGCTGTGTCCTGATATGGGAGAAACTGTGGTTGATTTGGGTCTTAGAGTGTGAGAGGCTGCTGAGAAATTTGAGTAGTTCCGCCCTGACAGGGTCATGATAGGTCAAAAGTTGGTTTCTGATAATATGTTATTTTTGTAACTGAGCAGAACTTTCCCTTTTCCAACTGATTTACAAGCCCAAAGAACTCTCAAGGCACTGTTTACTATATACATCAGGCAAGAAGGCACCATCAGCTGTCTTTGGACCAGCAGGGTTTGCTATGCAATCTATAAGTACAAAAGCAGAAACAGAAAAAGCCCGGCTTATGATACTGTGTTGGGAGAGAAACAAATTTTCACCCTCCCATGCTATCCAGTTCCAAATTACTTGTTATTTAAAGCCTTGCTGCCTTTGATGAGAGGTACCTGAGGGTTTCTGATGACAGGCAAGTTTCTTCAGGTTTAGAAGGGCGTTAGTGCCTTTGTAAGACTAAGACTCAGAAGAAAGTAAAAGTGGACCTTGGAGGAGCTTTACTTTAAATTCTTTGTGCCTCTTGCATGCAGTTTTCTTTCAGTCTCTCTTCTTAACCATGTCTAAACTGTTATGCCATCCAGAGGGAACTGGACAGGATTGAGAGGTGGGCTCATGCAAAATCGCATGAAGTTCGACCAAGCCAAGTGCAGGGTCCTGCCCCTGGAACATGGCAATCCCAAGCACAAATACAGGTTGGGCAGAGAATGGCCAGAGAGCATCCCTGAGGAGAAAGACTTGGGAGTGCTCATGGATGAGAAGCTCAACATGAGCTGGCAGTGTGTGCTGGCAGCCCAGAAAGCCAACTGCATCAAGTGTGGCCAGCAGGTTGTGGTAGGTGACTTCTGCTTTGCTCTCTTGTGACCCTACTTCAAGTATTGTGTCCAGCTGTGGAGTTCTTGGCACAGGAAGGACATGGACCTGTTGGAATGGGTCCAGCGGAGGGCCACAAAGATGAACAGAAGGCTGGAGCACCTCTCCTGTGAAGACAGATGGAGAGAGTTGGGGTTGTTCACCCTGGAGAAGAGAAGGCTCTGGGGAGACTTCATAGCCTTCCAGTATCTGAGGGGAGCCTACAGGAGAGCTGGAGAGGGACTCTTTGTCAGGAAGAGTAGTGATAGGACAAGTGGTAACAGTTTTAAATTGTAAGAGGGGAGATTTAGATTGGATATTAGGAAGAAATTCTTTACTGTGAGGGTGGTGTGGCACTGGAACAGGTGCCCAAAGAAGTTGTGGAAGCCCCGTCCTTGGGAGTGTTCAAGACCAGGCTGGATGGAGCTTTGAGCAACCTGGTCTAGTGGGAGGTGTCCCTGCCCATGGCAGGGGTTTGGAACTCAATGATGTTTAAGGTTCCTTCCAACTCTATTCTATGATTCTAACACTCTTGCAGGTTAGAAACTGAGTACATGTAAGAGAGAATATGCCCTATTGCTTTTCTTTTATGTGTGTTTAGAGATGATAAGGGACATTGGATCTTCTAAATAGAGAAGATACTAGTACACTGTGTTTAATTAATCCTCTACTCTCTCAAGAGAAATACTGTAGGCAAATATGTTTATTCTCACTTTTCCAGTCGGAAAACTGAAGCAGGAAGGTTTCAAGATGGTTTGAGTCCTAGCCAGAATTCAAACTTGGAAGATATGGCTCATTTCCAGGCCTATGCTTGAATTGTAGACCATCTCTCTTTCTTTTTCTTATGCAATATTTTGTATTAAAGATAAAATTTTGTATAGCATTACATATGCAGTTAGAAATAGTTCTTTACTTACTTGGAGCTGCCTTTTCTCCATTGCTTTTGGTGGAGCATATGTTTGCTTGATCCGTGCTCTAGCGATGATGCAGACTGTTCATAACCAATCTGTCATTCATTTCTGCTTTCTCCCTGCCTGAAACGGACTGCCCTCTTATGCAGTGGCCATACCACTTTATAACAACTTTTCTGATTAGGTCAGAACCACGACACATCAGCAGTTCTGTTACAGTGAATACAAGATTACAGCAAGCTCTGGCAGGCTGTGGAGCTCACCCGTCTTGCTCTTAGTTAACTATCCATGAGCTCCCACCATATGTATGACTGGCCATCTGTATCTGTTATTTGTGGCTGCACAAGTGAGGCCTGAAATGCAAAGCCACTCCTTCATAGCAGAGTGAAGAAAGAAGTTAAGTTAAATCTCCAGAAACTTTCTTTTAATCCATTTTGTCCTTGCATTTTTCTGCATTTGTTTCATCCTGTCTTTCTGTTTTACGACTCAGCAATATATTCTGTCTTGAAAACAACATTAAGTGTAGTTACGCGCACACACACTGAGAGGAGAATATCCCCCCACAGTGTTTACAGCAACACCTCTAGGTGACGGCAGGCAGTAAGCTTTCTTTTTATAGAGCTCCAGACTACAGATCATTAGCTTGATATGGTAGCTCAGTGGTGCAAAGTCATTTGAATATTTATTACCCTGCTTAAGACTTTTGCTTTTCAAGTGGGAAATAAATGTGATAAGACCCACTTTCTGTCCTCTTGCCTGAGATGCTAAAGCACAAATATGTGAAAAAGATTTTAATTGTATTTCCTTGAACCTCTGTATTGGAGACCAGCAACTTGGATGTTTTTAGGCAAAAATGTATTGAACAATGGCTCAAGTTTGCAAAGTCTTTACAACCTTCTCTCAAAGTTTGATAGCATATTCAGCCCCAGAAGTTAGTTGAATTTTCAAAATTTAATATATAAATATTCATGTGTAATATACAAAATGGCAGCTTTATAAATGTGTATTTGAATGGGACACTGTTACTTAAGTGAAGTAGAAATTTAAAGGCCCCTTAAAACTGGACTTTGCCAACAATCATAGATTTTGAGAAACAGTAACCAACCAAACGTTGTGTAAATGAGGGTTTGTGGAGGGAAAAAAAGCCAACCCTATTACAATACGATCAGCAAGACATGAAAGCCAGCAGCAGGCAAAAGAAAGGCAGAGGCAGGCTCCTGAATATATTTTAAAGGTAGAATGTTGTCAGTGTGTTTTCATTTAGCTATTTTAAGATGTCTGTGTTTCACTTGCTACAGTCACAAATTCTAACTGTGAATAATAGGAATCATTATATGGGTGTAAATGGTATATTGACTACATTTTTCAGGCTCAAACACACCTTCCTTGTTGGCAGTGGAAGGCAATGAATGAGGCATTTTATTAAAACTAGTGCTTGTGGTTCTAATCAAAGGTCACTGGTTAGCTCTCACTTTTCAGTCTCAGATTTGTCTAGATGTTTGATCAGGGGGCTGCAATGAAATTATTATGACAAAGACTTTGTACTAGGCGGTATCTGTCTGCTGAAACTTGAAAGTCTTTGCCACAGTGATGCTGACAGCATGTGAATGCTGAAAGAAGGTGCAAGAAATGTTATGTCTTAAAGAAACCTTTACTAAGTATCATCTTCCCTTTGTGTTACGTTTGAAATCATTTCAGTTGCTATTAAGGTACGAATGAAAAGGTGTTTCATTGATTAAAGGTGGCGTGTTTTTTTTTAAAGTGTACTGTATGCTTTAAGACAGTCTTCCCATTACTTACTCTATTCAGTCCCTGCTGCACACAGCAAGTTCATTAACATGCAGATATGCAGTGATTGAAGTCGGGTTGCCTTTTACATTGGAGTTGTCTTGATATAATGAGCTTCTCTTTAATGTTCAAAAAACTGTTGTTACTTTCTAAAAGGGGTTTGTTTGTGAATTTCATTAAATTTAATTTCATCTTCAAACAATTTCAGTATTGTTCATTTTACTACAATTAACATGCTTTCTGGTGCTAAAAACTATTATTTTTTTTTTAAACAGATGAATTTTAACTTTTAGGCAATGTGTGTTGGGGGGTTGTCATTAATGTTAAATGAGAGAACTCCTCTTTAACTCACGAATTCAACATTTTAATTGGTGCCCATGTGCAAAAGTAGTAGAGAAAAGTAGGTTAGGGTTAGTCTAACTGTGTTTCCTCTTGGGCTGGTATAGGCAGCATTCGGTCAGGGAGAGCAAAAAACCCACTTACTATGCCAGCTTTGTTTTCTTTGTTAAATTAGGCCAGACAAATGGAAAAAGAAATCGGTCAGATAATCTGTCTTTGGTGAAGAGAGCATTATAGGATGCAAATTTAAAAAGGGATAGTTGTAATTTTCTGCTCAGTATTTCTAATCTAAAAATATTTGGTCATTCAGGAAACATCAGGTAGAAGCTTACTTGCTGTGACGTCAAAAGACAGTAAACATCCAGTTGCTAAGGTTTTGAATCTGAGTCTTCAGTGTAGTTTCATAGCACATCCAATGCCAGTGCCTCTTGAAAACTATCTGTAAAAGAAAAGGAGGCATAGCATTCAAGAAGTGATTTGCTTGGTCTGGAAAAACAATGAAGGTGGTATCAGGCTGAAGGTGGGGTGGGAGGCAAAACTAGGTTGGAAATACTTTTACTTTTCAATGAATGTAACTTCAGCACTCTATGATACAGTATTGCTGTCCTGGAAGTCTCTCATGGATGACAAAACCATCTGACATTTTGTATTTTAAGGATGGATTGTGATAGGGTACAGAAGCAAACAGAAGCAAATTCTTTAATGAGCAAACAGAGCAGGGAAAAAGAAAATAAGTTTACATCTTGCTGTATTAACATTTAAAAAAATAAACTGTGCAGCTTCTAAAGCTGTGTTTCTGCAACAGTTTTGTATAGACTGTGTCTACTTATAAAATGGTGGCATTGACAATGGGTCTAGGTATGAAGGTAATGAAGTGTTGTGGTTTAGGATAAATTGGCCTGTCGGTGACAAAGTTAGAAGAGTAAAATTACTAAAAAGTAAAATTACTGAACAGAAAGTTGGTTCTATTTTACCTCAAACTGGGCCATTATGTCATCTTGATTTTAGTTTTCGGATCTACACAAGAAGGGATTAATTACAGATAACCTAGGTTAGTATGGTATAGTTTTGTGATCTTGTGAAGAATGCAGAGATACAGAAGTGTTGAATTTGAAATGACAACTGAAGAAGCTCCAGTACTGGCCTTGGAGTGACTAGCTTGGAAAGTTTTATGTTAACTTTTTGATGTAGATAGCAGAAAGCCTGTTGCATATTACAAATGACAGAAATTTGTCTGCATATGAAATTCGAAGTATTTGTATTTCCTGTAAGATGGAATACTACTTTGTTACCGTTTCAATACTATTGCAATATTATTTTTAAAGAAACATTTTTCCCCCATTTGTGCTACTATAACAAATGAAAGTTATTAAAATATTCTATGAATGTTAGTGTAATTTTTTCTTCATTATCATTGCAATTCCAAAGTATCTTTTTCTTATCGCTTTTAATATATTTTTAGATGGTCCATGGAGTATTTTGACTTTTACTACTATCTCTGGGGAAATACTCCCTAGGCTGATGGATTTAGCATCACAGTCTGTTTCATCAGTATTGTATTAATTTCCTTTACCTAATTTATTTGTCTAGTGATGAGTCTTCAGTAGTAGTCTGAACAGCCTTTGATGAGAATCTGTGTTTAAAACTTCCTGAAACTTCCAAGGCTAACTCCTCTCAAAGTGTAATTCTTAGATGTATCCTGAACTCTTGTGCCTGTGTTCAGGATTTTTTAATGGAAATATTCTATTTTTTAAATCTGAGAAGACTTTTTCCCAGAAAAGCTTAACTGTTATTACAAATTAAAATGTTCCATTTATAATACACAGAGTTTACCTAACTTAGGGCTCTTTTACGCAGTGAGTAGAGAGAGGGTCTCCTGTTCACATAGCTTTTATGATTCTGGAATGCCAGTAACTTTGTAGAAAGCTCTGGATCATAATTTAGGTATTTGAAGTGATGTGGTGTGAAGAATTTATCAATTTCTAGGTAATGATATAGTGTAAGAATAGCTTTATTGCTGCCAATCAAGTTGATAGTGAAAATTTCCAGGCAAGTAATACAGCAAACTGTATATCTCAGTAGTTGAAATTTAATTTCCATAAAGACATCTGTCGAAAATGAAGGACTCAGTCCTCATGAATGTCCTCCTTACGTGTTGCAGGCCCTCAGGCACATTATGGAGTCCTGTTAAGGTCATATAAGACTCCTTTTGGGCCCATGACTCAACTGTAGTGTAGCTCCAATTGCATAATCAGACTGTTAATTAAGCTGAGCATCACTGATTTCTGTTTTGGGGTGGGGTTTTTTTGTTTGTGGTTTTTTGTTTGTTTGTTTGTGGTTGTTGTTGTTTTTTTTCTTTTTTTTTTTTGTTTTGTTTTCTCTTCCCCCTCCCCCCTTTTCTTTCTTTTGAGAGATTTTTCTCTATTTTCATCACTCAAAATCAGTTGTTAAAACGTTGCTCAGATCAATGATTTCTTTTTTTTTTNATGATTTCTTTGTTTTTTTTGGGGGGGGGGTTGCCTTTTTAGATCATCACCATACTGTTTAAGTGTTCTTTTTTTAAGCTGTAAAGATGTTTAAATGTTTGCATGTAAAAAATTTCTTGGAATAAGCTAAAGACTCCAAGTAGACTGGTAACTGCAAGGATATACAGTGCCTGCCTGAAATGACTTTATAGTTTGTTAAAATCAAATGACATTCAGTACGGATACTATGAAGAGAAAAATCAAAATAGACACCTAATTATAATTACTTTTTTTCCTGTCATTATATCCGTACGTGCAGAACAACTGATTTGAGATCACAACAGCTCAATTTGGTAGTTACAAAGGTTTTTCCTTCCTTTTTTTCATCATCCACAGGATGTAATGTAATTTCTTATACTGACCAAAGTCTGGTATTTCCTTAAGTCAATGGGTATGCTGCCTGAATTAGTGGAATTAATTAATAGTATACGAATGCTGTCAAGGTTATAGACACGAGAGATTAATCATACAAGTAAAATCCAAAGGCTAAGCCTCTGACTTGGTCTTATAGTTCATTGATGACTCTTCTAGCTGGACAAAGTTGTTGTGTTAACATATACTTTTATTGTTATAGAAGAAAAGTAATTGAGAACTAAGAATAACACTTAAGTTAGAGGGAGAAGGGTATGTTTGTGAGATGGGCTTTGCAATTTTTGAATGCAGAATACATTGGCTTTCTTCCAGATTTTCATGACCTTTTTGAAATTTTGGTCCAAATGGCCAGTCCCTTTGTTAGTTGAAAAATAACATTTATTTATGAAACTACCCATTCATGCCTGCAGCTCTCAGTGTGAAGTGGGACAGGCAAATAGGAACAATGCAGAAACACTTGTCTGTATCTTATATACTACAGAAGAACTGAATGCAACAAGTGTCTGTTTTTTTGGACAGAGTCAGTCTTTCCCCCTAGAAAGGGGTATATAATACATCTACATTAAAACATGCATGAGCGAGCACATGTGGTACTGAAGGAAATGCTAGGTTTGTTGTTAGACAACAGCTTGTTTCAAAGCTGAGTCAAAAAACCCAATTAGTGTCAGATCAGAATCATGCCAAGTACCCAGGATGTGTAAACTCCTGTATGTAAATGGGGGAAGTTGGGATGGGTGGCAGAAATGTGTCTCCCATGATATGTATAAGTCAGGGAAGCTCTCACAAGGGAAACATATGCTGTAAATGCTGGCTAGGGAATTCTTACTGTAATGATCCCATGGACACTGGAATGATTTTTTTTTGGAGTAGGAGTGTCTGAAGGAAGAATTCTTATTCATGCTGAGACTTCAAAGTGGATGTGGTTGGGTTCTGAAAGATGCTTGCCCATAGAATCGTGAAGAGAAGTTAGCAAAACACCTCTCAAAATGAGACCACTTTGACTTCGTAGCTACAATAGGAATTCAAGAATTCAAGCTTGTTTCAGCTGCTTTATGTTTTAGAAACAGCTACTGTAGGCACCAGTCTTATCATAGCATTATCTTTAATTCACCCTACACGTATAACAAAACTTATTACTCGTGGATGCTCAGAGCAACAGTCTATACTGTAAATGGGACCATACCTAATTACAAGCCATTTGTAAATAGGTCATGCATTTTAAATGTAATGTAGATTTAAAGCACTGATATGAACACTGAAGAAACTAAGTAATCAATTTAGCATGCCAATACCATGAAAGATGCAGAAATAGTTGAATGTTGTAAATCTTTCAAAAAATTGTCCAAAAATGACTGACCTTTTGTAAATCATATAAATCACGTTATTGACATTGAAAAATTTCCTCTGATGTTTTTATTTTTTATACTAGGGTTCCTTAACAAAATGTCAGCTACATACCGTTTTCGATTAGGTTCATTTAGTTTATACTTCCCTAGCATGTGGAAGGCAAAAAACATTTTTACCACCTTATCATTGTGGTTTTAGATAATTTGTCAAATAGTACTAATTTATTCTACAGTTCACAGAAACAATTAGAAGACATTTTTAAAAAAATTATTTTTGAAAACTGTTTACAGTACAGTGCATGCAGAAATGTAAGCAAAAAGTGAAATACAAGTGTGGTTATCTAAATTGATTGGAATGATTCCAGTAATTCATTGGAATTTTTAGCTTATGCAGAAAGGGAATAAAACACATTCTGTTTGGTCAAACTATGCTTTCAAGATACATTTTTATCATGTCTAAATTATTTACCTGCCACTACTTTTACTTTAGCACTTTATAGATAAAGATTTTTGGCATACCCTGTGAACTGCAGCATACCACACAGCCTGTGTCTGTATCAGATACTGTAACTGAGGAGACTTCTTTTTTCCTGACCTAAAATGCTTAAGGTCCTCCGCACCCTTGCCTCACCCAACATGGAAATATACTTACTAATTTATGTTCTGGGATTTTTAATATTAGCACACCAAGCTGTGAGGGTGGAGGTGTAAGGTGTGAAAAAGTTTGAAGTTGCAGCTTAGTGTTTTCAAATCATTAGAAAGATTATTACTTTTTTTTTTATTTATTTATTTTTTTTTTTAACTTCTCAAGGAAGCGCATGAGGAAACAGCCTGTCAGAAGTGGCAGCAGGTGTGGCTCTGAAAAGAAACGCATTGTCCTAAAACTTGTAGGAACTGGGGGGCTCTGGGGAGTGAGGCCCGGCATCGGCTGCGGCTGCCTCGCTGCAAGAATGCAAGTCACTGCAGACACAACATGCCCCAGGATGAGCTTTGCACAATTAGGTGACAGACTGATAAGCAGCTCAGTTTTTTGGACCCCAAACTAAAAAGTTATTCTAGCAGGGGTGTTTTGCACTTGTAGATAGCTGTACATTGTTCCATATTTTTGCTGTTTCCAATGCCACATGTTGCTTTCTGATAAGAAGTTCCTGCTTTCAAGAGCAGGCCTTCTCTGTTGCAGCAGTATCAATAGGAAGGCACTGCACTGTTACTACTAGCACCTATAACCCGCCTTATTTTGGGAAATAATGTTTTAGGCAAATGCAAATTTATTTCATGCTTTTTGATTTCAATTTTATGTAATATCTAGGTTTGTTGAGCCGGTGATAGGAATGCACAGCCACAAAAGAAGGCATTGGAGAATTGTCCACTTAGAAAAAGCTGGGGAGAAAAGCCGATTTACTGATTAAAATTCAGCCTAGAAGTACTTAGGCATAGTTTAGAAATAAATAAAAGTAAAATTTAAGTTAAAAATATATTTATCTGGAAAGAAACAGAAGTTATTAAACTTCTAATCTGAAATTGATATTAAAAGTGTCTGAGTGATGCTCTTTTTAAACACAGGCAGGCCTTATCTAATTTGTATTGAAGTGTTTTTAAGATAGATGATATACATATGAGAAATCTAAGTGACAAAAATAAAACATGCTTTCAGTAGGTGCAAAAATATGTTATAGTTACTTTAAACTGTCAAATTTGATGACCATGCTGGTGCACCGAGGAGAGCACGTATGTGCACATACGTGTGTGTTGCAAATAGAAGGGAGCTGGTCACCCAGTTTGTCCTGAAGACTGTTTTAAAGGATGTAATATGCTTTGACTTTTTTACACCATGTCTGAGTTATGACTCTACTTTAATTTACCATCAGGAATTGAACAAGGTGCCTAACTACTTCTAGGTACCATGATTTGCTATTACACTAATGACAGGAATTACTGAAAAACTTTGCCGCCTTATTGACCATTTAAATGTGCTTAATATTTCTAAGTGAACTCATGCTTTGAGGAGGTTGGTCCAGAAAAACATTTAAAAAAATAGTTCAAAAGAACAGTGTGGAAATTTGCAAGTCAAACTATGATTTATAATATTATTTTTATAAGTAGTAACCGCAAAAACAGTCATGTTACTGGAGCCAACATCAGTATTTTGAAATGGTAAGATCTAATGTATGAGGTTATTGCATATGAATGGAGAGATATGTTATTGCAATGATATATTTTATTACTTGCTTCTGTTTTTATTAAGGATAATGAAAACCTTCTGTTTGGCCCTGTGAACAAAACTAATGTGACCTTTTGTGTGACCCACCTGTTGTGCTTTCACAATCGATAATAGTTACCTCATGTTAGGGTGATCTGGAAAATAACAGTGTGCCAGCACCACAGAAAATAACATTTATGTTTCTGTAGTTTGAATTTGTATTTGCCTCAGATCTGAAATTAAGGAAAGTATAGGTTATCTAACAAAATGCTTAAAAGCAAAATATTATTGTAAGAGCATTGTCTGTATTACTAGCAGATCTGGTTTCAAATGCATTCAGGTGCTAAATCATAGCTGTAGATTTGCAGATTTGGCTTAAAAGTTGGGATTTTTAATATTATCAAAGATAGTGAGCAACTCCATTTAGCTGCTTTGAAAATTAGGAGAGTACATAAATAAAAACAGTTGGTATATATGGAGGCACGTTTTCCTACTTCTTCATTTAAAAGCTGTATTTTGAGTGGAAAATCTTAAAAGGCCGAATTATTTGTAGACATTATTGTTCCAATTGTATTTAGGTCTTGATTCTGGAAACAATTGTTTAACATGACTAGCACAATGTTGTTTTTCTAAGGATGCCTGATAAATGTACTAGACTTGTATTGGGATGATGTATAGGTTATGGGCATAAGGATTTGCAGGATCAGGCCCCTAATTTCAAAGAGTTTTTTACATGTGGATTTGAAGTACATGTCCTACTGCTGAATTTGCTTGACAGACCAGAAAGGCTCTTTCCCTTTGGAGCCCTTATGGTTTATCTGGTCAATGACTTGCAAGCTAAGAAGGATTTGCACATTGGATCAATGATCCATGAAATAAGGGGGATTTCCACGATATCTGCCAGTGACAAGTTACAGTGTAGCCACACAGTATGCATTGCCAGAAGTATGTAATTGTATAAATTATTATGATGTGATACTGCCTAATGCTTAGGGAAGTATGTAGTTTTTGTTTGGATTGGAAAATGTGGATGTATGTTCTGTATTCTGTACTGATAGTCCATGCTGTTGTACATGCATCAACAAAAGTTAGACCCAGTTAAGGATGTTTCAGTACTACCCTTTTCCTCAAGTCATATCAATGAATTTTCTTTGCTTCAGAACCAAGTATGTGTCCCAGGTACTGAAGATCAGCAGTTGGCTGAAGTTACAAAGTGAGGTCAAATGTCCTTAAATGAAAGTGTCCTCTCACCAGCACATTTGTGGTTAAGCCACAAGACTGTCAGTTTGAGTGCCTCCTGATGGCAACTGCTAAGTTATGACATGGGGAGAGAGGTATCCGACTAAGTAGGCAGTGCTTGATCAAAAGCCCCTTTGAAGTCAATGGAAAGATTCCTATTGACTTAAACAGGCTTTGGAACAAGCCCGTAATTATGAGGTACTCAATCATACACTTGATAAGCTTCTTATTGCCTAATTAAGTAGAATGGTAACTTTGGATCTATGACCTATGTAGGTTGGACTCTTTATCTTCCAGAAGCTCCACAGTACAAACTGACACACTAGTAAGAGCAAAGTCCTAGGTCCTTATCCTCAGTTCTCTCTCTTGTCTTAAGGGTCTAACCCTAAGCTGCAGTTTCCAGCTCTTCTGCTTTTATCTGTCAGCTGGCTCATAGCTTGTGTTCTCTATTGTCCTACTGTAATGAAGAGGACAGGGGAGCACTGTTCAGTAAACCTCAAAACTCGTCCATAAACCTGGCAAAGTTCTCAAGACCAGCAACGTTGATGCACAGAAACCCTCTGTGTCTGCACCTATCTTTCCAGTGTGCCTGTTTCAATTGTACTAGCAAGAACACTCTGGTTTCAGTGAGACTTCCTCATTACAGAAGAAGCTGAACAGAGCAAATGATGTTGCCTGGAGTTATATTATCTTTTATAAAGAGTCTCCATGGGAACATCATCCAAAGAGGTGAAATAAGCCTGACTCGGTCTTCTCCTTCCTCTTCAGTCCATTTGTGTACTGCTTGGTATGTACAAGTAAGCCTTCAGGGAGTACATTACTATGGAAAGCAAATGACATTAAAAAAGACAAATGATTCTTACAGAAGATACTTGACAGAGTTTTACTGCAATTTACCTTGAGCAGTGTATAAAGGATCACTGGCTATTCTTTGGAAATAAGCGTGTTAGCACTGGGATTAGCAAATTATAGGTTGAAAAGACAGCTTATAGGATGCCACACAAAGTTTTAAGTCACCTGGATTTTAGTATTTCTGGTTACTCTTTTGAGATTTCTCATAAAAATTACTTGCTGTTAAGTCATGAACTGGCAGGCATGTCATACTTCAAAACCCCAAAATCTATAGTACAGTATCTTGCACCTCTGTTTCAGTAATGGTGTAGTTCTGTGACTTGATGTTCTAATTTTCCAGGACTGCTGGCAGTAGTATTCTTAATCACATGGTTAATCAAGTATGAATTTAGAAGCCTGGAAGAGGGAAAAACATATCAAACAGTCCTTTCCACAGGTTTTTAATGGGAATCTGTTTGGGTATGCTCTTTCTGTCTGAGAGGTTTGAGGTTAGGGTGAGAAAAAACAGAGAATGCCAAAGATTTGTATTGTGCTTTAAACCTCTTTCTTTGCTTTTTGTCACTACTTGTCTTATCAAAATCTAATTTAGATTCTGAGCTGCTTAGATTCTAAGCAATCTGTGGCACGACTTGTGTCTTAAATTTTTAACAGACAAGCCATTTTCACTCTGCCCTGTGTTTGGTTATTCAAGGTCAAGGCACCCAAAAGGTCCTTATTTTTAAATGATGTATGGGCAGAGTTTTTTGACAGTCTGGTATTTAGGAGATTTTTTTTTTTCCCCCCAATGTTAAAAACACCTGTATCTTTTATTTATCTTTGAAGTAGTCAGTCCATATTGAAGATAATTAAAGAGGAGTGCAAAAATTGGTGTTTTCACTTAGAACAGATAAGCAGCATTAGTTTTTTTGTTTTGAAAAAAAACCACGAACTGATATTTGGTTAAAAAAACCCCAGTGTTTTTCATATACTAGAAATATTTCTGTCAGCCATTCGTCTAAAATATGTTATTCTCTTCCCAGATCTTTTCCCTGTTGTGTCCTTATTGCAGCAATCATCAAAACTATTTGAAGAGTTTAATTTAGACTGAAATGATTCTCCATAGAATAAACAGAATATCTCACCTGTGAAGGATGATTACATTTTCTAAATTTATTTAAAAAGGAAGGACCTTCATAATTCACAAGTGTTCTAGTTGCAGTTTCTATGGTGGAGAAATCTTACATACTTGAGGTCTGAAAATAAAGCACTGCTGTATCTGAGTGCTCTTAGCAATTTAATCTTTCATATTGGCACCGAAAGAGTAAGGATCAGTGATCTGATTTGAGCCATCACCAGGCCATATATTCCTATTTGTTTAATATGAAAATACTTTTTTTCTGGTTATTTTAGTACTCATGAAGTGCTGTGTTAAATAAGGTCATTTCAGATGTCCTTAGCAAATTACACATTAAAAGACAGTTGTGGTACAGATATAGGTAAGACTAGATAAGACTAGGCAAAACCAAGGATACCTTGTGAAAGTATTAGCTGAGAGTTCTGATACATCTTCCATGTGTGGGGGTGCTTCCCATCCACTTTTTGCATACAGCTGAGGCTATTGACTTGCCATTTGAGCTGCAGGGTTTTGGTGAGTAGTTCGTTCAGGTGTCACTTGCACAAATGTAACTGAATGCATTTAAGGATGGAGAGTCAAATTCTTCACCTGCACACATTCTTACTCTCCCCAGCAGCAATGCTGGCACAGATTTGCTTTGCAAATAAAAGTAGGCTTGCCAGGAACTGTGCAAATTAATTTCCATGGCATTCATGGCAAGAACAGAATCAGAGGCTGGACTGTGTATGTCTCAGCTGTCTCCTGCAGCCCATATAGTATGGCTTTGCTAGCTACCAAAGCTGTAGGTCCTCAGTGATGGTCTCTTAGCAGGTTTGTTGCCCTACCAGCCTTGTTACTCCTCCAGACCATCTCAAACTGTGTAACACACAGAAACAGCTAAGCCATTTATGCAGCAGCATCTGGCTAGTGCAGATTTCCAGTAAGAACAGGGTCTTTCAATAAGATTTCAGCTTGTCTGATTTTTGAAATAAAACCCAATATTCTCTCCTCTGTAATTAAACAGATATTTAGATGTCATATTCCATATATCTACATCTATGAAAAGATATATTTAACATATTTTATGTCTGCCTGAATTTGTGAAATTCTGTGCATTTTTTTACAGGGTGAAAAGCTTTGCTAAGGGCCTGAAACAGACCAAATAAGCTACTGTTGCTCTTTCTTAGGCCTTTTAAATAACCCAGACATTTTCTTTATTGACAGTTATATCTTTTTGCTCTCTTTATAATGGACTTTATTTTTCTCTCTTTACAGCTATATATTAAGGTTGCATACTTGAATTAGTTTGCTATTGTTTGATTGTCTCTTATACCTATGACCTAGCTTCCAAGTTCAAGGAATTTTTTCAGTATATTACCAGTAGCTTATAAGCTATGAAATATCAAGGTTTTAAATGTAAAATTAGTCATGTGTGCTTTTGTTTTTAGGGTTAAGTTTGAGACCGTTGAACCAGTTTTTAACAGCATCTTTAGGAAAATCATGGTCATCTCAAGGTGGAGTCTTACAAAATGATTTGCTACTTCAAGAGCAGATTTACTTTATATACTTTTAAATACCTGCTGCAGTTTGGTACAGTTGTGCATATTCTTATTTCATATTTCTTTTCCTGGAAAGATTTGGCTATCTTTTCCTTTTACATATTCAGGACTCTCTGTGTCCCTGCTACTCTGCATTGTCTTTTGCCTTTTCACAGAAAAAGAGTTCTGTCTGTTCTGTCATATTTGTTCTGTGTTAAAAACAATATCCCGAAGTTGAAGGGCAGTTTTGAATAAAGTAGTCTGGCCAAAAATATATTTGTATGGCAGTATTTCTGTCCATTGAAAGGGGAGAGAAAAAAAAAAATTGAGAAAAGAAAAATAAATTACTGAGATTATAGATGCCCTTAGAATTCTAAACAATGAAGAAAGGTGAAGAGTCATGTTCTCATTTTTCTTGAATATCTCTCAATTCAGGAGTGTTTTGTATGTATTTGGGTAGTTGTGAGTGTAAATGTATGTGCACATTTGTGAAAACATATTTTGTAATTTGAAGCTATATAGTCTGTTAACAAAAATAATACACCCAAAAGCAGTTGGTCTGTTGTAGATGGCATAGCTCAGCTTTTATGTCCTCTGTTCATCAAAAGAACTGATGAAAATTTCATTCAAACTCACAGCCAAGTAGCTAGAAAAATAAACCAAAGGTTGCTGATGCCAGAGCATGAGCAATACAGTAATTTGCTAAGACTAATATTGCTGGCTGTAACTTGTTCATATATGAATCAATTGATATCTAGATTACTTTATCGTGTGACTGACTTGCAGTTCTAAATTTCAAGAAAATATCTACATTGAGTTTAGTGAGAAATAGCAAATGTAGTTCAGTGCAGATGTTTTGCAGCCAGATAGTGATGGAAGTACTTCCTAAGTATATGAGAAGTTGAGAAACACATATTAGAATAGGGTAAATATATTTTGTTATTGGCAGACTTCAACTTTTTTTTATTTGAGATTTAGAAAAGGTGTTACCTTCTCTCATATGGTGTTGTATTATAATTAGAATAAGGAGGAGCTTTGGAAGCATTCAAAATGAAACAGAATGGAAGAATTTTTGACCAGATCATGAAAAAAGTTGTCCTTCTGGGCTCTACTGTTAAAGATTTATTTCCTTATCCTTTCCTTCTTTTTCCTCTTTGCTTCTTCCCTGCTCCTTGCCATTAAATGGCAGGATTGTTTTAATTGTTTAATCGAGAGGGGATTGTGGACATTTCTGGAGTGTCAGCTTTTGTTCCTAAGCCTTGCTGGCTTACCGAGCTTTCCAGTTCACTGATGCAAGTGCAGGCATCGAATGGTTCATATACAACTCTAATTCTAACTTATTTGGCAGTTATTTCTTGAATGGCCTAATTTCACGTGTGATTAGTTTTTAATTCTTAAATCAAATCGCAACATAAACCCTATGTATTATATTACTATAGAAATATGTAGGACATGATTAACTCAAAGTGTGAGTTCTGTTTTCCCTCGTATGCCAGTGTGCAACCACTGTGGCTTCTGTGGGAACTCCTAGTTTGCAGCTGAAGGCAGAATTCATCCTGAAGCAAAACAAAAAAAAAAAAAAAAAGCT
>VZRU01015962.1:9943-30257 GCA_013398155.1 Pedionomus torquatus | reverse complement strand
CACAGTCCAGACACGTGGTACCATGATGGTGGTGAGCTGTGAGCTGTTACCAGGCCTCTTGCCCCTCCTATGCCTGCAGTCCATGTTCAGTGCCTCTGGACCAGAGAGGTGAGCTTCCCACCAAGCCTCTTGGGTGCTGCTGTTGTGGTGTGGGTACAGCCCAAGCTTCTGGGATTTCCTGTCTTCCTCTTTGTTCTTCTCAGTCCTCCTCCTCTACCCATCTCCTCTCCTCTCCACTCACTTGCCTTGTGATGTGCTTTCTGCAGGGCTTTTTCCTCATGCTCTTTTGTCTTATCTATCAAAACCAATTGTTGCTATTTTCTTTTCTGTTCCCTGTCCCTTTAGGTTTTTTATAATGGCACTGATTTTGACCATTCTCCAGAGCTTTGCTGACCTGTCCTGAGGGCATCTCTTTCTGTCACCAGCTATTCCTGGCACATTTCATAGATCTGGCCTCCAGATCTCTTAAAAATTCACCTTAATACATCTCCCCTGGGTTTCAGCACCTGCTGTCTGACAAATTTCACGTGTCATCTCTCTTTTCCAGCAAATCCCCTGCTCCTCAAACACCTCCTTTCCTTCCACACCCAGTAGACAGTAGAGAGAGAAGAACTTGTGAAGACCAACAGAAAGTATCACCTGCTTTACCCTGTGACAGGTTATTTTATTTTTTTTAATCAGAAGTTTTGGTGAGGGTTGTGTGGACTATAGCCAGACTTTCCACTTTTGAAGCTTTTTTACTATTCCTTTAGGTAAAACTTACTAATATATATGATTGCTAGTAATCAATCTAACTCTAAAAGAAAGATTTCACTATTTGGTAGAATATAAACTTTGTAGAATCATAGCGTCGTCTAGTTTGGAAGAGACCTTTAAGATCATCGAGTCCAACCATCAACCAAAAGGATGGAAAGTGCCTTTGTGGCTGGGGCCAAAGCTAACAATTTTACTGATGTTGTAATTATGGTGCAGTAGAGAGGAAGAAGAGAACAGCGGTGTTTGTTCTGCCTTGTGCAATTAAGGGAAAATGTAAGGCTAATTTTCTGGTGGCGCAATCTTTATCTTTAATGATTGTTCTTTGATTTTCGCTTCAAAAAAGACAGACAAGCTTTAAAAGAAAAATTTCAAGGGTACGGGGCTATTTAATTGCCAGCCAACAGAAATCAAGAGGGAAGGTTGTGAGGACGTGACAGTGCCCTGTCGGTGGGTGGCACACCAGGTGTTAGGGGTGGTTGCTGATCTGTGGAGGCTTTTAGGCTAGAGGTCCACGTGTTGTCCTTTTTCATAGGTGCATGTTGCTGTGTTCATTATTTCCTCTTGAACGGCTGATTTAAGTCTTGCAAAATTTCCTTGTCATTGATAACTTGTTGAAGTGTAGTGATGTCAAGCTACAGGAAACTTTGTAGTTGTCTAGTTGCAGCCCAGGTAGCGCGGTGAGATGTGGTTTCACACTGACCCTTGGATGGCTGGCCTTGATTGCCCGTTAATTACCTCTTTGTTTAGTGTACTTCTGCTTACAGCCGCTTCTGACAGCTTCACCTCCACCACTGCAATAAATAATAATCAGATGCTGGCACTTCTGGGCTTGGTTAGATATGCAGACCAACTATTTGCTCTGGATTCCTCTGCTCATCCCAGGAATGCAGTTAAATTAAATACCTGTTTTCTCACAGTATGTGTACCTGTCACCATGGCTCTGTGTCTCTGGGCTCTGGCAGTCTGTGCCTGCTGGACTGTGGGACACACACAGCGGTGCCAGAACTGGGGTTAGATGAGTGACTGCGCCTCAGGAGCTGGTGGCAATGCCCATTGTCCTTTGGAGACAGGGTGGGGGGACTGTGTGCCATGGGGGATGTTGGGGTGCTGGAGCACGTGCCTGTCCCCAGAGTTTGCTGCCACCTGTGCATCAGCCTGGCTGTTGAGCTGCTGCTCACAACCCTCATTTTTCCCATCAGTCTCAGGAGGACTGAGTTGACTGCAGAGGAGCTGGTAGCTGTTTTCTAAAGCAGTGTTTTGTTGGACGTCCCTACCTTGTCAAAAGCTGAAGGTACTGGCTTCAGAGTTCCCTGTTGTGGAAAACAGGTGGATTTTTTTTCTTAAAAATTATTAAAGACTTCCTGATTATTTTTTTATTCCTTTCAGAACAGAAATTCTTCAGCATTTTAGTTTATGAAGTTCTTGTTGGGCAGGGGAAGTGTTTTCTGCTTGACTTAAGAAGTTTGTGATTTTGTCCTTTCAGTTGTAGCAGTGATTCTGGCTGGAAGAGGGATGTCCACTGGCCTGATGAGTCTCATTTCTCAGTTCTCAGTGTTTTCCTTCCCTTTTCTATGTATTGTTAAGTTTCTCAATTCTGTTTTGTGTTTCTTTTTAAACAACTCTGGTAGTTAAGTCTCCATTGCACTATTTCATTGTCCTGCGTTGCTGAACTCTGTCTCATGCCTGGTACTGAGATTAGCTGGATGGTTGGCAACTGGGCACAAACAAAGTGAATCCATCCTTCCAGATGCCCTGAGCAGCGCTCTGCAGCGCCTGACCATCAGCCCCAGCATCCTCATGTACCTCAGAGGTGAGGCCTCCATGGAAATTACATCTTCAGGCTTAATTCTTTGTGGAGTACTGACATTAGACTAAACTGGTTTTGAAGTCCAGTGCAATTAGGGGTGAATGTGAGCAATGCCTCCTGCATAGGCCTTTCTTGTGTGTCTTTTTGTGGTATTTCTTAGATTCATGGAATCATAGGATGGTTTGGGTTGGAAGGAACCTGAAAAATCATCTAGTCCTACTCCCTTGCCATGAGCAGGGACATCTTCAACTAGATAAGGTTGCTCAAAGCCCAGTCCAACGTGAACACTGCCAGGGATGGGGCATCCACAGCTTCTGTGGGCAACCTGGCCCAGTGTCTCACCACCCTTGGAGTGACGCTGCACTGTCAGTCTCTCTTTTTTTTTTTTTTTTTTTTTTTTTTTTTTTATTACTGAGCAGACTGAAGTGCTATAATTTGATTACTGTATGAGCAAACTGTACAAAATGGGCAGAAGTGTTTTCAATTGCCAAGGGCAGAATCAACCTGTCTTCTGCTGTCACACACCTTTGCCCGAGTGACACTCAGGTAGGTGTCCCTGCAGCTGTGAAAATGTAGTTATGTGCTTCAATGCCCAAGAGAGTCTCTGTTGCAGTCCCCTGACATCTCTCCCCCTTACCCTCCATAGCTACTGCTCTCAGTTTATTTTGGCAGCCTTGGATACGTGCAGTAATTAAGTAGAAAGGTTTGGATGTTATTGAAGCAATATGTTTCCATCTAAGAAAGTTTACTGTATTGTAAAATGTCCCAGGCGTGTGGGAGTCAGAGGCCGGAGAATTATTTGCATTCCTGAAAATCAGGTCACTTCTCCATGCCTTCTTTAGCGACTTTCAGTGCAGAGCCATGCCCTGCAGTTAGTGGGATTTCCCAGCAAGCGAAATGCCCTGGATTTAATTTGTCTGGTTTGACTAAAAATGCGGGCCAGCTCTTGCAGAACTGCACGGAAAAGCAGAGCTTGTTGCTCAGCAGAGATTTCAGTGTGGCGTTACTGAAAGAGATTCAATATAATGTCTGATGCTGGCTCTTCAAAATCGTGATCCTTTGGAAACTTGGAAAAAAAGTTCTTTGTGGTGAGTCTGGTTGTGCAAGTCTGAGTATGTACATTGCAGCAGGATTTCTGCAAATCAGATATCGAGTTCGTTGTCTACCCAAAATATAGTAAACTATCTTGCACTGCACAGGCAGTGTTTTGGTTTGGATCTTTTGTGGTTTTGAGCACTTTATGAGCATTTTAGCATCTGGATGATTTTGTGGCCAAAGGAGTCTGACAGAAAGTAGCTATTCACTTTTCTAGATCAAAATAGCAAATACAATCGATTTAGGGGCAGAGTACAGGTATCATCAGGGAGAAGGCATCATTTAGCTCTGCTGGTGGTGTGTTCTCAGGCATCTCCTTCCTTCTTTGCATGAGTCTGCATGCTCACAGGAGGACTGCTGGTCCTCTTGGCTGAGACATCGTCTACCTTTTAGTGGTGAGAATGACCATTTAGATGAGAGAGATTTTAAATTTTGAAGTTTTCAGCATTTGATAGGAATGTGAGAGTTTTTCAACCACAGCTTTGAGATTCCAAAATCAGCTGAAATTAGCCCCTACCTAGTGTGGTGGTTCCTTCCAAAGGAGGGAGACCAGCAGGAGTGATGCGGTGAAGTCTTGTCAAATACGGAGTATCTCCTGCAGGACACTGAAAGCCTGCAGCTTCCAGTAATTCCAGTTAAGGTTCAGGGTTGGTAACATCCCTGGAGGTGAGCTGAACCTTGTGTAGTGCTGCTTTCACCCCACATCAGTGGGTCTCTCCTTCACAAAAGAGGCGTTAGAGCTGAGCTGGCTGTGTTTTGGGGTAGGAAGCATAGTTCTGGTGTTTACAACCTCTAATTAACCCTTTGGCAGATCCGCTCACGTATGACTTTGCAAGTTTGCTGCAGGGGGGCAGTTCTGCTACAGAAGTGGACCTGGACAGTCACATTACGTGTTTGGATTTGCTTGGGGAAATAATCTGATGGAGAGAGAGACTTTGACAGCAGAAGAAATTGAAAGCACTTAAGGCTGCCTCATGAATGGGGCAGGGTGCATGGAGATGCTCAGTGCAGACACTGGACCCACGGTGGAGCAGCTGTATGGGGCCCGTGGGATGGGGTGGAAGCACTCGGCCCTGCTTGCCGAGTGCTGGAAATGCTGCTGGGAGGTCTTATAATCAGAAGTCGAGTAGTGGCATTCTCTGTTCAGGTGCAGTTTGGAATACAAATTCAGAAAGCTTTGCTTCACTTGTGCTGAGTTAAGTTGCAAAGTCAAATGCTATTTTGAAATTAATAATCTTCCAGATTTCAATCAGAAATTCTCATTTAACTTTACTTGAATAAAACAGTAATGTACCAATTATGTTTTCCCACAGATGTTAGGTTATTTTTAGTAAAATTTATAAATAGTTTCCATTCATTCCAAAGTCATTAATTTTCAATCAATAAACTATGTACCTGACAGATTTCTTCCAATTATACTTCAAATAGTGTGTCGAGATACTGTATTTTCTAAGAACAAGGAAAAACACACTTCTGCAAGGCAAGAAAATAATGTGTAATCATTATGTAAATAACATCGTTAAGAACCCCAAACGTGTCAATGCGTTGGCATTTTCAAGTTAGGATTCCAGCAGTGATTTCCAGTGTCGATGATGTGGGGCTGCAGCTTTTCACCAATGCTTTTAAATCATCCTCTCTTCAATAAAAATCCAGACAAAAAATAATGACCGCAGTTGACCTTCAGATCACTGAAGGAGGGCCGTTGGTGCACTGTTGGAAAGTGGAGAACAATTTATTGATGTGACGTTAATTTTTTTGTTATTCAGCAATGACCTTAACTATAAATGCAAGAAGAGGCTGCACGGCACTGGCAGCCTGCGCGGCCACTGATGTCTTGCCCAGCACAGCAGATCATTGCAGTCTGTGTCCTCATTTCACCTGAGGCTTTGTCCCTCCACAGCCAAGGATTAAGTAATTAGGATGGAGGTAGTGAAACTCCCAAGTTTCACTACCTGTGTAATACAATATGCCAATTTGCAAGGGTCCCCAGGTGATTTCAGGAGAGATTAAATGCCACCACTGCAAAAACCGAGTAGCAAAAGTGATGTGCCTTGCAGCAGGTAATGCTGCATGGGAGTCTGTGGGGATCACTTCTTAATACAGAATGAGCCTTCAGAGTAAGTCCGATGAGTGTAGAATGTTACAGAAATTTTTTTTTTATAGCAATGAAGATTTTGGACACCCAAACAAAATGGGTGAGATTAGTTTAATGTGGTAGAATGAGTCTGGGGAACATCCTTTGTGTCATTGTTTGGCTGTCTCAGCCCAGATCCCTTTTGCAGCATCTTCATAGTTAAACTCTGAATATCTCCATCCACGCTTTTCTTTTCTGAATGTGTCTCCACACTGTGTCTTGTTTGGGTGTTGTAGCAGCCTGTTATCAGCTCTTGGTTTTATCTTTGTTTTTAAATTAATCCCACAGGTCTACAGTACTGTGCTGGTTTTGTGCCTTGAATAACATGGATATATTTCAGCAGTGGTGGAGAAGTGTAGCGTGGGCAGCTCCAGATACCGCTGTATGGCTGAGGATTCACTGCCTTATGCTGCTTCCCGCATTATGTAAAGGACTGCCTTCATATTACTATTATTTAAAAAAAAAAAAAAGGGCACTTTGCAGAAGCGGTGGAAGAGCAGGCAGGCACAGCTGTGTGTGCAGCTACAGCGTCGTGGAAAGCTGTTGGAGCAACATGCTGGAAATGAGATGTAGGGCTTGAAGGGAGAAATTAATCTCATGTATAATTAAAATGAATTTTTCTGAAAATATTTTATAGAATTTTTAAAGGATATTTTTGCTTTTTCAGTGGGTATATTATGAATTGCTGATTAAATCACTGCTGTTTAGAAAGAAGCGTGGCAGTTTGCAGCTGTAATCTGTTTAACGTAGCTCACGTCTCGGAGACAGTAATTGCAATGCAGTGGTGTATCACTACCATAAAGCCTCATCAGAGCTTTAAGGAGAGAAAAGTGCGCTTCCCCTTTAGAAGTAATTGATTTAATACGAGGAGGAGCGATGTTCCCCTTCTCGTCTTTATTCTGGAGCTCACCCCAAGCCCTCTTGACATGTCTTGGAAGGACCCTCTGGCCTCTGGCAATGTCCAGGCACGTGCTGGGGGTGCTGGTCCCCTCACTGTGTCACAGGGCTGAGGGGATGCCAGGCTGGGGACGTGCTGCAGTGGCAGGTATAAGCGGGAGCGAAACGCAGCCTTCAGGTCCGTCCTGCAGTGGGTGTCCCCTGCCAGACTCACTCCCGTGCTCGGACCAGCACAGCGATGGTGCCTTCCCCGGTCTTGTGCCCCTTGCTTGCTTTGCCTCGTCTGTATGGTCCAGGTTAGATTTATTATGAAGATGCTGTAGTAGTGCTCAGTGTCATTCCTGTGTGATTTGGGGAAGAGCTTTATAACCGAGCATCAGACGGGTGTCACTGCGGCCGGTGAGCTCACTGAGCTTGGCTCCAGCTCCGTCCCTGCCCGCAGATGCAAGCAACAGGTGATGGCAAAATTCTCTCTCTTGAAATCACAAAAGCAAGATTTTATTTTTAAACTGTAGCAATTTAGTTCTAAATATAGCACCTATAATGGAGAATTGTACTGCGTATTTACACTTGGGTGAGGACGCTAATTATCCAATTTAGATCACCATGCCAACCACCTCCCCTTTCTCACCAGGTAGAAGAGACTTAAAATGCCAGTGAGCTGCAGAAACAAGTGCAAATAGTTACATCTGGGTTGAGTGTTTTTGTATTTTACATGTGCATATATCTATCTTAAAAGTTACATTTGCTATGTAATACGAAAACTATGCTTGAATCGGGGGGGGCCGTGAAGAGTGTAAGGGCAGGTGCTGGAGGCAGCACAGAGCAAATGCCCTGGGTGACAGTGATGGAGATGTGGCTGGGATAGTGAGAACACCCCTGCAGACAGCCAGGGCAGGTTTTTAAACAGTTTTAAAATACATGAACTAGGTAAAAATACAGTAACATCCACAGTGTCATCCCACTTGTGCTATTCCCCTTTTTAAATTTGCCATAAATTACACTGACCCATGTCAGTGGCTTTGTTGAGCCTGTGTCCTTTTTGTTTCCCCAGTGTGGATGCGGTGTTTGATAAATTGCCTGTTTTCTGTCATACCACACCAAAGCAAATAGGAAGCCTGAAAATAGTATTAAGTATGAATTATGCTGCAGTTCATCCTTTATGTTATAGTGAAACCCAATAGATCTTGAGCTTAGTGCTTATTTTAATCATTTACTTGGAAGTACTAGTATCCTAAGAGCAGAGGCTGTGTGGCAAAGGGACCGTTTTTCAGACCGAGTCATTTACAGGGAGATTGCATGCTGAGAACAGAAATGTTGATAAAAGTAATCCTCAGTACCTGCAGCTGGCGAGGCTTCCTGCAGCGCTGCTTTGTTCACAGCCACTTACTGGTTGGCACCGTGTGAAGCTGTAACGATAAACAGATTAAATCTTGCCTGCGTTTTACTTGATTTTTATGTAAAGTCATTCGTTTTGCTCTTAAAATGTTAGTTATTACATGCTTGAGTAAGGATCATACGGATTACTAGAGATCACTCTAACAGGATTTTATGGCTTTAGGAGTTCAGAGAGAGCAATTTCTGAAGTCCTTGGTAGAAATGTCGTGTAGTTGGTCACACTACTGTTATCCATGTACAGTCCCTGGGAGATAACCAGGGATTGGCTTGGGGGGCATTTGGTTTTCCTCTGTAGGCCTGGGCAAATGCAGGTTGGGCGGCAGAGGGAGCATTCCTTGNAAATGCAGGTTGGGCGGCAGAGGGAGCATTCCTTGGGGAGAGATCCAGGGTTATTCAGTCTTAGCCCACAGAGTTTGTGTATTTTGCCACTGGTGGTGCTGTAAATATAAATACTGACAAATTGATACATATAATGTGTATATACAGACACATGGATGTACAAATATTTGTAACAATATGAATATCAAGGCCAAATGGTATTAAAGAATCAGAAACATATTTATATTTTGTTAAGTTCTTGATGCATTTGCCAGTGTATGTTACATAACAAAGATTTGTGGTGGTTTGGTAGAGTCTTCAGTGGCCCCCTTACCCCAGGTTATGCATTGACTTGAGCTGGATGGACGTTTCGGTGACACTGTTGCGAGTGTTGCACAGCAGGAGGAGGGTGCAAAGCAAAGTGGTGCAGGTGTGAACATCCCAGTCCACACTTCTGTCCCCATCACCATGCCTACAGCACTGTTCATGGAGCTGAGGATCATAAAATCATAGAATGATTTAGGTTGGAAGGGACCTAAAGGATCATCTGGTTCCAACTCCGCTGCCATGAGCAGGGACACGTCCCACTACCCACTAGCCCCATCCAGCCTTGCCTTGAACACCTCCCAGCTCTCTCAGCCTGTCCTCATAGGAGAGGTGCTCCAGCCCTGTGATCATCTTTGTGGCCTCCTCTGGGACCTGCTCCAACAGGTCCATGTCCTTCTGATGTTGGGGGCCCCAGAGCTGGACGCAGCACTGCAGGGGCGTCTCACCAGAGCCCTGCTGGCCATGCTGCTGGGGATGCAGCCCAGGATGTGGTTGGCTTTCTGGGCTGCGAGTGCACATTGTTGGCTCATGCTGAGCCTCTCATCCACCAAAACCCCTAAGCCCTTCTCCTCAAGGTTGCTCTGAATCCATTCTCTGCCCAGCCTGTATTTGTGCTTGGTGTTGCCCTGACCCATGTGCAGGACTGTGTACTTAGCCTTCTGCTCTTTCACTTGTTTCTCCCTGTCTGCTCCTGCTCAGGGTTGTGCAGTTTGAATTGGTAGTGATGACAAGGTGAGGGCTTGGCCGGGCTGGAGCAGAAGGTGCATCCATCTCATACCACTGGCCAGGGGAGAAACTTGAGCAAGTCCTGGAGCATGTCCACTGCATCAGTCCTCGTGCGTGGGCTGGCAGGAGCACTGAGCCCTCCCAGCAGAGTCTGGGCAGTTATGGCAGACCAGAAACAGGACCAGTTTTGCCACTGTGCTGTTTTCTTTCCTTCTGGCAGTCCATGCCACTCTTTTGGGTTTTCTTTCCTTTTTTAAGCCTGTTGAATTTCACGGCAATAAGACGCTCCTCTGTGATTCTTCCCGTACAAGTGCCATTAGCATTATAAGCCAAAGTGATAAATTACAGGGTTTGAGACTTTTATCTACAAGGTACACACACAAAGACGTCATTAAGTGGTCACTTCAGTGTGCTTTATGGCTACACTGGATATGAGAAGATGCACAAAGATAATTAAAAAATATAAAACTTGTAGCCGAATCAATTTAATTATTACAACCAAGATCATTATGCCAAAAATAGTTAGGCAATGAGTTTTGCCAAATTCAAATGAGTCAGATTTCTTCTTTTCTAAAGGCCCAGTAGGTGTCTGCAGGAGACCGGGGTGGCCTGTGCGATTGGGGTGGGGAAGCAGCATGGCACAGCTCACGCGAGGAGGGGACATGGGGGCTGCTGCTGTTGGGGCACCCGGCATGTCCCCAACCCCATGGCAGTGCTGGCCGCTGGCTCCTGTTAGGCCCTATCTCCATGGGGCTGAGTTGAGAAATACTTGTTTTTTATTTATTTTAGTAGTGCAGATTTTTGCAAAGAACTCCCAAAGTGACCAGGAATAACTGAAAAAAACCCTCTTTTATTATTTTTTTCTTCCTTTTTGCAATAATAGGCATAAAACTGTAGAAAGAAATATATGATAAAGAAATAAATCAGTGAAGCTTATTGGGAAGTAATTCTGCTCAGCCACTGATGACTTGATTTAGCTGAATAAATCAAAATCGTGCATTGCAATAGCTGCAGCACAGAGTACACGTAAGCTTGGGCTTATTGGAAAAAGAGTGCAGCTATCCCCTGGACAGGATATTTAGTAGGTTTAATAAATAAGTTTATAGTCAGAAATGAGATAGCTGCATTTACTTGCAACAGGTTTGCTCAGGCAGGGATGGTGATGGGGTGCTCCCCAGGATGCTCAGCAGCCTGCCTGGGGCTGCCAGGGAAACTCCTTCTCTGCAGGGACTTTGTCACTAAAGCCTCCTGTTAAATGGAAGAAGCTAAAGACCAGTAAAAGCAAAGTGATGTTGAGTCTTGCTGACACTGTGAACTGGCTGGTTTGGGGCTTTGCAGAGGAGACTGGTTGGAACTCAAGCAAGGAAAAGGGTTGGTGCTGATGGCACAGTGCGCTTGCCATTGCCGTACTGGTGTCACCACTGGCTGCAAGGTCCCTCTGCTCTTGTGACATTGTCGCCTTCACCACTACAAATCCACTCCCCGAGACCTGTATTTAAGGGCTGAAGAAATGCATATTTCAGCTACCTCATAAAAACAAGGGCGTTTTTTTGTTGTTGTTAAAAATACTTTCTGCTTTTCTTTGCTAACACTTGGCAGCTATTGCAGTCCGGCAGAAGGCCTTAAGGGGAAATATGTTTAGGCTGAACTGAAGGCTCTGGAAAGTCATCCTGATGATTTTTATCCTGTTATTTTACTGTTGCTATTCATTAAAAATATGTTTTCCGTGAGAACTTCATTGATGTCTGTGCTGACAGAAATCTGTGCTCGGCAATGTGGGGCAGCGTGGGGCAGGCTGGGTCCTGCTTGTGATGTATTTAATCTTCCATGCTGCAAGATGTGTGTCCCCAGAACCTCTGCACCTCCCATGGGGCTGGTGTCAGCTTCCCAAAAGTCAACAGGTAGCAGAGCAGGCACTGGTTTGTAAGAGTGTTGTGAAATGATGAGGGAGATAGGAGATATGGATTTTTTATTTTCCTGTTCCTGTCTGCCTGAATTCCAGCTGTGACACCATCTCCTCATTTCCAACAGTGCCTCTGACACCTCCTGAAGCTCTGACTTGGGGCAGGGACATAAGGGTAAAATGTGTCATCTGTAACGCGTAGATGTCTTGAAGAAGTTGATTTAGGAAAATGCTATGGAAGTAATTATCTTGGGGGTTTTATTATTATTATCATTGTCATTATCATTATTATTATTAAATGGTAAAATGTAATCTAACTGGATACATAACACAAGTGTAAAAAACAAATTGATTTCAATTTTTTGTAGGAATATAAATGGAGCAAAACCACTGCAGTTAATTGGGAAGGGGAGAAGGTATGGGAGTAGCAGCTTCCAGTGATTCCCTGTAGTTCCTTCTTTTTTCCATTTGTGATTATGAATTTTATATTGCTTAAGTTAATTTCCTAATGTCTGTTATTTGGAGTTGTGGGGTGAGGTTGGGGCAGTGGGACACCGTTTGCCGCGGGCAGGCAGCAGGGGTGCTCCAAGGTCGTACCAGGCTGGGGATGCAGACAGCCTGTGCACCACAAGCTGGTCTCAGCACACGTGCAGCAGGGATGCAGTGACTCTCCCGGTGTCACTGTCTGCTGTGGCCATGCACTCAGTGCTGTGCTCCTCAGCTTCAGTGTTTTCTAATTGTAATGGGGATATTCAGCCGTGACTGGCCGGTGCATGTGTGTGAAATCCTTTGTTTAATGGAAATTCAGCAGTTGTTGTCAATATTTATTCTTGCCCGCTGCTGTTTAATCAACACCTTATCATGTTTTCTGCTGCTATCCCTCTGCGAGCAGGGACTCTGCCGTGGGTGTCGAGGCTGCTGGTCCCTGTGGAGCTGTACTGATTTGGCACCTTGCCGTCCCCAGGCTGCCATCAGACCTGAGCGCTCGCACCCCACAGCTGTGGAAGGGGTTCACCTCAGCTCTGTGCTTGCTTTGTAGGTTGGATTCCACCTTATTTATAAGTTTCTTTAGTTACTTCGAGGCTAGTATTATAAAGATGGGGCCAGCAGCAGCCTCCTCACCTCCACGGCCACTGGAAGCAGGAGATGGGACTGGTGGGGAGGGGTAATTAGGCTGTCGTTCAACATAATGTTTAGGGACAATTTTCCATGTCAGGGAAGTGTGCTTGGGCAGATCAAAGCACAGCAGTGTTACCACTAGGGAGACAGCTGAGGTCTGAAGGGGAGCTTGAGCTGCTGACGAGGAGAGGGACCATCCATCACTGCTGGCCTCTGTGCCTGCAGTCCTCCTTCTCTGTACATCACTGGGCTGCTCGCTGTACTCAAAAGGAGAACGTGTATTTCGAGGGTTGGAGGCATTTGTGTCTCCTGATTCTGTGTGTTGGTTGTAGGCAGCTGGACCAACACACTTGCAGGGTAGCCTGACCGCAATGGTGCCAGGTATGTGGTTATCCATGTAGAAAGGGCCTGCTGGGTTTTGCCGTGCTGTGGTGTGTTTTCATTTTATGTATGGAAACCACATTAAAAAAAAAAAAAACAAAAAAACAGAAATTCACAAATTACTTGTTTTTTTTTACTTGAGCACAAAGCATTGACTATCCCGTCTTGGCATTTGCCCTTCCACAGGTGCTCTGGAGCTGGTAGGTTTTCCTCCAGCATGCCAGTGCTGTGGAGGAACAGGTGAAGTAATACACCACTCACGTGGCTCTAAAACCAGCAAAATGCAGCGACATGCCTCTTTGTCCCCTTGGACTGAGATCACTGTAGTGCAGGAGGTGCAGATCCTGTTTTGAGATGCTGCATTGGACTTTGGGTTGGGGCCCTGAGTCCCCTGATCCATTCGTCTGCTGTTGGCAAAGTCACCAGTTTGGAGTTAAGAGCAGTGTGTGCCAAGGGCCAGCCCTGCATCAGGGGCGCTGGTGACAGAGCCTACTGCCTGGATTTTAGGGAGTTTTGGAAGGACCTAATTTAAAAACTAGAAATTTGTTTTTAAAGATAGATCCTAAGCATGGTTTGTGCAAAGTATAGAATCAGATGTTTCCATCCTAGGACTGATAAATGCGTAGTTCTCATTGGAAAGCCTGTGGCTTACTGGGATGGAGTGCTACTGCCAGCTCTGGTCCGCACCTCCTGCCGTGATCTGGTTCTCAGTGAAGGACCACGTCACGCAATGGTGTGCTCACATGGCTCATGTGAGCAACTAACGAGGAAGCACACCCCATTACCATTCATTGGGGTTGTCCAGCTCAGCCTCTGGAGGAACCTCAGGAATGTGTCAGGGTGAAAGATGCCCACACCCTCATGTACACCTCTTGGAGAGCAGTAAACATCTGCGGTGTAGGACCAAAGGAAAAAAATCCATATCCCCCTAGAAAAAAAAAAATGAATTCATTTTTTGCTTTCACCCTAAGTAGAAAAAGCATGTCTGCAGAGGGTGTGAGCAACAGCTCATCTGCTACTGATGGTGTTCCTGTGCCACAACCCAGGCCTAGGAAGGTCTGAGTGGTCTTCAGGGGGTTGGTGCCTTTATCCCTTTCCTCTGCAGGCCTGTATTTGCCACCAGCAGATGTTTTGGTTACACATGACAGGTATTTGGGAGTATCCAAGCCCACGCCGTCACCTCGCCAGGCTGTTGGGCTTGGCCGCAGTGGGGTTGCTGCAGGGCCTGTCTCTGCTGGCAAGGACGGGCAGTCTCCTGAGGGTTCATTAGCAAGCACGGCCCAGCTTGGTCTGGTGGTGAACTGGCAGCTGGTTACAGAGTCCAACCAGCTAAGGGGAGAGGCGCCCATGGCCCCACAGCACCAGGGACTGGCTGGACGTGTACTGGGGGTGAGGAGCTGGCGTGCAGGGACTCCTCCAGCGTGATTTGGGATGGGTCTTGAAATGGGCTGGGCATCAGCATTGTGTAGGGCCTCATCCGTCCCGCTCCTGCCACAGGTCGCTGCCTGGCTTCAGAGCCCTGATGCCAGCTGCTGGCTCACCAGGACTGCAGTTTGTGTGCTTCAGGTCAGTAAAATAAGTCCAGTAACACTTTTTGTTCAATATGAAAAAAAATTTCTCTGAATGTATGCTTGGCAGGCCAGCTACTACAACAAAGAGAGTGTGAGCAGTTTATTTTTAAAAAAGAAACCATAGCTTACGTGTAGTTAAAAGTTTTCCTGTGAAACACATGAGCATCGGTATAAATAGTTTTACCATTTACAGGCAATATTCAGATTTTACGTAACAGACATCTTCCTGCTTGGGTTTGAACACGCCGAGCTCTCTGCTGTCGGAAGGAATTTATACTCCCTAAAAGAGGGAGGTGTTTCCATGTTTGTTTTGGATCAAAAGCCTGTAATCTGTTACAGCTGCGCTGCTCAGTGTGGCTGCTGGTTTGCTGGCTCTGGCTCGCACAGAGGCAAGTAGCTCAGGTACCAGCAGAGCCCACAGACTCCCCAGCTGAGAGGAGCATCCTCTGCTGTAGCTGCTGCCATTCTGTCTTGTGGCACATTGGGAATACCCAAAAAGTGATTGGTTTAATTATGTCAATCATTAATAATTGTTCAGCGGTGATGGGACGGTAAGCATTCATGCAGAGCAGTTGGGATGTGCAGCATTCATAGGAGTGTCTGCTGGCCACAGAAGCTTTTTCTTTTATTTTTAGAAGGTAGCCTGTCAAATATTAAGACGGTTATTATGTCTGATCTTGAAAAGCAGGACTGAGTAACTGTAACAGCACAGGCACTCTTTGCTGAGTCCATCATAACATTGCAAGTGGTTAAAGCCCATGGTAGCTGCTGAAGTCCGTCAGCAAAGATTACAGCCTGCTCCTGCTTGATGTTTTTATGTTTAAAATCCAGTTTCTTTGCATCCTGTGGTGTGGAGGTTGTCTCGTTGATTTAATGGTAGCGACAATGACAGCAGTGCTGCATGCAGGATCCCATATTTAACCATCGTTTCACAAGGCCACCTGGGGAAAAAATGTTTGCTCAAAACCCAGAGCAACCCAGGCTGTTATCTCTTTCACGTCAGTTTTCTTTTGAAATAAGCAAGGGCAGAGTTTGGCTGCAGTTTGTGTTTTTCTGTGGCACTGGAGGACTGGTTTTACCTGTCACATGAGGTGCCCCACAGACACGTGCACTGAGGTGGGGGACTGGCACCAGCTGTGGGCTGTGCTCCCCAGGGCAGGGTAAGCCAGCACGGGCATCCTGCTTTTCTTTCCTGCATCTCTGTTGCTATGCAACAGGTTTTACTTGGTGAATTAATTTTGTTCCAGGACATCCTGGATGCTAAAAATCCCATTTAAAATGTTGTTTGACATGGTCTGCACTGGTCTGACCACTTAACGAATGGCAGATGCTCTCTTCAAACCAAGACAGATAGAATCATAGAACCACAGAATGGTTTGGGTTGGAAGGGACCATAAAGACCATCTAGTTCCAACTCCCTTGTCATGGGCAGGGACAACTCCTAGCAGACCAGGTTGCTACAAGCCCCATCCAACCTGGCCTTGAACATCTCCAGAGGTGGGGCATCCACAATTCCCTGGGCTCTAGCCCTCTGATCATCTTCATGGCTTCCTTTGGATCCTCTCCAATAGGTCCATCTCCTTCTCTTGGGGGCCCCAAAGCTGAAGACAGCAGTGCAGAAGGTTCCCCTCCTTCAACTTCCTGACATCATTTGTTGTTGCGTTAGTCCTGTATTTATGTAATTTTGTTAGCTAAGGGGAGCAAGGGTAGGCATGCCTGGTCCCGACAGGGTGGTGCTGCAGGGGTGCAGGTGAGGGTCTCGTCTCCGAAGCCTGTGGTCAGGGTGAGTGTGCTTTCCCGGCACCAGTGCCTGTTGGTGTCCCCTCTGTGCCATGCAGGGCTCCACAACCCACACTGGGGCTCTGCCGGCAACAGGGCTGGACTTGGAATTCGGGGGAGACTTCAGGGTTTGTTCCAGAAACCTCAGAGAAAGAGCCAGGGTTTGTTCCAGTAGTGTCTCCACAGGCAGAGAGCAGCACAGTGGTGCTCTTGGTTCTCCTCTGCCCCTGGACTTCTATGGTGATATTTTAATGGTGCAGTGTTGGTGGATTGAGGAAGAACCAGAAGCTTTTACCTTTGCTTTTGTGAGCAGTTCTTGTATAAACACGCTCAGAGTGGTGTAGCAAGTGGTCAGTAACGGGTTGTGCTACCGCAGTGGTATAAAAATAGCATAAATAAACAGACCCAGCAGGCTGGCCCAGCATCGTTTTAAGACTTTCCCAGACAAACTGCATTTCTGAAACTCCTCCGTACAGATGTATTTCCTTCAGATACGCCGAGGGTTGTCAACGCTGCCCAACTCCAGCAGCACAGAGAGAAGCTCCATGTGGAGTCAGGCGGAGCGAGTGCTGTACTGGCACTGGGCAGAGCCAATAGCACACCCCGGCTTGCTGGCTTGGTTTGTTTGCTCGGGTTTTATATTGTTGCAGAAGGATAACCTCAGACAACGATGGCAGGATCACTGCTCGGTGTGCACTCTCCAGTGGTGATTAAATGATGGCAGTAACTGTGCTCTTTATTTATTCTCTGTCCCTTCAAAACTCTTCTGTGTTTCTACTTTGGCTGTGCCCAACCTGATGTTTCCTGACCCTCCCAAATCAATTTTTCTGCAAAGGATTCCCCCTCTCCAAAATGCAGGCTTCTCCAGCACTATCGGTTGGTCTAATCACTGATAACATTGCAAATAGAAATGCGAACACAATGTCGCCTCTCAGCTACTCTCCCGTGAATTTGGCTGCAACCCTGCGGTGCTGAGCTGCGTCCCCCCATGGTGGTGCTGAGCAGCTTTCCCCCATGGCAGTGCATGCCCTGTCACAGTCCAGAACCCCTCCGGGTGCTAGAGAGAACACTGACAACAGTTATACATGCTGATACTGCAAATAGCACCCCTGCAGAAATAACCAAACACAGGGAAAGCCCAGCACTGGGGAACCTCAGACTGAAATTCTGGGGTTACTGGAGGCAGCAGATGTGGTGGACTCCCCAGGGCTCTTTCTGGGAGAAGAGGGTTCATGTTGGGTGTCACAGTGGTTGATGGCACACCCTCCCTGCTTTCCTGCACCCCACGAGGACTCAGTGTGGAAAACCTCCCATTCCCAGCTGACAGAGCTTCTGAGGACTTCAGCAGTGCCCCTGTGCGGGGGCTCCTCTGGAACCCTGGCAGGTCCCCAGTGCAGGTGCCATAGGGCCCTGATGGGTTGTGCCTGGAGGAGTAATGACCTTGCAAGAGCAATTTGCTAATTAGACCTTATTTATTGCATTACCAGGCTGTGCTTTCCAGGAAAGTTTTAGGCTGGAGCCAAGTCCACCCTGGGGTGATGAGTTTGCTGCTCTTCTGTTGTGTGATGCATTAGACGGTGTTTTTATGGAGAGGTATTGAAAAGTAATTGTTTTGAATTTGAATTGTTTTAAAGTTTATGTGGGTACTGAAACCAGAGATGTTTGCAAGTTTTTAAAACAGCTCTGAAGCCTAATTGTAACTTAATAGCAGCTACTCAAGCTACTCAGGGACCTGCTGTATAGACTCAGTGCAGATGCTTGCACCAAGTGTCCATGCTTTCAGCTGAGTGTGCCTGAGATGGGGGAGATTTTCTCTGCAGATTGTGTGATTGGACAAGAACAATTTGGGTGCCGTTAACTCGGGAACCCACTCGGTGTCGGCAGTGAGGTTGCTGCCATGGTCTCCACTGCTCCAGTGGGTGCAGGGAAGGCTTGCATCTGGCCTTCGAAAGAGTGTTTGCAGGGCAGGGAAGGTTTTTGGCTGAAGCTGTGGCTGTGGGCAAGTACTGGGGCTGTCTCAGCACCACGATGCGTGTCTCAGGCTCCTGGCGGGTCACGCTTCTCTGTTGAGTGGCAGCACTTCTGCACAGAGGGCTCCGCAGCACACCAAGCTCAAATTGTCTGCTTGTTAATTAGTTATTGACTTCTGCTGGCTTTTCAATTAAATATCCCCTCAAGGGAAAAGTAAAAATTGTTAGTACCCTGATTACCTAAGCCTAACTGTAGTGATTAAAGAAGCTTGCAATCTCAGAAGTAAAGCCCAAGAATACTTTTTCACTTTTAAACATGCAGTCATTATTTTCTAGAAGGAAATGATTTTTGGAGAATAAGAATTTCTTTTATATTTCTAACATCTATTCTGGGATCCAAAAACCAGGATGTGCTGCACTTCACAGAAAAATGGTGTTGTGTAGAAGAACATGGGAGTGACTTCACAGAAATGGCCTGATTTTTTGTTCATATCTAGATGTAACATCAAAATTCAACACATTTGTCAGGAGAGCCACATCTTGGAGAAATACTTACACTGTGTTTTTCAGAGTGCAGAATTTTGGGTGTGATTTTTCCAAGACAGGATTGACTGTGGTTCAGGTTTTGTATGATATCCACATGCCTCCCACTTTGTGGGAAATAAAGCTAAACTGCATAGCTTGGAGATGTTGCTGGTGGTCTGTGGGGTACCTGTCCCTGTTCTCTTGAACATACTGGGAAGAAAAACTCCTGACCTGACACCAGATCACCGGTGAGGCATTGCAGGAGATGGGACACCACTAGGGTCAGGCACATGTATTCAGGCTGCAGCCAGGCCATTCTGGTCCCATGACCACAGCAGACTGCTCTTTACAGCATTTTTGAGCAATGAAAATGAAATGTACAGAATAGGAAATACGTTTGTGTTTTAAAAACTTGAGAGAAAAACTGAGACCCAGCATGATGAGTTTAAAAAATTTACTTCTGAGATGAGAGCAGAAGGAAATGTATACTTGCCCCCATGTTTCAAATAAGACTTAAAAGACTGTGTAGTAGCTAAAAAGTTAACACTTCTTTCTAGTGTTTTAATGATAATTCAAACAAAAACCTCATCTAAAATGTGTCTGCCCCAATAAGAGAATTTGAAAAATAAATTAAGAAAAGCACATTTCCCTGTGGTTCAGAAGTAATAATCTCACATAAAAAGGTTCCCCCCCTTTACTCCATCCCTTTTGTGTCGCGGTGGTTTCCCGACTGTGAAGGCACGTGCTGTTGTCCGGGGCTCAGGGGAGGCAGGGTGCGTGCTGAGAGGCAGGGCTACTCATCACCACCTGTCTAGGGAGATAAATAGAAAACTCAAAGATAAGAGACATTTTCTGTCCACGAATGAATAAACAAAGTAAATATTTTCCTACAGACACATTTTAATTAATGTCTGTTTCCACCTTAAAACTCCTCAGCGCAATAATCTGACTGGCAGTTTTTACAAAGATACAACAATCTTCATGAAAATTGCAGGGTTTGGTATGTAGTTCATAACAAAAAATGAGATCAGCGTTAACCAACCAGTTTTTTAAATTATTCAGTGTATGGTTTGGGGTTTATTTTTTCTTAGGGAGCTTTGTGGCTGTGAAGAAGCCGTGTTTGATGGCTTCCATGTAGCATCCCAGTGTCCCTGGCCCTTTGGGACTGCTCTGCCCTGGTCTGCTCCCCCTGCAGTCCTGCTCTTCTGAAAGGACCATCCCTGCTGTTGCTCCCAAGTTGGCATTTTTCCCTTACCCAGCTGCCAGGGGTTTGGCTGGGCTCCAGCAGATCCAGCTTCCCCAGCACAGTGCCGGGGGCTGATGCTGGCTGGCCGCATTGNCACAGTGCCGGGTGCTGATGCTGCCTGGCAGCATTGGCACAGCCAGTGTTGTGTGCTGAGCCACCAGCAAAGCCAGAGGAAGGTCTGCCAGCACCTTGCCAGCGTGGGACCTGGCTGGGAGCAAGTGGCAGCTGAGGACCTGCAGGCATTTGGAGTGGAGGTGCAGTGTGTCCCTGCGGCGGGGGCACGGGAGCTGCAGCATCGCTCAGAGGGGGGAGAAGGGCTCTTGAGGACGCTGCTGGGAGGAGGAATGATGCAGAAGGCAACA
>VZRU01015961.1:30389-42736 GCA_013398155.1 Pedionomus torquatus | reverse complement strand
GGTGTAAGGGGGGGCCTTTGCCCAAGGGTGTCTGTTCCCCTCTTCTCCCTCCTTTACTGGCTCCTTCACCCCTTCCTTCCTGCGCCCGCTCTCCCTCTGCCTTGCTCTTTTCACTCTGTAATTTCTCAGCTGCTTATTTCCCTCAAGCCTGACTTTCTGTGCGGGANCTTTCTGTGCGGGACACTGGAAGTTTTGCTCTCAGTTCCAAATATCTAAAAAGATTGTGCCTAGGGGTGGCTCGTGTGTGTGGCAGCAGTTAAGACATTGACCATGATCCGTAGCGTTTCTTTTTAGGAAGGTTCTTATTTCTAGCAGTGAATCATCAACAACTTTCTGTCAACCAGTTGTTGCGTTTGTGTTATTCCAGCCACTGAGTACCACCTTGGCCTGCTGAAGGCAAAGCTTGCGAAATACAGGGCTCAGTTGCTAGAACCTTCCAAATCCTCGGCGGCTAAAGGGGAAGGCTTCGATGTGATGAAATCTGGAGATGCCCGGGTGGCACTGATCGGTTTTCCTTCTGTGGGTAAGGTCAGTGAGTGTCTGTGTTCACCGTGTGGTGCGTGTGCTTCCCAATTTGTGGTTAGTAACAGCTGTAGAGCAGATACCCATCTTCTCTTCGTCTGTCACCTTCTTGCCGTGAGTTAACAGAAAGTTATCACGCGCTGAGAGCTGGAAGTTAGAGAGAGGGGAAACACTCCTTTGTCTGGTGTGTGATGCCCTGTGGTAACAGCCTGAGACTTGTGCTGTGGCTGGGCAAGACCCGCTGAGAAAACAGGTGGCAGTACAGGATATTAGGAAGAATTACTTTACTGAAAGAGTGGTCAGGCACAGGAACGGCCTGCCCAGGGGGGTGGTTGGGTCACCATCCCTGGAGGTATTTAAGAAATATGTAGATGTGGCACTTTAGGGCATGCTCTAGTGGCTGAGATTGTAGAATTTTTTTCACTGTGTGTGTGTGTGGTTGGACTCAGTGATCTCAGAGGTCCTTTCCAACCATGACGATTCTGTGATCTCACTTCGTTGAGCGAAAGTGCTGCCTGTCCCATCAGCACTGTCCCAGTGCCTGGAGCAGCCACATCACTTGTAGAAGCTGAGGAACGCTTTGGCGTTGCTAGTTTTGCTGAAGATTTACCGGTGCTTCCCTTTGTGGAACTCTAGTGATGCTGATCTCTTGCATTTCAGTCCACATTTTTGAGTTTAATGACCTCAACTGCCAGTGAAGCTGCATCTTACGAGTTCACAACCCTGACGTGTATCCCAGGAGTGATAGAAGTAAGTAGGATTTTCCTCCCTTTACCATAGCAGTGGTAAGAAACCCCAGACGTGTAAATGTGTCTGTTTATACCAGTTACACTTGTGCTACCACAAAGAAATGGTGATATCCCAAGGTCTTTGCTGACTTGTGCTTTAAACTCGAAGGAGGTCTTGTGTGCTTGCGGTGTCAGGCCTTCTGTCACCTGCGGTGCTGATTTAGCACTTCCCTCGGCTACATAACTCTTCAGGATTGACTGCCTGAGCAGGGGATTCACGTGCTGCTGTTTGACTGACCAGAGCAATACGACAATCCTCCACTGAATTTTTTATAACCGCTATTGGCGCCATTGACCAGATGGCTGGAAACCTTGACAGATTTGTTTTTAATGAAGCTTTAAAAGAGGCAATCTGTACTGTGATCAATTTGGAAAGAAAATACAACTACTCCTGTCCTTGAGGAGTTTTATTAGTGGTGGCCTAAGCGCATCCATCAGTAAAGCAAATGATAAAGGGCATCAAACTGAAAAGTGTCCAAGAGTAATGAGAAAATTTGGGTCAGGATTGAAAGCGGAGTTAAATAATGAAAGTAACCGTGTTGGTGTTAAAACAAACACAAATATTGAAATGCATCCAAGCGCAGCCGTGAGCTGCAGTCACTCGTTCACGCTGTTACTGAGGACTCTGCTGCAACAATAGCTTGAAAGCTAATGCCCCTGCAGATCTGATGAATGAAAGTCTCCCGTTATTTCCTGGTATTGTAAGACTTGCAATGCATCTGAATAGTTCTGATCCATCTCAGTAAGAGCTGGTGGCACTTGTTTGTTACATTCTTGGCACTGTAAGTTTGTGGGTTTTTTTTTATTTCCTTTCCATTTCACTAACTCAGGATAACGCCACTCTTGTGCTGTTTTCCTGGTGCTTTGTCAAACTGCCATCATGTGATGCTTTAGGAGGTTGGGACCTAAGGTATTGCAGTCTGTGGTGTTGAACATGGCTTCATAGGAAACACTCTGGAGGTTTCCTCAACAAAAGAGAGCCAGCAGCTTTGTGCGAAGTTGTCCTGCTCAGTCGCGTTCATTCAGTTCTGTTCTTTGACAGCTTTGGACCCCAGCACGTGCTTGGGGCTTTTGAGGCAGGTCAGGTGCCCTGCACAAAGCTCTCAGTTTTCCATCATTCTGCTTCTTTTTCAGTACAAAGGAGCCAACATTCAGCTGCTGGATCTGCCTGGAATCATCGAAGGAGCAGCACAAGGTTGGCTGATCTCTTTGTTCGCATGAAGTAGGGATTTGCCCTCAATAGTGTACCTGGGTGTCTCAAACATTAGCAGGTTTCCTGGGCCAGTAGTTCCCACATTTGCTTTCCAAATTTTAGAGTCCTTGATCTTATGTGAGGCACGATTTTTTATCTCTGAGCCCACGGAAGGTTCTATATGTAGCAGAAGGATGCTTTTCTGGAGGTGGGAGCCAAAGCAAGCCAGTCACTTCTCACCTTCTTGCGTGAGTGTTATCTTGCTCATCTGTTTTCTGATAGAGAGGAAATCTAAAGAAAGATGCTAAAGAGGTGGAGGGAGAAATTGTAGCTAAACACTAACCTCTTTTGACTAATTTCCCAAGTTCCTGCCAGTCTTCATGTAACTGCTGATTCTGGGGACAGGTGTTGGCTTTGTCCCTCTGCTTTGTCATTGTCCTTCTGGTTGTGTCAGAAGATGCCTTAGGAAACTTTGCAAAATCTCCTAATGGTCTTTTCTGGGGGGGAAGATCAGGGCATGATTAATAAGGTCCTTTTCTTTTTTGACCAGAAAATGTATGTAATGTCTCTGCACAGGGGCTGTAGGGTGACATCAGTGTTCTGCGTAAGCTCTCTCTGCTGCTGTTGCACGTGTCTGGAGATGTCTGTGCTGCTGGCAGAGGTGTCATTTTCACCCCTGCAGCCGTACTCGGACAGCTTCACATGCTGTTCTTATAACTTGTGGTGGAGGAGCAGCAGCAAAGGGTGTTAGAGCACGTGCTGGACACAAGACAGTGTGGATGGACCAGATATGCTCACTGGGCCCCCCCCAGCAGCTGACTGCAGCCAGCACAGCACCGTGGGGTCTTTTTCCTTGTTTCCAAGGGCTGTGCAGGGCTGTTACAGAGCTCGTAGATGGTTCCTCTCGCTAACGGATGGTCATCTCCTCTCTTCTCAGGGAAGGGCAGAGGTCGGCAGGTGATAGCTGTAGCCAGGACAGCAGATGTTGTTATTATGATGCTGGATGCCACAAAGGGTGAAGTACAGAGGTAATTGTGTGCTTCTGGGGCACGTGGAGCTGTGGGTTGGAGGACCAGGTTCAGCACATGGAGCTGTGGGGTGATAGGCCAGGTTCAACTCCCTATATGTTCTGTGTGTGTTGGGGAACCAGTATTTAAGCTGTTGAGTGGGAGATGGAGGTTGTGCCCCACTAGAAGCATGATAGATAACTGGGAGCAGCATTTACAGAGCGCTCTACAGATCTCTGCTTAGGCTTCTCAGCTGAAGGATTACTCCCACAGATGGCTGTTCAGAGACGGTGATGTCAACCTAGACTTCCACCACAGACTCTGTCCTGCATGAGCTGTGGTTGTTAGGTTGTCATGAAAGCTTTTGGCAGTGCTGTATCTACGACAGTCAAAAAGGAAAGGTGTGGGTGTCACCCGATGGGCCCAATCTCACAGGTATTAACGTGCGGTGTCCACGCAGGGCCCTGCTGGAGAAAGAACTGGAATCTGTAGGAATCCGGCTGAACAAAAGCAAACCAAATATCTACTTCAAGGTAAGGTTTTCTGGGCTGCTGCAAGTACGGCCAAGGTCACTGTGTGTGCTGCCCCTCGTCTTGCAGAAACTGAAGTGGGGGGGCTGTGGATTTTGCAGACTGTTCTTAAGTTGCCTTATTGCCTCCCTGCAGCCGAAAAAGGGTGGAGGTATCTCCTTCAACTCAACTGTCACGTTGACTCAGTGCTCCGAGAAGTTGGTGCAGCTCATCCTCCATGAATATAGTATCCTTTCCTAAAACGAGAGACCCTGCAGTCATCATCAGCTCATGAATCAAGCGGTACCTGCTGTGGGACAGCCTTGCTGTATCTTTGGTGCTTTCTGGGTTGAGGACAGGCTTTCACAAGCAAACTCAGCCCGTTGACTCACCGTGATGTGTAGATGTGCTAGGATTTGGGCCTTGACGATGTTCACCTCAGAAATCTTCAATGCTGAGGTCCTCTTCAGAGAAGATTGTTCCCCTGATGAATTTATTGACGTGATTGTTGGCAACAGGGTCTACATGCCGTGCCTCTATGTGAGTATCTAAGAAACAGCTACCTTCTGCCACACTGAGCATCTCTGTTTGTTGCTGAAGGGAACACGGAGTCTTCATGGTTCCTAAAGCAGTGACGATTTGGGGTTTAAGAGGCAGAAAGAGCACCTCAGCGGGGAGTTTTTTATAACCTTTATTTGTGCTGCTTGCTCTGCGTGTGTTCCCTGTGCCCTCTGGTGGCTGGCTGCCGTGGAGCACCAGGAGCTGCATGTCCTGGTGGCACAGGGTTTGCTCCTGTGGTGCAGAGCCTTCAGTTCCTGTGCTGCAGCTCCATGCTTGGGCTTTCACTATTGGTCCCTTGTGCCAGAGGTCACTTAATGGCTCTCTTTCATAGAGCAACCGGGTCTACAGCAAAATCTAAGATCCTGGAGAATGTGTTGCAAGTCATCCCAAAGGCAGAACTTTAAAAGGTCCAAACTTACATTTAGACTTTTGAATTTTGGTGGTTTATTTTACTAAGAGGCTTGTCCTATCCTCTGGCTGACAGGATCTGATGGACTACTGGATGCTGGAACTACGTTACTGTACCTACGCTTCCTAAAGGCTGTGCTGTTTTTCCTTTGACTTAGGTTTATAACAAGATTGACCAGATATCTATGGAGGAAGTGGATCGTCTCGCTCGGAGACCCCACAGTGTTGTCATCAGGTAGGAACCTGTCACCCTGCCGGATGTACTGATCCAAATGGTGTGGTGGTTCATTTCATACTCCCTTCTCCAGCTTCTCCCAAGAAGGGGCTTTTCCCAGGGCTGTCTGCAGCTGCTGGGGTGAGAAGCAGAGCCACTGTGCAGGTTTTTCCAGGCGCCTTTCTCCTGGAGAGGCAGGCGGTTTGGGCTTCTCCCCACTGCAGGCCAAAGCGAGCCAGTCTGGCTTGTTTCCTTAGAAGTGCTGATACATCCAACTGGGGCTTTGCTCCTTCAAAGCTCCTTGGCCCTTTGAAAGCCATATTTATTTCACCTTGTGTTTTTCCTTTGCTGACCTCATTAAAGAATTTCCCCCTTGTTCCCTAGCACTTTAATAAAATGTTTCACCTGGTCCTTCTGGATCTCTAAATCACACCAGCAGTAAACACAGAGATGTTCCTGGTCTTTTGCAGCTGTGGCATGAAACTGAACCTGGACTACTTGCTGGAGAAGCTCTGGGAATACCTGGCACTTACCTGTATCTACACCAAGAAACGAGGACGTAAGTGACCATTAGCTGAGCAGAAGTGGTTCTGAAAGGCAGAAAAGGCTGCTCTTGGTCACAGGCAGACAGGCTGCCAGCAGGGCGTAGGTGACTGACTGTCAGCGATCTCTTGTGTCTTGGAAATGCTGCAATTCTGCTTTCCCTAAGCAGCTTTAAGCTCTTGGGAAATGCTTTCCGTTCCATCTGGGTGTATATTCCAGCTGGGTGTATATCCCATCACAGCCCTCCTGTTCTCTCGGCACTGTGAGAGCTGAATTTTCATAAGACTTTGCATGATACAAGGAAATAAAGTTTGCAAGTTCACAGCTTGCTTCCTTATGCACACCTGGTGATGAACTGTTCGGCCTGTCACTACCCAGAAGAGGTCTCCTCTTCCCGTTGGTGAGAGGTTTGGTGATTTCCATGCTGGGTTCCTGAGGCTCGGGGGTGACTTTGATCCCCCTTTTGCTTCTCCCAGTGACAAAGGCACATCTGTAACTTGTTCCTGTTTGATTGTGAATGTCCATCACTCTGAACCTGGGTGGATGTGAGGAGATTAAGGAACTTTCTGTGAGCTTGTTAGGATATGGAATCTTGTGGATTTTACAGAAGACTGCAGCGAGATTTGGTTTTACGTGACCAAGTGTATTTTGACTTGGGTGGTTTTGTTTGTCCTGAGTCAAGTATGAACTGATTTGATGCTTCCAAGTGCCTGGATACCTGTGCTGTCTGGGAGCTGGCAAGTGTAACTGGAGGAGGAACTTGGGAGTCATAAGCACAAGGCAGTGTGAGATGATGTCAGCATGTTAGAAAACACTTGATGGAAATCCAATACATTTTTTTCCTCCCTCTCCTGCTTCTCCACAGAGAGACCAGACTTCACAGATGCCATTATTCTACGGAAAGGGGCCTCTGTGGAGCATGTGGTAATTTCTCTGCATCTTTTACATTTTCTTGTCTGTAGAAGGCAGATTCCTCTGGAGTCTGCTATGATTTGTACTTCATAAAGCTTGGGGTATGTCAGTGTTTAGTTGGGCTTCTCCTTTTGTTACTTTTACTGATTCTATCTGCCTCAGGTTTCATAGACGGATGGAATGGTTAGAATTGGAAGGGACCTTAAAGATCATCGAGTCCCAACCCCCCTGCCCTGGGCAGGGACACCTCCCACCAGACCAGGTTGCTCCAAGCCCCATCCAGCCTGGCCTTGAACCCCTCCAGGGATGGGGCAGCCACAGCTTCTCTGGGCAACATGTTCCAGGGTCTCACCACCCTTGCAGTAAAGAATTTCTTCCCAATATCTAATCTAAATCTCCCCTCTTTCAGTTTATAACTGTTACCCCTTGTCCTATCACTCCACTTCCTGACAAAGCAGCCCTCTGCAGCTCTCCTGTAGCTCCCTTCAGATACTGGAAGGCTGCGATAAGGCCTCCCTTGGAGCCTTTCTTAGCTGCTATGAAAGGTTAAAAATAGGTTTGCTTAGTGCAGCCCAGTGATAAAGCACACGGAAGCATTGGAATGGGGCTTTATGTGGACTGGTTATTACTCTCAGCCAGTTCTCTGTTCTTCCAAGTGCCATTATCTGCCTTCTAAGGTCACTCTTGTAATTTCTGATGGAGATCTGAGNACGCTTCCTAAAGGCTGTGCTGTTTTTCCTTTGACTTAGGTTTATAACAAGATTGACCAGATATCTATGGAGGAAGTGGATCGTCTCGCTCGGAGACCCCACAGTGTTGTCATCAGGTAGGAACCTGTCACCCTGCCGGATGTACTGATCCAAATGGTGTGGTGGTTCATTTCATACTCCCTTCTCCAGCTTCTCCCAAGAAGGGGCTTTTCCCAGGGCTGTCTGCAGCTGCTGGGGTGAGAAGCAGAGCCACTGTGCAGGTTTTTCCAGGCGCCTTTCTCCTGGAGAGGCAGGCGGTTTGGGCTTCTCCCCACTGCAGGCCAAAGCGAGCCAGTCTGGCTTGTTTCCTTAGAAGTGCTGATACATCCAACTGGGGCTTTGCTCCTTCAAAGCTCCTTGGCCCTTTGAAAGCCATATTTATTTCACCTTGTGTTTTTCCTTTGCTGACCTCATTAAAGAATTTCCCCCTTGTTCCCTAGCACTTTAATAAAATGTTTCACCTGGTCCTTCTGGATCTCTAAATCACACCAGCAGTAAACACAGAGATGTTCCTGGTCTTTTGCAGCTGTGGCATGAAACTGAACCTGGACTACTTGCTGGAGAAGCTCTGGGAATACCTGGCACTTACCTGTATCTACACCAAGAAACGAGGACGTAAGTGACCATTAGCTGAGCAGAAGTGGTTCTGAAAGGCAGAAAAGGCTGCTCTTGGTCACAGGCAGACAGGCTGCCAGCAGGGCGTAGGTGACTGACTGTCAGCGATCTCTTGTGTCTTGGAAATGCTGCAATTCTGCTTTCCCTAAGCAGCTTTAAGCTCTTGGGAAATGCTTTCCGTTCCATCTGGGTGTATATTCCAGCTGGGTGTATATCCCATCACAGCCCTCCTGTTCTCTCGGCACTGTGAGAGCTGAATTTTCATAAGACTTTGCATGATACAAGGAAATAAAGTTTGCAAGTTCACAGCTTGCTTCCTTATGCACACCTGGTGATGAACTGTTCGGCCTGTCACTACCCAGAAGAGGTCTCCTCTTCCCGTTGGTGAGAGGTTTGGTGATTTCCATGCTGGGTTCCTGAGGCTCGGGGGTGACTTTGATCCCCCTTTTGCTTCTCCCAGTGACAAAGGCACATCTGTAACTTGTTCCTGTTTGATTGTGAATGAACTTGGGTGGATGTGAGGAGATTAATTCACTCTGAACTTGGGTGGATGTGAGGAGATTAAGGAACTTTCTGTGAGCTTGTTAGGATATGGAAGACTGCAGCGAGGTTTGGTTTTACGTGACCAAGTGTATTTTGACTTGGGTGGTTTTGTTTGTCCTGAGTCAAGTATGAACTGATTTGATGCTTCCAAGTGCCTGGATACCTGTGCTGTCTGGGAGCTGGCAAGTGTAACTGGAGGAGGAACTTGGGAGTCATAAGCACAAGGCAGTGTGAGATGATGTCAGCATGTTAGAAAACACTTGATGGAAATCCAATACATTTTTTTCCTCCCTCTCCTGCTTCTCCACAGAGAGACCAGACTTCACAGATGCCATTATTCTACGGAAAGGGGCCTCTGTGGAGCATGTGGTAATTTCTCTGCATCTTTTACATTTTCTTGTCTGTAGAAGGCAGATTCCTCTGGAGTCTGCTATGATTTGTACTTCATAAAGCTTGGGGTATGTCAGTGTTTAGTTGGGCTTCTCCTTTTGTTACTTTTACTGATTCTATCTGCCTCAGGTTTCATAGACGGATGGAATGGTTAGAATTGGAAGGGACCTTAAAGATCATCGAGTCCCAACCCCCCTGCCCTGGGCAGGGACACCTCCCACCAGACCAGGTTGCTCCAAGCCCCATCCAGCCTGGCCTTGAACCCCTCCAGGGATGGGGCAGCCACAGCTTCTCTGGGCAACATGTTCCAGGGTCTCACCACCCTTGCAGTAAAGAATTTCTTCCCAATATCTAATCTAAATCTCCCCTCTTTCAGTTTATAACTGTTACCCCTTGTCCTATCACTCCACTTCCTGACAAAGCAGCCCTCTGCAGCTCTCCTGTAGCTCCCTTCAGATACTGGAAGGCTGTGATAAGGCCTCCCTTGGAGCCTTTCTTAGCTGCTATGAAAGGTTAAAAATAGGTTTGCTTAGTGCAGCCCAGTGATAAAGCACACGGAAGCATTGGAATGGGGCTTTATGTGGACTGGTTATTACTCTCAGCCAGTTCTCTGTTCTTCCAAGTGCCATTATCTGCCTTCTAAGGTCACTCTTGTAATTTCTGATGGAGATCTGAGTCTCTTCTAGGATATTGAGCAAGTTGTTTGCAAATCGGTGTCGTTGGAACTGTCTCACGTGCTGTCTGTCTGTCTTGCAGTGCCATCGAATTCACAGATCATTAGCCAGCCAGTTCAAATATGCCTTGGTGTGGGTAAGTATTTAACAGCAAATGAAATCCCTGCCCTTGGGTGTCTCTGACCGATCTCCTAACTCTCCTTCCCCTTTTGTTTTAAAGGGGACAAGCACAAAATACAGCCCTCAAAGGGTGGGCTTAACCCATATGATGGAGCACGAAGATGTCATTCAGATCGTAAAGAAGTAACTGTCTTTGCTGGTGCCTGGCCTTGTCTTTAATCACTAGGATTGGAACTGACCACGTAAAAGCAAAACAAAACAAAAAAGAAAAAGTAAAAAAAAAAAAACAAAAAAGAAAAAAAAAAAAAAAAAAAAGAAAAAGGAAGACGTGTTCTACAGCCAAGAAAGCTTCTGTGAAGCTCCTTCTCTTGGAGGAAGGCAGAAAATGAGGCTACTGTACTTGCAGGTGGGGATGGGGAAGATGGGATTCCATCTTGCAGTTTCAGGCAAAGTAATGTTTTCTAAAAATAATAATAAAAAAAAGGAGCCAGTTCTTCTAGGACACTCTTCCCACAGAAGCAATGTCCTGCCCCCGGCAGGGTTTGCATGTGGATCTGTGCTTTAACTTGCTTACCCAGTGGGAAGTTCATGGGTTTGTGTCAACAAATCTAGCCCCGTGCTTTGGGACAGGGAAGCCTGGCCTGAGAGAACATTGCTGATGCTTTGCGGCTTATCCATTCACTTAATTTCAGCGTTGATCTGAAACAGAAACAAAGTTCTCCCTTCCTTGTTTATTGGGACACTTGGTCTCTGCAGTTTTCACCATCGGAGACAACCCCTGGTGAATTCATAGTGACCCCACCTCAACTAACACTAAAACGTGGCATTCTGTGCCTCCCCTTAGCTCTGCAGTAGTGTTTGTAGGACAGGCTGGTCCAGCTGATAGAGATGAGAAATTAAGCCTTGTTAATGAGTGATTGGCCAGACTGCAGCAGGGTATGATCAGAGAGCCACGGTCTGCAGTGAGGATTCACTTCTGGCCTGTCGCTCGTCCGAGGAGATGTCTTGGGAGCATTCTCCTTTGCTCTTGTCCTGCCCCTCGGTTCCCAAGAGTATTGCTGGGGATCTTCTGCTTTCCCAATCATTCCACTAAATTGCAGTATTGGCTCTTTGAGCTCAAAGTATCATCCCATGCCATGGGTTTTATACCCCAGCCCTGTTTCAAACATTGTTGCTTGTCTGGATATTTTTCATCAGAAATCTGGGATTTTTCTAATCATGCTTTTTTTTTTTTTTCATTGAGTACTGATGCTAAGCAATTCAGAGTGCCTGATAGAGAACAGCTCTTCCCTTCTGGGATCAGGAGTTGCCAATAGCTTTTATTTTCCTTCATTGAAAAAGGGTTCGGTCTGATGTGGATTCTTAACTGTGAGGACGGGTCTGGTCGCAAACTTGTCTGAGCAGCACTCCTCCCCTCTCCTTTGTGCTCCTCCCCACCCCTCACAAACTGATCGAGCAGAAATGGAAGGATTATTTTATTTGAGAAAATAAAAGTTGCTATTTCATGTGAACTGTAGCTGTCTGCCTGCGGTGGGTAGATGGTTTGGTGTATTTTCTAGCTCTCTTTTCTTTTTTAACCGTCAGCCACCTGAGGAATCCTGAACGCGGTTGCGAGAGGTTGCAGAGGGGGAATTGATGGTGAAACAGCTGCAAGAGGAGGGCTCTGAGGCTGGAGGGGACTTGATGAGGTGTGATGGGAGATAAATAGGTATTATACACAATACCCAAGCTAAGAAGGTGACTTTGAACTCTATAAGTTTCTTTCCCTGTCCCTGGCTTTGTTCACAGCTGGAGTGCAGAGCAAATCCTGACCGTGGTGACAGCTAGCAGGGAATGAGCTCCAAATTAGCCGCATTATGCCTGAGCTGGCTGGAGAAAGCAGGCACTTCTCTGTGTGAATTGGGTGGGATGCTGTTCCAGCACATTAACTTGCCCTTTACATTTCCTGTGAAGGTTGCTCAGGCAGAGCTGCCCGCACAAAGACTTCTTTTGGTTTCATTTTGTCCCTGAGTTGCTGACTTTTTCACTCCCAAACCCAGGAGCTTGCCAAGCGCTGGCACGGGGACGGGCGGCCAGAAATGCTGACGGGGCTTCGTCCTTAGGCCAGGGAGTGTGGGGAGTTTGGGGAACGGCTGACGCTGGCGTGAGGCTGAAATGCACAGTACTGCCTGCTAAAAGACGTCCTTGGTTAGATAGTGCCTACCCCTTCACGTCTGCGGGTTTCGAATTCGCTAGTCTAGCGTGCTGTCATTAAAAACCCTCCGTCTAATTAGCCTTACTCCTCGTGTAGGAAATTGGGCATATTATCCTATTCAAAATGAATTGATACGTGGTTAAATTCCGAATGGGGATGAAGTAAGAATAGTTAAGCTAGAAGCAGCTAACTTCTTTTTTTTTTTTTTTTTTTTTTCCTTTTGCAAGTAAGTTTATAGCTATATTTGAAAATGCGTGCATTTAATTGCGGCGTTCATTCTTCCAGACGGCTTCCCTAATTGTTCTGCAATAATGTTAAAAGCTGCAAACGTTGCAGTTGGGTGCAGGAGTGGGTTTGCCTGTAGATCTCTCCCAGTCCTGAGAAATCAAGGTCCTAAGGTCGGGGG
>VZRU01015961.1:4074-16232 GCA_013398155.1 Pedionomus torquatus | reverse complement strand
AGCTCAGGATGCCAGTGGGTTCCTCAGTCCTCTTGGATTTGGTGTGCGGATGGGGAGGGTGCTCAGGGTGCCCCCCCTCCCCAACCCTGGGCCGTGCCCCCTGGGACCTGCTGGTGGCACCGAGGCATCCATGCCAGGGTGGGAACTGCGAGATCCCCGGCAAGGATGACGCAGAGGATTTCCGTCGGCTCCTCAACACCATGGAGGTGCTGAGCTTCAGCGTGGAGGAGCAGAACAGCATCTTCCGCATCCTCTCCTCCGTCCTCCACCTGGGCAACGTCTACTTCGAAAAATACGAGGTACCTCAAGGGGAAGCCAGACTGTGCTCCTTGGGCACAATTTGGGATGTGGCCAAGGGGCTCTCTGTGTGTATATGTGTCACCACATCCCACCACCTCACCCTGTGCCACAGACTGACTGCCAGGAGGTTGCCACGGTGGTGAGTGCCACAGAGATCCGGACGGTGGCTGAGCTGCTGCAGGTCTCCCCTGAGGGCCTGCAGAAAGCCATCACCTTCAAGGTGACGGTGAGTGTGGAGCAGGGGCATAGTCAGGGAGGGATGGTCCCTGGCCCCTGGGGACCACAACTGGTGTTGCTAGAACTCCATCACACCCTTGCTTTTGTGCACCCCAACCAGGAAACGCAGCGGGAGAAGATTTTTACCCCCCTGACTGTCGAAAGTGCCGTCGATGCCAGGTAGAGGGAAGGGGGAACTGTGTGGGTTGGGGACACGGGGTGTGTCAGGCCCCTGGGGATGGGGCAGGAGATGAGAATCCAGGCTGGGAAAGGTGACAGTCAAGTCCTGCGGTGCAATTAGGCTTTCCAGTGATTAAAACTGCAGCCTCCAGGGTTGTTTTATGCACAAAGTGGTGGTAGGGATGGTGGTTTTATGCACAGATGGGTGGTAGGGATGTGTGCCATGCTGTGCTGTGTCGTGCCGTGCCAGAGCTCCAGTGCTCTGCTCATCTGCGCCCTGCCCAGGGATGCCATTGCCAAGACGCTCTACTCCCTGCTCTTCGGCTGGCTCACGGACCGCATCAACAAGCGGGTGTACCCACGGCAGGAGGCCCTCTCCATCGCCATCCTGGACATCTATGGCTTTGAGGTGGGCAGAATCCACCCTGGCTCCAACCCCCCAGCCACCAGCCCCAGGGCTGCAGGGTCTCAGGTGCTGTGGACCTTCCTTCTTGCAGGACCTCAACTTCAACAGCTTTGAGCAATTGTGCATCAACTACGCTAACGAGTATCTGCAGTTCTTCTTCAACAAGATCGTCTTCCAGGAGGAGCAGGTGTGCCAGTGAGCAGTGCTGGGCTCTGGCTCATGCCAAGCATCACTATGGGGCTGGAGGTGTGGGGCTGACCAAGTGCTGGCCCTGCAGGAGGAGTATCTTCGGGAGCAGATCGATTGGAAGGAGATTCCCTTCAGCGACAACCAGCCCTGCATCGACCTCATCTCCCAGAAACCCTACGGCATCCTCCGGATCCTCGATGACCAGAGCTGCTTCCCCCAGGTGAGGGGCTGCCCAGCTGGCAAGGGATGGCAGCATCAGGTGGCCATTGTGCCCAGTGTGGTTGCTCTGCTCCTGGGCTGTCCTGGACAATCTGGGAGACATCCTGGGTTTATGTGGGCTGGACAAACCCTGAGAGGTTCCAGGTCTGTGCCACTGAAGAAACTTCTCCCAGGGGACTTGCTTTTGCAGGAATTACTGAAAAACCCATCCCATCTGACCTATAAAAGAGAGAAGGGTGGTTGCACCCTCTCTGCTGGTGAGGAAACTGAGGCAAAGAGAAGCAGAAGTCCATGTCTGTGTAGCTGCTTGGTGGCAGAGCTGAAAGCAGAGTCTGGCTGTTGTCCAGGCATCCCAATCCTGGTGCCTACATCCCCAGGACTGCTGAGCAGCCCAAGCCATGTCTCCTCCCCGCGTCTGTCCCCAGGCCACCGACCACACATTCCTCCAGAAGTGTCACTACCACCATGGGATGAACCCGCTGTACACCAAGCCGAAGATGCCATTGCCCGAGTTCACCATCAAACACTATGCAGGGAAAGTGACCTACCAGGTGTGCAGCAGTGGAATGCCCAGCTGGAGTTTTAAGGAGGGTTAAAGAGGAGGTTTATGGGGTTGATCCCGCACCAGGGTGTGAAGGACAGCCTAGGAGGTCTGGCCAGGGGCCTCCCATCCCAACCTGGTGCTCCTCTTCCTGCCCTCTGCATGCCACCAGGCTCCTCACTATGAGATTTTGCTCTTTGCCAGGTTCACAAGTTTTTGGATAAAAATTATGACCAGGTCCGTCAGGACGTGCTTGACCTGTTTCTCAGCAGTAGGACTAAGGTAGGACCCTGCCCGGCCCTGGCTCTGTGGTGCTGGGGGAACACTGGGCATGGGTGGCATCGCTTTTCATGTCCCCAAGCTTGTGCCCTCATGGCAGGCGAAGCCCATAGGGACCAGATGCAGAGGATGCCTCCAGCTCTGCCCTGTGCCCTCTTCCCCCTGGGTCCTCCATGCTTTGACCCCTCAAGTATTGGCACAGACAGGCATATGGGTTGCTCTTGTGCTTCTTTATCTCCATCCAAGAAACCCAACCACAAATAGGGGATGTGACTCATTCAGGGCTGGGCAAAAAGGCAGTGGCTGGGCTGGGAAGAGGAGCCAGGAGAGTTGCACCATCCTGGCCATCTTCCTCCTCCCTCACCCTTCCCATCTCCCCAAGGTGGTGGCCAACCTCTTCTTCGGCCATGCCCAGGTGATGGCCCGTCAGAGGAGCCTTATCAGAAGAAGCAGCACCAGGACACGGCGGTACAAGGCCCCCACTGTGGCTGCCCGGTTCCAGCAGTCACTCCTGGACCTGGTGGAGAAGATGGAGAGGTCAGGATGGGCAGAGCAGGCAGGACAGGCCGCGGTCTGGGAGCAGGGTGACAGCCAGACCTGAGCCTGGGGTGTCTAGGGTGGCTTTGCCCCCTGTTCCCCCTGGCTGATGAGGTCTCTCCAACGCAGGTGCAACCCCTTCTTTGTGCGCTGCCTCAAACCCAACAACAAGAAGGTGAGATGCTGATGTTGCCTGCCCCTTGCCAGCACAGGGAGGGCAGCAGGAGCATGGTGGGCAAGAGTCTGTCTGCATGGCCACTGAGCCTTCTCTCCATCCCACTTCCAGGAGCCAGGGCTCTTCGAGGCTGACGTGGTCAGCAGCCAGTTGCGGTACTCAGGGATTCTGGAGACCATCCGCATCCGCAAAGAGGGCTTCCCCATCCGCATCCCCTTCCTCGTTTTTATCGACAGGTGTCTGGGGGCTGCGGGTTTTGGGTACCATTTGTCCCAGTGAGGGGAGAACACAAAGCTTATGGGTGTTTTGGGGGGCAGCATTGGGCCCAGAGATCCCCCACAGTGGGAGCATTTGGCTCATCACCACGCGGATGGTCTGTGTAGTGTCCTGGTAGAATCCCATATGGTGACAGTGTCATGGACTTGCCCAGGTACCGCTGCCTTGTTGATATGTGGTCCAACGTCATTCCCAATGGGGCCAACTGCGTGGAGATGTTGAGGAACCTCTGCCCCGTCAACCCCAGCATGTACTACGTCGGTGTCAGCAAGGTACCATCCCAGTCCTGGCTCCAGTGATGCCCTGGGGGGGGTGGGGTGGCTGAGGCGGGGGTCTCATGACATCGCCCTCTCCCCCAGCTCTTCCTGAAGGAGCAGCTGTACCAGGCCCTGGAGAGCAAGCGAACCCGTGCCCATCACCTGGCCGCCCTCACGCTCCAGCGCTACGCTCGCACCTTCTTCATCAAGAAGCGCTTCCGCTCCCTCCGCCGAAAGATTGTCCTCCTGCAAAGCAGGGCACGGGGCTACCTGGCCAGGTGGGCATCCCAGGGGGACAGTGGGTGGGTGCTGGTGGGTGGCAGAGGGTGACGGGTGCCCTCCCACAGGCAGCGGTACCGGCGAATGCGACACACACTCATCAAATTCCGGTCACTGGTGCACATCTATGTGAACCGCCGGCGGTACCTCAAGGTGAGGTGGGGGTTGGCACATCCCAGGGGGGTCCCAGGCACCAGCTCCCATCCTGCTGCATGCTCAGTGGGGGATCTGGAGAAGGAGCAGTGGCGCTCCCAGATCCTGACCCCCCCCAGATCCTATCCCCACTATATCCTTTATGCCCCATGGGGGATGGGCAAAGCCTCTTTGGGGTGAAAGCCTGGTGATTCCGGGGCATGCTGACACCCCAGAGGGGTCCCGCTGCCTCTGGGTATCCTGTGCCAGTGGGGGCTCAATGCGGCTGCTCTGCTTGCAGAGGAAGGAGGATGCCCGCCGGCGGGCAGAGGAGGAGAAGGAGAGGATGAAGCAGGTAATGGGACATGGGCATACAGTGGTGGTGGGAGTGTCCATGGGTGATGTCCGTGCAACCCATATTGCAGTGCCTTCGCCCTGCCATGTGCTCGCCCGTCCCCATGCTGCTGGCCAGGGCACCCGTGGGTGCTGGGGCAGGGAGCAACATGGCAAGTGGGTGCATCCCTGTGCTGGCCTGGCAGGAACTGACAAGGAGGGAGGTGGTGGATGTCACCCACCTGGAGATCCCAGCTGAGCTGATGGGGCTGCTGGAAGCTGCTGCAGGTGAGAAGGTCCTGCACCACCACTGGCACCATTCCCAGCCCCTTGTTCCCATCCCCATGGCCATGCCACAGCTTCCCACTGTGCTGTAGCCTCCCGGGAGGTGAATGCCGGCTGTGTGGTCCTGGTGCCACCACCAGCACTGAAGCCTGACTCCAAGCTCACCCTCCCGCTCGACATCAACGACTACCCCATGGCCAAGTACGTGCGGGGCCACTTCCAGGTAAGGTGGGCACCATGGCCCGGTGGCGGGGAGCCTGCCCTGGTGGGCAGCCGGCTTTCGGGGAGTCCTCGGTGCCCTGGTCGTGGGTGAGCAGTTAGGTTCAGGGTCCCCACGGCAGCTCTGCCCGGCGGCTCCCCGCACCATCCCACTGGGCTCTGCCCTGGCTTCGGCCCCAGGGGTGTCAGGGGGCATGAGAAGGGCCAGATCTGGGGTGGCTGCAGTGCTGCGGGGAGCAGGCTGCCGCCTCCTTCCCTCCCCTTGGGTTCCTGTCGTCTCCAGAGGCCGGGGGGACCCCACTGAGGTTATCGGAGAGAGACCCACCGAGCCCTCCTGGATGCCTGGCACGGGGCGGATTCGGAAACGCTGGGGCAGGAGACCAGGTCGCTTTGCTCCCAGGACCTCGGCCCCATCCTTGATCACTTTGCCCCCTTCCTCCTCCTTGACCCTTGTTTTTGACATGTGTTTCTTGTCCCTGGTATCCCAAACAACAGCGCCAGGGCCAGATCCTGCTCTCAGCCTCTCCAAGGTGCCGGCATCCCTGGTGCTGCCAGCACAGCCTGAGCCCATTCCACTATCGGGAGGCTGCTGGTCCCATCCTGCACCCCAGCCCCTTCACAACCCCACAGCCCCCATACACTATCAATGCCATGCTCAGCACCATGGCGCTGGCCCCCCAGGATCTGGGGCTGTCCCCAGGGCCTGGGTAGCCACGGGTGCGGGTGTCACCGCAGGAGCCAGCGTTTGGGATGTTGACAGCCCCGCTGGCAGCCCCACTCACCCGGCTGGATGAGGATCTGTGCCACGAGGCTCTCAGCCTCTTCCAGCTGGTAGGTGGGAAGGTGTGGGATCTGGCACTGTGGTCCCCTGCCCACTCCCTGCCCAGGGCCAGAGGGAGGACCTCACTGTCCCTGTGGCAGATCCTGCGGTTCATGGGGGACCCGGCGCTGGGTGGCCCACAGGAGACCCTCTTTGGCAACTACATCGTGCAGAAGGGGCTGTCGGTGCCAGAGCTGCGGGACGAGCTCCTGGCACAAGCCGCCAACCAGGTCTGGCGTAACACCAACGTCAACAACGAGGAGCGGGGCTGGCTGCTGCTGGCCGCCTGCCTCAGCGCCTTCCCCCCTTCCACCGCCTTCGACAAGTACCTTCTCAAGTGAGCCAGGGCCGGGGACAAGGCTGGGGACCGGGGCTGGCTGGGACCCTCAGGGATAGCCTGGTACTCGTGCCTGGGGACACTCTTGGGTGTCTCTCCAGACAAGCCTGGCACATGCTGCCCAGATCCCACCAGGTCCCTCCAGAATCCCTTGGGCTGTATGTGCCCTGGGATGCTACCCAGGTCTCACTGGGGATGCCCCATGGTCCCTGGGGCCATCCTGGCACACATGGCCAGGGACTGTGCACAGTTCCTCCACAATCCCTTGGACCAGCCTGGCACACATGTCCATGGGCACTGCCCAGATCCCTCTAGGGATGCTCTGAGGTCCCTCTGTGGTCCCCTGGGCCAGCCTGGCACATGTGCCTGGGGATGCTGCCGAGGTCCCCCTCCTGCAGCATCCTCCTGCAGCATCCTCCCTTCCCTTGCAGGTTCGTCTCTGACTACGCCTTTGCTGGCTACAAGCCGGTGTGCCAGCGCAAGCTGATGCACGCCATGGCACGGTCGCAGCTGGGTGCTGAGGCCGCCCGCGCCTTCCCGCCCTCGCTGCTGGAGTGGACGGCGAACCGGCAGCAAGCCAGCATGGCACTTGACCTCCACTGTTTCAATGGTGTGGGGCGGCACAGGGCTGGGAACACGGTGGTGGGGAGGGTCGGTCCCCACTTGACCACCCTGCTACCATCATGGGCAGGAGGTGACCAGCGGGACCTGCTCACCGCCCATCCCTCCCCAGGCGATCAGTTCTCCTGCCCCATCCACTCCTGGAGCACAGGCGAGGACCTGGCAGGGGATGTCCTGAAGCACAGGTACCTGCCAGTTTGGCACCTCCCCAGCCAGTGGGGCAAGCACAGGGCACAGCATTGCCCTGGGGCCACTTTGGGTGACCTCTGGATCTGGAATGCCCAGCTTCTGGGAAGGGTGTCCCCATGAAGCTGGGGTACTGCTGGCAGCCTGTCCCCATCCCCAACGTCCTCCTGTTGGCAGGGGACTGGTGGAGGGCTGGTGTGGCTGGACCGTGGCCATGAAGGCAGGTGCCCAGTGGGCTGAGCTGGCTGGCCATGACTACGTCCTGGACCTCATCTCTGACCTTGAGCTGCTCCGAGGCTTCCCCAAGCAGAAGTCCTGCTTCCTCGTCGCGTGGGAGGGGGCTGAGAGCCGCGGCAGGGACAGCCGGGCGTAGGTACCCGGGCAGGGATGGGTGCCCACCGTGGGGCTAGTGAGGAAATGCTGATACTGGGCTAGATGAGTGCTGGCAGAAGCGTGGGCCAGGGTCCTGGGTGGGGGTCTGGCACCCAGTGGGTGTGGGATGAGCACATCCTCCCTCCCTGCAGGGTGCTGGGACATGGATTGGATTTGGATGAAGTGCCTCCTCCTCCAGCTGTGAAAGCTCCCACGTTGCCAGCCACAGAGGCATATCCCACCCATGGTAGGGCATCTTCTCCCTTGCCCCCCGCAGTGAGGCTGTGCCATGCCAGTGCAGCCCTGCCACTGGTGCCTCATCCCTCCTCATCCCCCAACAGATGGGGAATTTGGGGAGCCCCGAAGCCAGAAGGGTCTGGACCGGTACCTGGACAGCCTCTTTGACCCTGTGCTCTCCTACGGCAATGGGGTGAGAGGGGCATCCCCCTGCCCGAGGCAGAAAGGGTCCAGCATTTTGGGGGTGCAGGTGGCTTGGCCTCTGTCCCCTGACACTTGCCCACCAGGAGCTAGAGAAGCCAGCTGTCATCTCACAGAGGATGAAGGGAGGAGGTGGCACGGGAGGTGGGGACAGAGGTGGCACCGAGCGGAGTGGACCCCCAGTGCCTGGAGAGACACATCAACCAAGGGGTGAGCACTTTAAGTGCTCCTGCATCCCCTCCCAGCCCCCTGCCTCAGTTTCCCCACCTCTTCCCTCGTGTGGAGGATATCCCTGCACCCAGCACCCCTCAGACCCAGTACGGGGCTGCAGGATGGTGAGCTCTCCTCCTTTGCCGTCACAGGCCCAGAGCCAGCCACGTCACCACAACGCCAGGCAGATGCCAACCAGCCACCTGGACCCCTGGTCAGTGGGGCAGGGCTGTGGGGGCCAGGAGGGGTCAAGCCCTGCCCAGCTCAGCTCACCTCTGGGACAACTCTCCTGGGCAGCTCCCAAAGGATGGGGACAGCTGGGAGGATGCCAGATCCTCACAGCACGATGTCCCTCACAGGGTAGAACAGCGGAGGGGATGCCAGCTCGTGGTCCCCAGCCCCGGCCCTACTTGCAGAAAAATGGTAAGGGGTCCCAGTGCAATGAGGGCGTCAATGGGGACTCATGGCCCCAGGCATGAAGGTGGTGATGCCTGTCTGCCCCCTGAGCTGCCTGCTTGGCCCTACAGCACCCATGGGCCGGCACTGGCCAGGTGAGCTGGTGCGGCATTCCCGGCTCAACTCGGAGCACTTCCCACGGCCCACGCATGACATCCGCAACATCATCCGTCAGTGCCAGCCAGCCCCGCGGGGCTCCCAGCCCCCCAGGTACCCACTCGGGCTTCTCCTGCTGAGATGCAGGCCATGCTGGAGGTGCAGGTGATGCCAGGTACAGGTGATGCCAGGATGCAAGCAATGCTGGGCTGTAGGTGATGCTAGGATGCAGGTGATGCCAGGCACAGGTGCTGCTGGGATGCAGGCAATGCCATGGTGCAGGTAATGCAGGGGTATGGGCAATTTGAGGTGCTGTCTCCACAGCAAGCTCTTTGGGAAGAAGCTGGACCCCCATGAGGAAGCCATGCAGATCCTGAAGGAGCAGCTCTCAGCAGCCCGGGTACCAGTGGCTGTGGTAGGAATGCGGCTGCCCCTGTGTCCCCCATAGTGGGCTGGGAGGGCTGCTGGCTCTGACTGCAGCCTGCTCTCTGCCCTGCAGGGTCCCAAGGAGGTGGTGGCCACGGTGAAGCCGGTCACCAGTGGCAGGTACCCACTGCGAGCGCCAATGGGGCGTCCGGTGGCCACCCAGCCCCCAGGTATCACAGGGCACCTTGTCCCCTGGGGGGAACAGGGCAGAGTGGGGCACCCCATCCTCCAGGTGATGCCATAATACAGCTGCATGTGGGTTCAGCTTTGCAGCATCGTCTTGGGAGAACCACTGGGCTCAGCTAAACCTTCCCCTTGCCTCAGCTGGGCTTCATGCCTCAGTTTCCCCAGGAAAGAGGGGCTGTTAGTGGTGCCTGCCTTCCTGGGATGTGCAGGGCTTTTTATCCCTTTGCAGTCTCCATCTCGCGGGAGCTCCCTTCCGAGGGGCAGCAGGTCCAGACCCAGCTGCACCGGAGCTGCAGCGAGGATTTCTACACTTACCACAACGTGCCCTGGAAAATATACATCCGCAAGGAGGTGTGGGGGTGTGGGGGACAGGCTGGTGTTAAAGCATGGCAGGGATAAAGGGGGCTTTGCATCAAGCCTGAGCCCCTGCAGGGTGGGTGATACCAGTGATGCTGTGCTGGTCTCCCTCCTGGCAGGTTTTCTACCCCAAGGACAGCATCAACAACCCACTGCTGCTCGACCTCATCTTCCGGCAGGTGAGGCGCTGAACTGGCCCTGAAGCCCCCTCGGGGATCCCTGGGATCCCCCTTGGCTGCCCCAAGCCACAGGGGACCACGCAGGGCAGAGGGGCTGGGGGAGGGGGCACACCACTCCATGGCCTTGCTGGTCCTCACCCCTTTTTGCCCAGATCTTCAACGACACGCTCTCTGACACCTGCATCCGGCTCAGCCAGGAGGAACGGCTCCGCTTGAAATCCCTCTTTGGTATTCCTCACCCACATCCCTGCATCCCGCAGTTGCCGAGCTGTGGGGCTCACACCCAGGCTGGCCCCAAACACGGGGGTCCCTCACACTCAGCCATTCAGGTCCTAGTCCTCATCTCTAGGTCACAACCAGCTCTGCTTAAAGCCTGGGTAGTTTTGCCTCCAAATGCAATGAGTCCCCTGTGATTTAGTGCTCCACCAAATGACGAGTTGTGTCAGGTCTCAGCCAGGATTGATGCATTTATGGGGTGCCCAGGGTTGGGGGGGAGATGGAACCTGTCTCTCTGTCACTGCCCTGCCAGGATGGGGAAGGGGATGAGCATCCCCACTTTCCCTTTGAGCCCCGTGTCCGGATCCCCCCCAGGGAGGGGGAAGGCTCACCAGTGGATATTTCTCCCTAAAGCGGAAAACAAGCTGGACTCCTTCAGCCCTGTGGCCACCGAGAGCGTCAAGAGGGAGATCATCGCCGCAGCCCGTGACGGCTGCGAGGTGTATTTCTCACGCCTCTTCCCGGCCACAGTGAGTGTCCAGCTACGGGGTGGGTCAGTGTGGGGGGCACCACTACCCCGTGCCCCTGGCTGAGGGAGTGTCCTGGCTCTGCAGGGCAGCGTGGGGACAGGCGTGCAGATCCTGGCCGTGTCCCACACCGGCATCAAGCTGCTGCGGCTGGTGAAGGGCACCAATGTCCCTGGGGAGCAGTTGCGGGTGCTGCGGGCGTACGGGTAAGGGGCAAGGAGGTGGGGTGGTCAGGGTGGGATGGGTGCTGTGGGTGCCGGGTGTTTTCAGCCTCCCCTTGCCCTGCCCCAGCTACGCCGATGTGCTGTTCGTCACCACCCCGTCCAGGAACATGCTGGAGTTCAACCTGCGCAGCGAGAAGCTCATCCTCTTCTCCCCCAAAGCCCCCCAAGTCAAAGCCATGGTTGATCACTTCATCACGGAGCTCAGGAAGGTGGGGGGTACCCCAGAGATCGGGGGGTGGTGGTGGTGGGCAGGTGAGGGCATGTCCTGGGGGTCGGGCCCTGCTTGTGTGTCTGTGTTTGCAGAGCCAGGGTGGGCAGCAGAGGGTACCCTGCAAACGGGATCATAACTGAGGGGAGCACCCTGGTCCTGCACCCATGGGTGGTTGAAGCCCCTGTGCGTGGGTGTGCATGGGTGTGCCTGCGTACGTGGGCTGTGCCAGTCCCCCCATCTGCCCAGGACTCCCAGTACGTGGTGGCTGTGAGGAACTACAGCCCAGAGGACGGGCGCCAGCTCAGCTTCCACAAAGGAGACATCATCCACCTCCAGCCACTGGAGCGCCCCGAGAGAGGTGAGTGGCCCCCCATGCTGAAATTCCCTCGATGGGGGGCACAGGGGCAGCAGGGCTGATGGCTTCACTGGCCCTGGAGATGGCCATGCCCTGGCCTCGCATCCTGTGACACCCCGTGTTCCCCATGATGTCCCTGCAGACCACTATTACGGCTGTGTGGTCCGCAAGAAGGTGATGTACCTGGAGGAGCTGAAGACAGGCACCCAAGATTTTGGTGGGTACCATGATGTCCCTGTGCATGTCCCCAGTGCCAACACACTGCCCTGAGCTGTGTCCCCTCCTCTGGGCTTGCACATGGGGAAAAAAAACGACTCTGTCACTGCCCGGTAGGATGGTCTGGGGTTTTTTCAGCACCAACCTCATGCAGTGGGATGCTCCCCTGCAGTTCCCACCCTGGGAATCACCGGGTGCTGCCTCACATCCCTAAGGAATGGGCTTTGTGGCCTCTGGTCTGTGCCATTATCTTGAGCAATGCCAAACTGTAGCCATTTCCAGCCAAAACCCACAGTCAGCTCCCCTGGAAAGAGGGTTTTTTTGGGGGTAATGCCCAGGGCTGCCATCCTGAGTCCATCCCTACCATCTGCCTGGTGCAGGGTGGAAGTTCGGGGCCATCCACGGCAGGTCGGGGCTCTTCCCTACCGAGTACGTCCAGCCCGTTGCAGCCCCTGACTTTGTCCACTTGCCAGCGGAGAGGAAAGAGGAGCCCAGGGACAAGCAGGGCAAGGTGGCATCTTCAGCGGCCGTGGCTGTGGCTGTGGCTTCCACCACAGTGGCCCAGGAGCTGGACCGGAAAACTGAGGTGGGTGCTGGCCCAGGGCGGTTGCCGGCATGGTGTTGGCTGTGCCTGTCACCCACTGTCCCTCTTCACAGGCGTCCCCTGCCAGCACCACCTTTGTGGAGGGTCCGGAGGGAGATGGTGGTGAGAGGCTCGGGGCTGGTGTGGGGACCTGCCCCATGCTGACCTTCGCCCGGCGGTATTTCCGTGCAGCGCGGCACGGAACCATGTGAGTGCATGGTCAGGGGATGGGAAAAACCTGTGGCGGGGACACCCATGTCAACCTGTTCCTTCGTCCCTCTCCCACGGAATTCTGTGGGACAAAGACGAAGGGGGATGT
>VZRU01015959.1:88496-118086 GCA_013398155.1 Pedionomus torquatus | reverse complement strand
ACAGAAAGGACATAGAAGTGTTGGAACGGGTACAGTGGAGGGCCACAAAGATGATAAGAAGGATAGAGCATCTCTCCTATGAGTACAGGCTGAGAGAGCTGAGGCNGCCAGGCTGGATGGGGTTTTGAGCAACCTGGTCTAATGGGAGGTGTCCCTGCCCATGGCAGGGGGGTTGGAACTTGATGATCTCTGAGATCCCTTCCAACTCTAACCATTCTATGATTCTTTGAGAAAAAAAATAATTTTTAAAATATATATTATTTTCCATAAACCCGTTATGGTATAATTGAATAAATATTTTGTTTTAAATAATTTGAGCATGGAGAAGATTTTTTTATAAACACTTTGGATGAAAGGAATTGGGGAAAGAGTCTCTACAGTCTTAGAAATTTTCTAAACATCTTCAGTAGCAACTTGGGCTTCAATAGGTCCAACAAGATATATGGCAGTAATCAAACTTTCACAATAAATGATTGTAGAGAAGAGTGTCACAATAAAGTAGAGGGGAAAAAGGGAAGCAATTTGAACTAATAAGAATGCCTTCTTTTCAACAATGTACAAATCTCAGGTTTATTGTGCTTATTTCTATCCTGCTATTTCTCTGTAAACTTACATTTCAGTGGTGCATCTTAACACCTACATCCAAAGTTAATATGTTTTTAAAAGACCCCTAATTTATGATTGTTAGTATAAAGTTTTGCTACATATTTATCAGTAGGACTTTTTTTAAACTATAATCCATAATTCTGTGTTATTTTTGACTGGTTTCAGTGGCTGAGTAATTTTTAGGACTTACAAGGTTTGCAGGTATTCAAACTAGTATTTTTCTTCAAAACATATGAATGATGGTTTATAGAAATAAAAGGTCAACTGAGAAAATAGAGTCTACCAGCAATGAACACTTTTCAATGAATATAGAATTATTACTCAAATTAATTCATTAGAAGGTCTAGATATTTTGGTATTCACAGCATGTGTTTGAAAGTAACTAAGGAATGACAACATGCCCAAGGATTTCCTTAAACATAAGCACAGCTAAAATGAAGTCCAATATATTTTTAACAGTGAAATGATATCTCACTAACTTTACATTTCTGAGCCTAAAAGGATAAAGTCTGCTCAACCTCACTGAATAAGATAAAACAGTGGGATTTTTTTCTCATATGTGGCCACAATTTCAAACTATATAAATAAAATACTCAATTTATATTGACACAAATGGCAGATATCTGGTGATAAGAGGCAAAAGGTATGACTGAAATGCAAAAAATTATTTCTAAACACATGAAAAAGCTTTTCTATTGTGAGGATTAACTGAACTAGAGAAGAGAGTTTTCTGCTGTTTTAACTCCAGTCACAAAAATCCATCTCTCTCCATCAGAGATCTATTTGTTCTGGTAAAGGTTAGTTAGGTCTTCAAGACCAGCCTGCTGATGTGAGGCTGGAGGCTTCAACAGTTTCTTGCCCAAACTGAGAAAATGACACTCTAAATACTTGACTCTTCTCCTCTGTTTTACTTATTCTGCAGCAATACCACTGGAGTATCTTGTAGGTTCATCCAAGATATTATTTATGTGTGAGACCACTGGTCTTACTGCTATTTGCCAATATTATCATGGACAAGACTGTCGATACCAAGACTCAGCTAATCTTTACCAACCTTTTCTGTCTCCCATCATCCACAGTCTTCTCCTGAAGAGATAATGGTTGGTTTTAGTAATAATGCATATTTTACCTTCATTTTAGAAATGCATCCATGATCACCAAAAACCACCTAAATATCCACTGTGTTGAATAATCAGTATGAAATATAGCTGAGATCTTGAAAATCTCCTACTGTACTCTCAAACCTCTTATCTTCCATATATAGCTACTGGCTGACAGTTGCTAGTACCATCAATCATAGAATGACAGAATACCTCAAGTTGGAAAGGACCCATAATGATCTTTGAGTCCAACTCCCTGCTCCTTGCAGGATTAGCTAAAATTAAACCATACAACTAAGAGCATTGTCCAGATACTCCTTGAACTCTGACAGGCTTGGTGCCATGGCTACTTCTCTGGGGAGCCTGTTCCAGTGGCCTACCACCCACTCAGTGAAGATCCTTTTCCTCATGTCCAATCTGAACTTCTCCTGTCGGAGCATCATTCTGTTTCTTTGTGTCCTGGTGTTGCTGGTCACCACAGAGAGATCAACACACCCCCTCTCTGCTGCCCCCCATAAGGAAGTTGAAGACTGCCATGAGGTCACCTCTCAGCCTTGTGTTCTCCAGACAAACACCTATACCAAATGTAGTCCACAGGTAAAATGACAAACATGAACTTTAAGCTCCTATTGCTTTTTTGCTGTCTCGTTCCTAATGACTATTCTTAAGAGGGTTCATGCCAGATTAAACTATTGGTCTCAGCTGTGGTAACTCAACCACATAAAATGTTTTGTATCCTCTTTTTGGAGCTGAAGGCACTATATTTCTGTATTCAGTTGAAAAGATAAGAAACTTCATTCAAACCAGATAATTAAGCAACCCGGTTTCTGTCTTTTTTTTTTTCATTTTTTTTTAGCAGATGATACAAAAGTGTGGTTTGTCAGGCTTTTTTTCTTCTTTGTTCTTCCTTAGCAACTTATGAGGTATTCATTACAGTTTCTCAGTTACTGTGCCAATTAACAAGGAAAAGTCTTACAAGTCTATGTCAAAGGCTGACCTCAATCAAAATTGGACTGCAATCAATTTCAGTCATAAGAATTGTAAGAGAACAAGGCACGTTTTCTTTAAGAACAAAAATCTTTGAACAAGTTTTATAGAGAAAGCAATGTTTGACCATTAGAGGTTCAGAGCAGTCCCAAGCAGTGCAACAGAAATCAAGCCTAGCTGAAATGTCTGTGAAAAATTCCTGAATTTGTTTTGAATTTAATTCTCTTATTTGGTCAGCGTTAAAAAGCAAGAAGGTATAGTAGGTATGACTTCATTTGCTGTGCTGCTCCCCCCCTCCGCCTACCTCCCCGCCCCACACCCACCCCTTCCATATAGCTATCACAGACTAATGAGTGCCCTGTGAGAAAAGCGTAATGAAATGTACCCCCACTGCTATTTCTTCCCAGGAGTGTGCTGCATTTTTCTTTTTATACCCACATTCATTTTATTCTTGTTCACTTCAAACACTTTCTGCTACAGTTCTTATGTTCTAGAAAAAAAATCCATAAAGCCAAGAGAGTTAAATATTTTAGTTTATTTTAGATTTTATTATGCTCCTGAAAACACACATGTAGCTGCAAGTAGCAAGGGTGTTTATTACATTAGCTATGTCTCTGAATAACAGAGACACCAAGGATGCCTTGAGCCTTTGCTTTACAATGCTTCTGTTTCACATGCCACTATGTAAAGTACAAAAGCAGACAAGGAGCAACTTCCCTTCTCAGCTTCACAATTCTCTTGCACTTATACTAGGTGACAACATTAAACTAGAGTAATAGTAGGTGCTTGCAAGCAGACACAACTTAAATGAGCTCAGGGTGATGGACAGGTGCAGATTTATGGTTATCTTTGACCCTTGATTTTGTGCATCTACTATTTCTTTTCCTCCTCTCCTGAGATGTGAGATTTTATGTATTCTGTAGAAACTAAGCTTGAATCATTGTTCCAGGGTAGTGCTCTTCCAGTTTCTCCAGACCACCTTATAATCTGAGTCTAACTTCTCTTACTACTGTCTCAATTTTTGTATTATCAGAAAACTTTGATTATGGTTGAAAGTTTATCTGTCAACAAGAGATACTTGTTCAGCAGACTTCAGCTCCTCTATAGCCATTCAAATAACCAAATTTACCCCTTATGAATAAAAGAGATCTATCCTTGAAGACTGAATGTACCACTGAAAATGCCTACTGTGGTGACCACTTCCTACTTCATTTGAGAACTTCTTGTTTTGATTCACCCTGCTCCAACGACCACCTGCAAATGTTCTTTAAACCACCCACTGAGAATCCAGCTCATTACACAAAGAACATCAATCCCTTTATTTTAAATAATATATTATTGAATAATATATTATTGAATAATAATAATAATAATTCCCTTTATTTTGAATAATAAAAACTCTCATGAGTCAGGTTTGACGCAGGACTGTGTGGTTTTCTCTCACAGAAGACACTGTGCCAGAGGGAAGTGTAGCAAGATATTAAAAAAATGAAAATCATCTTTTATGGGGATTTTGTTGCTTTAGTCATGAAGACTGCTGAGCTAATAACCATGGAGATTATTTAGCATGTTTACTCTGGGTTTTGTCATGAGGTTCAGCAGGTATGTACTGACCAGAAGGGGAAATGCTACAAGGATAATTAACACTGGCAGGCTCTCCTGACCACATTGCACACAGTTTGCCCTCACTGCTCTGTGGCAGATACGGCTTGTGGAGAGCCAGTCCCAGGAGGAAGCTGGAACCCCCCCCAAAAAAATAGCCAAGAAGCAAGCTAATAACTGCAACAGATGCAACCAGGCACCTAACTCTGGCTTTCTCTTGACCTCTTTGTTAATCAGTGGCAGACATACAGAAGTGCCTGGATCAAGGTGTTTCCAGGCCATATTAAGATTTAGAAACCAGCTGGCAGGATCTGTTCAAACACAACCCCTCACTCTGCTTTGGTTTTTCAAAAATTTCTGACTTAATTTTTTTTCTTGAGCCTATTCTAGCTCTTCCACTTTATAACTGGAAGTAAGTAACATCATTTATCTCTGTCCTTAGAACAAAGAGGAAACCATGTGAATCAGATAATTCTGCCTGAGTGGCATCACCATTCGTTTACAATTTTCATTCAAGATTCACTATTACAGTTGAAGTCACAGCCTTGAAGTAAATCTGATATTTTGGTCTTCTGTAATCAACTTGTTGACTGACTTACACATCCCAATATCAGTTCTGGAGAAGGACAGATACGTTTTGACTTCTCAGAATTTTTATGAACCTAAATCTTGGGAGAGAACAAGAGGGGAAAACTTCATCACTCTTATCAGATGGTAGACTGTCCATTTGGCATTCTGCCTGGAAACTTGCAAACTCAATTAAATGCACATATGGTCCGTAGCAGGCAGAATCAGTCTTTGCCAACACACATCCCTCTTACAGCACTTCCAAACTGTACCCATGCTAGATAGCTTTTTCCACATAGATGATTTTTTCCACTTCTCCAGCAGCATCAGCTCAACATATCATCTTCTCTGCCCTGGAAGAATATAGGGAAGAATGCCAAAATGAACATCAGTTTGAACTCCACAGGGGTGATTTTGCTATCAAGGAGCTTTTGTTGAAGAAGACAGGTATGGAGATACCTAGATTTAATGAGCAGTGCTGGTAGAATTAATAAATCTTCTCAATGCTCCCTGAAGCAGCTGCTCTATTTTGAAATAATGAGCATATGGTTTCATTATATTTCATTGATTTGATTCCCTTCAGCTAAAGAAATATTTCAGGGGAATGCAAACAACTTACAGAATTTCTGCATATTTCTCACTCTTTTTATTTTTCCTGGCTAAACAGAGAGCTGACTAGCATGTGAAAGGAAGAGCCAGAGGCAGCATTCAGATTCCTTAATAGGGGTTGCATGGGGGGCAATGGGGCCTCTGACAATAATGAGGACTTGTGTGTGCCTTGAAGTTACAGTGCTTGGAGGTTCTCCTAAAGGCTTTGGTTCTATAAAGAAACTGTGTGAAAAAAAAAAAAAAAAAAGNAAAAAAAAAAAAAAAAAAACAACAAGCCAGCTCAAGCTGTACTAACCTTACTTATAAGCTGTGTACTTTATTTTAAATTTCTCTCCAGAGGCAGGGGATGTGCAGGGAGGAGGATTAGAAAGCACCAAAGCAGCTTGTTGATTTAACATGCTCAAAATTTATAGAAAGAAAGTTACGAGATAATTTTAAATTGTCTACAAGAACAAACCTTTCAAAGCAAAGCAAAACATGTTTTACTTTCTCAGTTGCTAGAGCCGTTTTCCCGCCCAGCTATTTAGAAGGGAAACTGAATTCAATATTTTATCCACTGTGCATCCTGCTACTGACATTAGAAAGAACAAACTCTGAAGTGAAAGTGAAGTGAAAGTCACTTGCATTTTTTTTTATATGATCTTTCTGGAAACTGGTATCTGGCAGCTGCAAGCTCACAAGCTATCTTTTTAAAGGAGCCAAAATTAATAAGGAAATAATATAAATAAAATAAAATAAATAAGGAAAACTTACATACATTTTCATTAGGTAACTGGATAGTCTTGGCAGTTCTGCAGTCTGCAGGGCAGGAGCCATTCCTGGAAAGGCTAGTGAATGACAGGAAGGTACTATGTTCTGTTCTGTCAGCTGTGGAGAAGATGAAAATTCTGCTTCTAAATACTTGGCTCCCTTCCTTATTTGTTGCCACTACAATGTTCTACAATATACATATATTAGTATGTTCTACCTGTATATGCGTATTTTCTGTATATATATATTTGTGCAACTGTAAGTATACATATATAGAGATATACAGTATATATTATAATTTTTGAGAACAACAAATCATGTAGTAACAAGACTGTGTTTCTTTACCTGAAAAAGCATAATAATATTGCTGAAAATGCTTCAATTTTCCTCCTGTATTTTTAATTAAATAAAATCTGATTTTAAGAATCCCCTTGAGACTTAGAGACATTTGAGCATGATGGTATTTTAGAAGGAAAAATACGCCTTTCTTGTGATGCTGCAGCAGTTTATGTTTTTAATCTGCTGCAAATGCCTAGTGCTGCATCATGTAATTATTGACATTGAGAAACCAGAGCAAAAGGATTCACTTCCAAGTCTTTGCCCCATTTGAACCAATAAGCTCTAATTGGAGGTCCAGGACTGTAAATTACAAGACCAAAAGGAAAGGTACAGTAGTATTTTACATACGTAAGAATTCAGCACTTCTTAGGACAAGAAGCTGTATACTTCAATTTCTTTCCAGCAGAAATAAAAGTGATCTGTGTTTTGATGGATTGCAAGTTGATACTGGGGTGAATCAAAGCCTTCTTTTTCTCTTTTAGAGCAAGCAAAATAAACTTGAACATCAAGAAAGTGAAACAACATCATCACAAAATACCAGTCTTTAGAAAGAAAATTAATCTCCTCTGCCCTTAAAATGTATCAGAAATATTGCATTTGCTATCAAACTAAATTACAAAATTTATTTCAGCCTCTGTGGTCCTGTAGACATTGTGGCTCAGTGATGTCTGCTCTTTCTTTCTGACATGGAAGTGGCAGGGAGACAGATGAATGCAGCACCTCTCTTTTTGTGACATAATCCATACATTATTAATTTTTGTTATTGTTGCTCTAAAGCTGTGAAACAGATGCTGTTCTGAACTGAAAATCACTGTTCCGATACAAGCAGACACAGTCCCTGAGCTACCCAGTCAACTAATTAATGCTGCATAATTTAATAAAAGATGGTAATTACTCAGTTTTCCCCATCTTGTTCCCCTCCCTGCTAATGATAACATTATCGAGTTTAGGCAGGGGGTAGTGAGGGGGTGTGTGTGTGTGTGTGTGTGTGTAGGGAGATGATTTGCAACGAAAGAGGATGAGTAAGCAGATGAAGCAGGAAACAGTACAGTCCAGGAAAAATCTTCTAAATTCTTTTAATTTTTTATTAAGGGAGATCCTACAGAAGACCATGGTGTTAAGTACAATAATATTGATAACACCATCCTTAAAAGAGGTAAAGGGAAATTAGAAAATAAAAGTTAACCTTCCATGCATTTATTTACTAAGTGTAGCTTTAAATTTAATTTTTATTTCGATCTTGGTTAGGAGGCAAAGGTGGACAGAAAGGGGAAGTCTCCTCCATAGGCTTTCTCGTCTATCCCTTGTTACCTCTGAGTGGGCAATGGATGATGTCAATTATAGCAGGATCAATCTCAGCAGCAGAGATAGTTCCTCTAGACATTCTTCAGTATTCCCACCATATGGTGCTGGATTTTTCGTATTCAAAGTAAGGTGCCAAAAGGTGCTGCAAGCAGCAATACATTAATCCAAACTTCTGAAAACTAAACCTGGCACATAAATTCTCTTTTACCTAAAACATCTCAGAGGAGCCCTAGCACACCTGTGTAACCTCTGTTCAACTAACAGATTATATAATTCATTACAATCTGGGCACATAAATTCTACATTTTAAGTTTTCTCATTTGGTCAATACTCAAAGACTCCTCAGAATAATAGAAAGATTACACAGATATATTTAAAGTAAAAAAGAAGCAATAACAAGCTGTATAATAACTACACTGCTGGCAAAATCTGCAGGAATTTGCCAAAAGAAAAGGAAGAAAATTAGTTGTTTCTGCATTAACAAGATTCACTGGTTTAAAATACATATCCATTGCATTATCATCCTAGACTCTGAATAGCTGTATTTTTGTTTTTAGTGTTCAAATTTTTAACTAGATTTGGAGCCTAAATATCTTATTGAGGAAAAGTTGCTAAATAAGAGTGATAAATTAAATTATTTATTACTCAACTTCAGAACTTTTCAAACAACTTTCTATTGATAAATGTTAGAGTACTGTTTAAATGGAAAATCCAAATTTAAGAAATGATATGTGAAACTTTATTTTTTCTTAGGTTTTCCATAGATGCAAAATATATTGTCAGGCCACAAAATGGACAGAAATATAGATGAAACTTGTGAAACACCTAAACTCATACAGATTTCTCACACTCAGCCTAATTCTGAAAGCACTTAACTGCCTTCTCAAGGAGGAAGCAGGACACTATAAAAAACATTTTGATGGGGAAAGAAGTAATATCTTCTCTTACCTGCAGCAGGTTTTTTGAAGGCTTTGTCTCCTGGGCCTCTTATTTATATTCCTATTGAGCCCACACTTCCCTCTCAGCAACAGACTCCCAGAAAAGGATTACTTACTTTCAGAAATGAAAATTGTTCTCTATTTCTTATTTACTCGAATATGATTGACAGGTTTATCAGAGACAGAGAATGTAAAACCTCCTTTTTTTCCCTTTCTTTACTGATTTTAGATATTGAGACAGTGACAGATGTGTGCCAGTCCCTCCAAACTGGCTGTTCCATACCTGACTTGGAAGAGATAGATGTTCAGGTGTTTCTTTTCCCCATTTGCCAAACCAGTGCAGAGGAAAGACAAACGATACCTATCCACATCCTGCAGCCAGGGCAAGGGAAATAAAGAGTTGAGGTTTTCTTTCCAGTCCTTTCCTCCATCAGTCTTTTCATATGTTTTTCTTCTGATGGGACAGTCAAATAACATCAATGGTGTTTTAAATTGTATTTTTTCTTTCTGAAATCTTGAAAAGTCTTTAGCATCCATTCTATGCACTATTCCATGATTCAAAACCTCTCAAGTCTCTGTTTCTGTTAAACTAATCTGTTGAGACCAGTAGCACTTGGAGTACAATAGTAACACAAATCACAGTTCAATTCTTTATGTCTAGGAAAATAACATTTCATAGACAGAGTATATAACAATTTTCCTTGCAGGATCTTGTGAAGATCAAGAAATGTAGCATTTCAGAAATGAAAAATAAATTGTGTAACCAGTAATTTATGTCTTGGGTCTGAAGACAGTAAGACTCTTTGTCTGATAGTCATTCTGGACGTGATTGGTACAGCATTAGACGAAACAAAGAGACATTAATGCATATAATCAGATCTTCTAAACAAAAGGAAGTCTGAAGGGGGAGATACAAAAAGAAGACTGAAACCAGTCAAATCATCTTGGTTGCAGATGAACAGCTCTTTGAAAATGTGTAATGCCAATTTCCAATGACTTGGCTAAGGGAAAACTCGGGTACACTTGGGTAGGAAAAGATGAGAATTCCTTTAAATCTTGTCAGAAATTAAATTCATGAAGTGTTGAGTTATGTCCCCTGTCATCAAGCAGGAAAGCCCATGAGTGGGCTTGGACCATGGCTTTCTTTTCATCACAAGAGACAATCTGGCCTCAGTTTAGCAGCGTACACATACATGCACTGAATTATAAACACCTGCTTAGTAACATGTGGTATACTCAAGTAAAAACTCTCAGGAGAGAAATCTGCCTGAAATCACTCACAAACAAAACTGGAAGTGCAGTAGTCCCACCTCACAATCTCATCTATTTAGGACAAAAAAAAATATAAATTAATATATCCGTTTTATTTTTCTGTAACCCTGCCAGGACTATACTGGAACACAGTCTGATTCCACTAGTTCCAAGCAGAACAGGCTTGAGGCTTTTGTATACCATGTTGTGACAGGACCAATTTTGTTATGTATTAAACATTATGTACATATGTCATGTTGTATATACATAACACCAGGAACAAAAACCTCCATTTCAAAAAGACTTTTGGGTTTCAAGTCCTGTTCATTTTGTATGAAACCTAATGTTTGTTTTGCACAAAATCTAAAATGTAAAACATCTTTTTCAAAAATATTTTAAAGATGTTTTACATCCACTGAAACTGAAACAAAGAAAACCAAGATACTTTATTATGAAAACGTAAAAATACGATGTTCTGAAAGTATCAGAACTTTTTTCCTTCTTCTCCTTGTTTCTTCAGAAATAGTTTATCAGGGATGTAGACACATTCATTGATAGGCTACAATTTACTATCAAGTTGTTTCAGTCAAGTTGTGGCACAAACAAAAGTGGCTTTATTTTTTGTCTGCCAGTACCAAACACAAACCTGAGAAATGCAACTACATTACTAAACTATATTTGTTAACTTTGACATCTCATCTTTAAAGACTCTAGATGCATCTCCATGGTAAGATCCATTGTTATATGCAAACAGTGCCTCCAACAGATTTTCAGTCAAGGAAAAAAATTGTCCTCTTTCTAAATTTCCAGTAGTGACATATGTGCTTTGTATGGTTACAGTATTCCTTCTCCTTACGCTTGCTGACCTAAACCTTCACTGAAAAAGGGCTCTTTTTCATTGCTAATATGTGTTAGTAATTAAAGAACATTTCTTAATTTTTTCCTTAGAACTTTTTTACGCTCTCTTTCATTTTCTCATTAGGTTAATGAGTACTTTAAAGTAATAAGTACAAATTTTAAACAGGATTGGACTGTAACAACAATGCAAATTAAAGCAATACAACAGCAACAATAGCAATTAAAAGTAAAGATAATAACATTTATACAATGAGAATCTTTTAGGGGATAGAATTGCTATAATAGTTCAAACTTAGTACCAGAGTTTGTTATCCCTCTAAAATAGTCTCTGTTGGTCGAGACATTTATTAACAGAAATAAATAACAATATCTTGATCCAATAAGCTTTAAAGGCAGATGAAATGAGTGTAGACTGAAGTAGAGCTTTCATAAACTCTGATTTTTTAAGCCAGAAATCTTTCTCCAGTTTTATTGCAAGTGAATGTTGGATGTTACCTTATAAAATTGCAGACATAAAATACAATTTATAAGTTGTTTCATGGTTACAAATTAATATGTAATGTGTTGATAGTAATTTGATAGCTCTAAATGAACAATAAAAAATGTTTCAATGGAACAAAGCATCACTGTTTCCTATTATGAGTCTGAATAGTGAAAAGCCTCTTATAACAAGGCAAAGAATGTATTAAAGTAATAAATAGAGTGATACCTTTCAAATATTCATGAACTAAGTCTCAGGGAGCTTAACTATTCAGTCCACAGCAACCATTACATAGCTAAATCTTTGAATCTTTTGAACTTAGAAGATGGCATACCTTTTGCAGGGGACGTGTACATAGTTGTTGTGTAGCTATTCCAGGCTGTAATTCATTTTTAATATGAATATATTACAGAAGGAGATCATTCGATCTAATACTAAGACTTGTTTTGATAGCACATAATAGTTATGAGTATTATTGCTTATGGATAACACAGCAGGAAAATATATAGAATCAGGTCATAATAGCTAGCAGAAGATGGCAGAGATGACAGACTTCCTAGTTCTGCTGCTATTTGTCTCTTCATATCAATTTCCATTATAATTCTTATCAACCTATCCACCTATGTTCTGATTTACACACAGCTGCTAAATAAGTTCTGTACTCTGCTCTTGAACTACCAGTTAGCCTTTTATTGACATGAAGCAGGGTATTATGAATATTAAGGCAATATTATAATATGAGGGGATTTATTAAAAAAATAAAAATATTACACTACTGGGAGCCTGGGTGCTGTGTGGTACAGTAAGCAGATGCTTTCAAAAATGGCACGATGCATTTTTCTACTGTGTTTTTAGAAGAATTTTACTGTGATCTTAGCATTCCATACTGCTTTATTACGCATAAGTATCTCCTGTGTCTTCTACACTTACAGGTATATGAATGGCAGATCGTCAGTTCTTGAAATGGAGGATGACACATGCTATTTCATCTCAAAGAAAGTGTAGAAGGAGAAAAAAAAAAGTTGCTATGGACTTCAAACACCTGCCATTGACAAATTATTTCAGATCCCTTTTGGAACTATTAATAGCCACTGCTGCAATTTCAGCTCTTCCCAAGTGAGAGGAAACAATTTAAATGAACAAGTACAGTGGGTGGTTAGAAACTCCTTAGTGCATCTCATGCATTTTTCATCATTATTTTATGCAATTATTTGTAAAGAAACTACTCAACAGCAAAGGTTACCTTTCAGTTCCTTAAACTCCATCTGACTATAATTTCCTTATCAGTTCTTTTAAGCACTGTACATACTACTGTTTTTCTGTAGCTTTTGAACATCTGATCTGCAGATTAAAATTGTAACGACAGTTCACAGCACAAAGTCACCCTGAACTTTGCTGGGGTGGGGAGGGGGAAATCTCTGCCTTCCCTCCTGAGATGACTCAGAACTGATGTAAGAAAGAAGTTGAGTCTCAGATGGCTTCATGAAAATTGTTTCACATCGCTCAAGGAGTCCTGGTCAATCTTCCTCACTTTATCTAGAGTTTTGCTCTTTTCAAAGTTCAGTTCATGCTTGAGGCTAAAGAGAAAACTGGAAAAGAAGCCAGAACAATTGCTGGCGAGACACAAGTGGCATTAGGACTGACACTCTGCCAATTAGCAGACATTTTTATATATGGTAAGGATATTTCCCTGTAGGTTTTCTGATGCCAGTTTGTTTATTTAAAATAGTAATAATTGCCAGTCTGGTCCGTACAGCATGTGAGCATTAACACCAATTAAAGTAAAGAATATTGTCAGCAAGGTCCATATTAACAGGCGTAACTTCTGAAAACAGAATAGCCGTGCCCTTCTTTAAAACCTTGCCAGTCAGTTATTTGAGGCAGCTGCCTTTACTGTGGTATTTCAGAGCTCCTCCTGAGGCAAAAAAACTGCTGCAAGTGCAGTGGTAATTTTATTTAGTTATGGACAGAATTGGAAAACGTTCAGTTGCAGCCAACAAAAATTTTAGCTAAATGCTGAGAAAGCATCAAGCTCGTTTCCTGGTATATTCAGAAAGGTCATGGAAAGTCACTTCCACAGGTGGTGTTTTTCTGAGGAGAACTATCTGGAAGAAAAGAGTAGAAGTGATTAATAGTGTGTGTTATGTTGTATGAGAATGTCTTGCTATCGCAGAAGTCGTATGCACATTTCAGAAGCAGAACTAGTGGGGCTGATGTTACAAAGGAAACAAGCATCTTGAAACAGTTACACCTTGTAAAGCCTTACTAGAATATCATGCCTGTCAGTAAAGAAAACCAGCATGACCAAAACTGTCATCCAAATCAGCTTCTCTCCTTACTGCAAAATGAGCTATATTTGCTCAGCACGTGTCAGAAGAGGTTTATTATGTCATCCTATATATCTTGTGGTATCCAAGGTGTGTGCACAAAGACACTAGATATAATAAAGGATCTGTTATCCGTCTTAGGTCTTGTGGAACAGCAGCTGGCAGACAGCTGAGATGCTTTAGGGGACAGAAAATGACAAGAAGCACCTGTGTTTAAGTCAAAGAACCTCACCCAAAGTGTCTCACTGTTTGACTGTGAGAATTTTCTGCCCTCTGAACAATAAGCCTACTGTTTCCAGGATTCCCCAGGGCTTGGTGGTTCATTTTCTATTCCTATCTGTGCTCAGGTAGAATTCAGAAGAGATACTTCTCACCAAAAAACACAAAACTGCACATTCCAAAACCATCACAATAATTCATAGTGGTCTGCCAAATGAAGAACACCCCTGTGAGTGGAAAAAATGTTAATTTTCTCGATCTGCAAGAACTTGCATCCACAATTTCTCACCTGTTAGATTGGACTGATGAAGATAAAGTCAACCAGCAAGTTTAGCTTTGCAGGTCCTAGCTTAGAAAATATGAGTCCTGCCTCTGAGAAAAAGGAAAGTCACTGTACTTGATATCCTTTAGTCAATCAAGCCCAGCTGCTGAGTTCCTATACCATTTCTTTTTGGCAAACTTAGCAAATACACTTCTTTTAATATAATTTATGCTTGAATCATTGATAACTTCTTTGAAATGTATTAAGGTATCTGAGAAATATTTAAGAAACATAACAATCTGTTTCAACCACCTTGGTGGAATTGCACTTTTTTAGAGAATGGAAAGGATGGGAACACAAGAGATAAGGGAACAAAGGAGGTAAGGAAACAAAGGCTTCAAAAAGCAGTGATAAGCAGCAAAGAAGAATTCAGATGCTGCTCAAGGCAGGGCTAGCCCATGAGCTGTGTCCCTGCAGAAGACACAAGCATCTCTTTTCAGAAGTGGATGAAGGGAAGTATTGAGGGTTTGGGCAAGAGTAGGGTATAAAACTTTCTTAACCACTAACCTTTGCATTCAAACTCAGTCAAGACTTTGCCTCACAGTAATAAAATAATTACCTAAATTTTAATACACTAGAAAGAAGCCTTGTAAATACTGAGTTTCCTTTCTTATTTTTATTCTCTGCTCTCCTTCCAGTTGAATATTCTGCCACATACATTTTAATTTCCTGTTATAATCTGAACAGGAAGACTATTGCAAGGATGAAATTATCATCCAATATCCAAAAGCTTTAATTTACCTCAATGAACATTTATTGATACAGAGTTTATTCTAAGGAGGAGTCACAAGATTATGGAAGGGATCCACAGTACTTAGTCATGAAGTAGAATCATCCATTTTCATTGCACATGTAATTAGTTTGAAACTTATTCTCTTTTCAACAAGTAGTAGTTTCTGGAGTTTGTATTCCGTGTATATCACAGATGTAAGGCAGAAATAGCATGGTGTGAAAGAGCTGGACTTTATCAGAAGTTCTCTTTATATCTGCTGGAGAAAGCCTTCCAAACAAGGATTCAAACCATCTACCTTAAATGTTTGTTACATGAGGGGTTTAGTTGCCTATTGGAGCTGCCCATCACTGTTGACTAGAGAACCCTGGTGAAGTGACTAGACAAATGGCAAGATGCTAAAAAGAAAAAAAAAAAAAAAGAGAGAAGCAGCAAGCACTGTGCCAGCTGTCTTTCATATTTAGTTAACTGCTTTTTTTTAAGATGAGTAGTTTTTCATTAGGATAAGAATACACATTGCTTGGTAGGTTAAATGCAGCCAGAATTTTCATGCACTGCTGCAGAATATCTACAAGCAGCAGGAAATTCAGGTGAAAGAGTTGAGATTAAATGCTGTACACAGAGAAAAAAGAAAAAGAAAATTTCAAGTATAAATTAATTCAAAATCTATGGGTGAGTTATTTTTAAAATACATTTTACATAGTGTAAAATACATACATACATAGGGTGTCTATAAATTATCACATAGTGCTTCCATTTATAATTGTTTCCATTTATTTTCCAATTGTAAATATTCACCTGTCAGGAGACACTCCATATTTACAAGAAGTGGTATTTCTGTAGTGACTGATATATTTTGAATTGCAGAGTATTAAGTGGGAAAACAGTGAAAAATTATATCAGAATCTGGTTTAGAGCATAAGAAATGCTGCATCAGTTGTCTAACTTAATTTAGATTCTTTTTAGCATCTAAATTTCTAACTGGAATGATGATGACTGAGATACAGTAATATTGTTCCTTTTAGAAAATGACTTGAAAGAGAGAAATACCTGAAAATAATGTTACTCATGCACACCCTTCTTGCACAGCAGTGTTGTGGTCAGACAGATGCCATTGTCCTGCCATGCCTTTACTACTAAGTAATGAACATAGGTGCATTTCCTACATGTCTGAAAGAAAAAGAAAAAGGAAAAAAAAAATCATTAAATGCATGTAAGATCGAGGAACTAGCCCTTTGTGCTAATGAGGTCAAAATACTGAAATTGTATCCACTTCCAAACAAGTTGGAGTTCTTATCACTGTGGAGATACTAGAAGTCCTGCAATATTCATTCTTCTGTGTGTTGTGTGTGTGATCTCATCTCTCTTGCAAACCTAAGGAAATATCCACATAAATGAAGTTTGTTCAAGCCATGAAAAACTGAGAGGTGGAATAAGTCTTCAAAAAGCAAAAGGCTGTTTGAAGGAGAAAAAGAATAATCAGAAATAATGGTAGGTTAGGTTTGGGTTGGGTAATATAGCTTGCACTATGAGGACAGTTAAAATCTGGAATAGGTTGCCCAGTAAGGAACATAGTAAACATACACGGAGAGCACAGAGCACAGGGAATATCTGTGGAGGATTTTTTTTTTTTTTTTTTTTTTTTAATAAGAATAGGTTATGCCAGGTTCTTTCAAGAATGGTTCAAAGATAGTTGTTCCTGCTGCGGGCAAGCAGTTGAACTAGATGACCTCTCAAGGTTTTGATGAGTTCTATACTCTAAAATTTTATGAAATCCAAGTGCTTTATTAGCACAGAACTGAAAAATTGTGTTAACATAGGTGGCAATTAACACATACATAGTTATTTCCATGTTGAGGTTGAATAGATTATGTCATTTAGTGCAGGCACAGAGACATAAATATATACTTGCTCACACAGAAAATTGAAACTCCTACTATTTGTAGGGAACTGCTACTTTTATCAGATTATCAGAAGACCTATGTGCATTTCTATTAAAAAAGACACTTCATATTCTGAAAGCATTTGGATATTATAAATCTTCTACCTCATAATGCTAAGAAAATTGAAATAAGGAATTTTGCAAATCCTTTAGATGTAGCAAACTTAGAAGACTAGGCTGATAATTGAATACATTTTTGCTTGCTTGAATGAATCTCCTCATCTGTGCACCTGAGAAATACATTTGATCCCAGTAACTAGCTAAGAAGCAAACCCAGAAGTGAGCAGGCTTAGTGCTGACTGACATCCAGGAAAAAAGGTGCCATATGGTATATGGATCATGGGGCTGAGGAGTGTCTTGATGTTGATAATACACTCGCTAACCTTTCCATCTGCAACTCTCTCCACTTCTGAGCTATTACAGCATTGCAGAGCTGGGACATTTAATCTGATATATCTTCTCACAGCACATATGAAGACAAAGTCAAATAAAATGTTCTTGTGCATAGGAAGACCAATCAAAAGTCATAGCTGCTTGCAGGTCATTCTGGTCTCTGTCTTGCCAGTATTTCTTCCCATAGCCGTCCAGCTTCCTCCTGAATTTTCTCTTCCTCCTGTTTCATCTAGTGTATGAAATTTAATGGGAAATTTTGATAACATGAATTAAAGTTGTGGAGAAAAATGAGAGAGAGAAAATTTACTTTATATGGAGATATGGAAATAAATATGACAACTTTTTCTTCAAAAATAGTGCCTATAACAGACCTCATTATAATTTAATTAAAATTAAATTGTCTTTATTAATATGTCTGTATTTTGTCTTATTATGGTAGTCTGTAACATCTTTGATTCCTTATGTCTGCAAAAAATTGCATGTAGGACTGAAATCAAAAACTAGCTCTCATGCTTCCTAATCTGAGACACAATCTCATTTAGTTTAATTACATGGAGTACTCCGTACTGTTTGCCAGTGAGTCCATAACTTTATCCAGACGGTTCTTCAGTAAGGCCCAGTAAGCACTCCTAGCATGGTTATGCATAGATATTTTCTCAGGATTTGGCTTCAGTTTAGAAAGCATTAAGACAGTATTGTGAATGAGAGTTCTGAAAGCCTTCCCAAAGCCAATATAACTGATAATTTCTCACAGTATGAGAAATTGTACTTCATCAACTACTGCCTCATTTCACACACTGAAATGCCATGGCTTTCAGTTCTGTCCCTCTCACTAAAAGTCAACAGCAAGTGGAGTGTCAAGCAAAGAAAATAGGGTGTCAGCAAGGGTACGCTGGCAACACAAAGAGGTACTATTAGCAAATGTGCAAATGTGCAGTTGTTAATGTTAGAGATGTAATGAAGCCAGAAGACTGACTAGATTGCTGTGTTGTGCAGCGGAGAAATGAAGATGTAATGTGTCAGGCTCTAACAGAGGCTGTAATGTGTCTGCTCTCTAACAGAGGAGTCTTCACATTTTCTGATAACACCTAAATTTTCCAAAAGAGCAAGAATGTGTTGCTGGGGGAATTTTTTACTTCATTTTCTAAATCCTTATTTAGGATGCACTACAACTTGAAGGTAAACTCAAGAATTTCTGTGTTGAATTGTAATCACAGATCTAGAGATTTCATGAACTTTTCTCAAGTTCAGTCCTAGACCTGAAATCTTTTGGTATTGTCACCTTTCACTTTTCTATGAAGATTGCACCAAGTTCTTCATGAGAGAGTGCCCTATTGTATGCTTTGTGAGACTATTTTGTAATTTGATGATATGGTTCAAACACTTGAGCATCTCAGAAACTTTTGGAAATAGTTCTGAGTATTTCTGCTTGATTTTTAATACCTTCCAGGATTTACCAGACTGTAAGAAAGCACAGAAATAACCTCTCTTGTGGAATACTTCTCCTTCTCGTGTACTAAAGAGAAAAAGTACAGCAAACTGAACACATTAATCATCTGGAAAGGTAGAAAACACAGCTTGGCCCAGCACTGGGAATTATGAGATGTGGGTCATATAACCTTTGACAAATTGTGTTCCTGTTGACAAAACGGAGACTTAACTGTGGTTTTCAGGGTGGTAAAAGGGAAAGGAGGACATATAGCTAATCTATCACCTGCTTTCCAACTATTTTTTTCACAAATGATAGTCAGTTAAAAGGATTTGAGTATTTTTTTCTAAAGTTGAAAACTCCAGGCCCTTCCCTTTAGTATAATACATAAAATCTTAAGGGGTCAGGGTGGGGTAAGCATATTGTAAATGAACAGAGTGAGAGAGGAATTAGCAACAGGGCTCATTTGCAGCTCTTAGTGCCCCTTCTCCTCAGAGACCACAGTTTACCCAGGAATCCCCACAGACACTAGGTCCTGCCTGCTATGATGGATGTGAACAGGAAAGGACTGGGATGAAGCAGTGTCATTTTCCATAGAGCACAGCCATAACGCAAAGGAGTTGCTTGTGTAGAAACAAAACCAAAGATATACAGTGGAGGTAGCAGGAGGGATGTGTGTGGGGCTCTTAGTGTTATCCTTTTATACTATTCTTTATGCTTCAAAGCAAACAAGTTTGAGGATTCTTTTGCTTTGGTAACTTGGTTGGTTGTTTGGTTGGGAGTTGGTATGACAAGTCGAGACCGGCAACCTTCACAGAATTCCAAAGTAGTAATCTGCTTATTCAAAAAATATAATATGGTTATGATAGTATAAGATTCCAGCAATAGTTTGGTTTTATTTTGAAGTACAGACTTGGAGGAAAGCACTAACTTGCCAAAACTGTTTCCATATCACTTCCAGAATATAAATAAATACCACTTCCATGCTGACAGTGTGGTAAGCAGATGATCAACAGTGTTGGCACCTTTTAAATAGAATTACTAATGCTTTTTATGTTGCAGTGATGTTGCAGCCTTATTGGAATTGCAAAGGTGAAGAAGGGCAGGAGAGGTAAACAAAGTGATAAAGGATTAAAATGATCCCTTTGTGCAGTATGCAAACTCCAATTTACAGTACTGAATTTGTTAGGTCTGGTTGAATTACTTGGGGTGAATAATTTATGCCATTATTTTTGGATTTTGTTTTCCATCAAAGGGATTACGTCAAGGTCTACAAGAAATTGAATAATACCTGATAAGTACTTTGTTAGTCTTATTTTGTATTTACAAATCATATCAAATAACACTAAATTATTTACAACCACATCTTCGTGTGTCTTGGATCGATAAGGCTCCTCAAGGAATGTAGGATGCAAGGTGTAGTTTTGGTTTCTTTGAAAGTGTCTGTCTTCAAAGTTAGTTCGGAATCCAAAAATAAAATGTTCTTCCAATTGTACAGATTCTATTGTAAAGAATGTACAGGCTGCATTTCAAATGCTTTACAGAAGAGACAATTTCTGTGGCTTTTAAACCAATATGATCATGCAGAAGTCATTACCAGAGGACATGGGACAGTGAGTGATTCGAATCCCAGAAGGTAAGATAAAAACAAAGCACATGGGTCCAGCTGCCCCTTATCTCTTTCCTTTAAATGTGTAAGTCACACACATTGCAGTCCTGCCACAATTTTTTTCTGCAGGAGCCATGCAGAATCAATGTTCTGCTTAACATCAGTTTCTCTGAGGTGTCTTGAAAGAGGGTAATGGGAAATCACAAAGGTCCATGATTTTGAGGCCTTTCAATTTACAGATTTGCAGTCTAAAGAAGCTGAAGTGTGTCCTAGTTCTAATTGCTCATTCTGCAACTTTTGTTCCGTGGATAGATATGAATTCAGATTTCATTTTTGTGGCTATATGGGTACGTAAATATCTGTATCTGCTCTGATTTTACAGAAATATTATCTTATGAAACAGTTGTGCTCTTCAGCAAACATGGTCATTCTCCAGTGACATGAATTGTAAAACTGGGTACTCCTTCAGTAGAAAAATAAATCTGTGACTAATCCAGAGCACTGATTTGTGAATTAAATCATTTTATAAAATTACTCTTTATTATTATGATTCCTCTTTGAAAGAGATGGAATTGTTGGGTTACTTTGATTCTTTTATTAAACTGATGATCGGAGTTTTAGAGTTAATTTGTACTTAGCATTTGTATATTTTATTTGTTTTTACTTATTTGTGCCTATATGAATTGTACCTAGCAGGTTATTAATATATTTTATCATAGTTTTTAAGAGAAAGATAATCAAAACTGCATAGATGTAGGAAGGTGCTAAAATATCTCATCATTCAGTGCATCCTTCCTTTAAGAGATCTGACCCCCACTTCCCTATTTAAATGAATGTTCTACAGCATTATTGCTTGGAGAAAAACTTAATGAAGTTCAACAAGGGTAGGTGTAGGGTCTTGCATCTAGGAAGGAGTAACCCCATGCACCAATACAGTTTAGGGGTTGACTAAAGCTGCAGAATATCCTGGGAGCCCTGGCTGTCAAGAAGTTGACCATGAGCCAGCAATGTGCCCTTGTGGCCAAGAAGATCAATAGAATCCTGGGGTGCATCAAAAAGAGCATGCCTACCAGGTCAAGGGAGATCATCTTCTCCCTCTACTCTTTCCCAGTGAGGCCACATTTGCATCTAGTTCTGGGCTCCTGAGTTCAAGTAAGACAAGGAACTACTGGGAAGACTCAGAAGGAAGGCTATGAAGATGATGAAGGGAATGAAACAACTGTCTTGTGAGGAAAAGCCGAGTGGTCCGTGTCTGTTTAGCCTAAAGAAGACTGGAGGGAATCTCATCAATGCTTTTAAATATCTAAAGAGAGAGTGTCAAGAGGATGTGGCTAAACTCTTTTTGGTGGTGCCTGGCAACGGGACAAGGGAAAACAGGCCGAAACTGGAACACAAGAAATTCCTTCTCAACATGAAGAAATTCTTTAAGGATGACAGAGAACAGTCTGGAACAGGCTGCCCAGAGAATTTATGGAGTCTCTTTCTCTGGAGATATTCAAACCTACCTGGATGAATTCCTGTCCAGCCTGCTCCAGGTAAACCTGATTTGGCAGAGGGGTTGGACTAGATGATCTCCAAAGGTCCTTTCCAATCCCTACAATTCTGTGATTCTGTGAACAGATGCAGTGTTTCAAAAAAAAAAAAAAATAGAAATCAAACCATATCTATTAGTTGTATTGCTTTAGAAAAAAAAAAAAATAAGTTTGAGTAGCATCATATTTGACAACTCAATTAACTTCAGAAAAAAATGGCTTTGAAAGCCTTGTCTGAGGTTTTTTATAAAGGACACTACCTAAAAGAAAGATTGCATTCTATTATTAGGTGGCTGGTTGTTAGAAATTTTACACAAAGGCTACATTTTTTTGCTTTGCTTTACTTCATCTGTAGTTCACTAGATATGAATATGCTGCACGCACAGAGAAACAGGAAATATATTCTTTAAACAATTTCAATAAATTATGGTATGGGTTGCATGGTATTGTTATGCTGGAAAGAAACTCATACCATAGCTCCAAAAAAAATATTTTTTATCATAATGCTTTAAATGTCAATACATTTATATTGTTACTGTAGTTAAAAAAAAAAAAAAAAAAAAAAAAAAAAAAAAAAAAAAAAAAAAAAAAAAAAAAACCAAAAAAAAAACACCACTACTTTTTTTTTTATCATTAAAGAGAACATCAGCAGAACTGTAAATACATCATTGTCATTGGGGCAAACAAGTCTTTCTGCAACTAGGGGTGGTGTGTGGTGGAGACAATAACCTGTTAAGTCTTGATTCTGTAAAGAAGTGAAGTTATTTTGGCTTCACAAGGACAGTCTGTCTATGTACAATCAGCTGTAAGTCTGGACCTTATCGTCTGTGACTTATGATTAGAGATTTTATATCTTTTCTGTACCCAACATTTGCCTATGGAGAAGTCACTTTGACATTTCTTTAACCGTTATTATATTCTCTGTGTCTTTCTACTACAGATATTATTTCTCAGGGGAAACAAATAAAGGACTGTTGTCCATGGCCAACTAGCTTGGTGTCAACTAGACATAAATCAGTGCAGTGCTACTGTTAGATAAAAATCTCATCTGATTTTTTAGCTGTTATCTTTGTACCATAGTTACTCTTACATGCTCACTGTCATTTATGTTCAAGTTTTCATTTGGCCTTAAATTTTTAAAATTCTGCCTTGTAGTCCTTTGCTCAAATATCTGGGATTGTGGATGATTTCCAGAGGCCACCAGTTTTAACATCACAGGGCTTTATTGAGTGATATTTTGAAAGTCTTTCTTTCAAGAACAAGGCTAAGAATTTATTTTGCTTTTTAGATGTGGATGTACTCACAGGACTGAAAAGATTAAGATCCTGTAATACCTGTGTTGCTTACAGGCTTTGAATGTAATCATATATTGCATGTGTCTTTCTGACTGCAAGGCTTTTTACTCTCTCTCCACCCTTCTCTTCAGTCGAATTACAGACATAACATGGAGCATCCATCAGTAGAAGCCTGGGAAAGGAGAGAAAGAGCCAAAGAGTAGGAAAAGACCACTTCTCCACATGTACTTTCAGCTTTAATTTGAGTCTTAGGTAGTTATAAGGGTTATAGTCATCTTCAGGAGTATGGCACTTTCTGTCTAATAATTTTTAATGTCTTTTGCTTTTAAAGGGCTTTTTACAATTTGACCTTCACCACAACCTGTGGAAAGAAATTTACAGATTAATTCATGTACATTTCCTTTTCATTTTAGGTCTCTTAGTTCTTTCCCTTTTTAAATGACACTCATGGTTTTATATATCTCTTTCATAACAGTCCTGTTTTATCTGTTATCCAGCTCATAAATCCTAATCTGTTTAGTTCTTGTACAGAAGCAGCTTCATACCTCCAGTCATCCAGTGCTTCCTTCTCTGTGTTGTTCTTAGTTCTGCTACATTTTCTTGATGCAGGGCAACCAAAATAATCCCCACAGCATTCAAGATGTGAATTCAAAATGGATTTTCACAGAGGTAGGTTGTTATTTTTGTCTCGTTTTCTACATGTCTCATCACCATTTCAGCACCAGGTGTGTGTTTGTAGCTGTTTAGCAGGAAGATGATGGACTGTCCAAAGTGGTTCCAAAATCTCTTTCATGAGCAGCAGGAACCAGTTTTGGGGTACATCAGGGTATATGTGTTGGTAGGATAGTTTTACTGTATAATTTATTTGCATTTCTTCACATTCCTATCAAAGAAATCAACAAGTATCTGCAGGCTAGTAAACCCTTCTGTTGTGGGTTTGGTTTTTTTGGTTTTTTTGGTGTTATTATTTTTATGTCTTTTATATCATTGACCAGAAGATGCACTGACTTCAGTTGTAACAGTCTTAAGCTGCAAAAAATATTCTTTTCTGAGAACATTCACTCCTAAATCCACTGGATTGTTTTGTTTGTTCCCCATCAAAGACAAAGCCTATTCCTCTCTTTCAAGCAGTGTATGTCCCCTGCAGCACCTTTCTCTTCTTGCACTGAACTGTTTTATTGCTTGTAATGTTGCATCTTGTTTGCTGCTTTGTCAGTTTGCCTGGGGCATCTCAAACTTATTATAGCATGTTAATAAATGCCATCTGCTGTTCTGTATTATATGATGAAAGATATGGCCTTTGCAGTGTATCTGCTGTCAGTTCTGACTTTCAAACAGTACCTTCTCTTAAGAATGTGGAATTGGATTTTGACTAGTATTATTTTTCCTTGCACTTACTTGAGTCTAGATTCATCTCACTTAACTTTAGGGACCTACCTGAGGTACCTGTAATACGAACACTGTTGCCTTGCTTCATTGTGTAATCAATGCAGAGGAAATATGTACAAGGTGATTAATTCTATGTAAGAGTTGGCTCATCCTTTTAGAAATGCCTGTCTTTCCCCAGCTAAGACTCTATATATAGTGCCTCACAGAGCTGTGTTGGAAATTTATATACTCCAATTACATGTTGATGTTAGATTAATTAATTCCGGGCTGTGATATTCTAAAACATGAATTCTTCAGAGTCATAAATTATTTAAAATCTTGGTCTTCAATAAAGAAGGAAAAAAAATGTAACTAAACTTCCTACTTTAGCAAATCAGAAAATGTGTAATGTATTCTCAGCATAATCTTGACAAAGTTCAGTCACCATTTTTGTAAGCAGCTCCTGCAACAGTTGTAGCCAGTAGAACCATAGGATCATAGAATTGTCTAGTTTGGAAGGGACCTTTAAGATCATCTAGTCCAAACATCAATCTAATTCTGATAAAAAAAGAACATCACTAAACCACATCACTAAGCACTATGTCAAACTGTCTTTTAAATACCTCTAGGGATGGTGCCTCAACCACTTCCCTGGACAACCTGTTATAATGCTCAATAATCCTTTCAATGTAAAAAAATTTCCTAATATCCAATCTGGACCTCCCATGATGAGACTTGAGGCCATTTCCTCTTGCCCTATTGCCTGTGACTTGGGAGAATAGACTGACCCCCACCATGCTACAACCTCCTTTCAGGTAATTGAACAGAGCAATAAGGTCTCCCCTCAGCCTCCTTTTCTCTAGGTTGAACAAACCCAGCTCTCTCAGACTGTCCTCATAAGACATATGCTCAGATCCCCCAAATGGTTTTATTGCCCTAAATGTAACTCTGGACAAGACAAATACATGCAAGTATAATTACAATTATTATTATTTTTGTCATATTCTTCCCTTACTAAAAGTCACCACTCACCTGACCTCGACTCTTGAAGAGTAATATAAATGGTAATAGTAAGTTTTTTTAGAATGCTTCCTTCAACAGACTGAGAAAATGAGGTAATGCTGCTGGTTGGAATTTTTTTATTTTTTTTTTCATTTCCAGTATATATGAATGCCCTGCAAGGTAATTGTGTATGTATGAACAAGTGACTCAAACCACTGAGGACCTCAGGTGCTTTGTGGAGATGCCAGCTTCATTTCTTCTGGTTAGCTCTACTTCTAACTCAGAAGAGTACTTAAAGTTAAATTAAGCGTAACAGAGATAAAACAGTTGGTCTTTCTTTTAAAATGAAATATTTCTGGGAATACTCTCCTTCTGCCACATGTGTGTAGCCACAAGGTACAAGGTAAGTGTCTGTCCCACCTGGAGTCTAAGTGGACAAAGGGGCAGAAGACCACCAACTCTGGTAGGATTTCTATGTTTATTCTTTGTGGTAGTAAATGTAACAAGGATATAAACGTGAAGACCAAAAAGTGGTTTAGTCCACTGAAAATGAGCAGGATCTTTTATTACTTTTAGATGAGAGAATTCAGAAGCTGCAGAAACATACAGAACCTCAAGAAATTACTGTTTACCCATCCCAGTATTAAAAGCATTGAGGAACAGGAGTATTTCAGCAGACGTCTGAAAAGACAGAGGCAAAACAGAATGAGGAGAAGGAGAGCTCACTGTTGAAGCTCACTGTTCACACTCAGTGTCTGAAGTTCTAGAAAGAGCTATTCTGTTTCAAATCATCCCTTCTGCATATACAAAAGATGATCTAGCCAGATGCTGGCTTCAGTGTTCAGCATCCTTTTTATACTGGCAATACTAGAAATAATTGGTATCTCTTTAGTATCAGGAAAATGGACTCTAATGAATGATACAAAAATATGTGTGAATCTGTTGTCATAGCGCATCTCCAACCATTGTGTTTTATAATAGCAAAGAACTGGGTGGTGCAAAGTGATTCTTGCCCAAATCTATTATGAGTGATTTGGCACAGACTAGGCTAGACAGAAGGGAAGGAGGTAAATTTCTTTCTCATTGCTCAGAGCATCTCTCAGATATTAAATACAGAGGCTGAATCCTCAAGCTCCAGAGACTTTATGACTATGCTGGAGTATATCCAGCAGAGGATTCATAGGCCATTTCAGCAGTACATGTGCACATAAACCCAAACCTTCACAACAACTCAAGTTGTGAGGGAACTGGACTCAGGTGAGACAATACAATTAGAAACATATGCTTGGTTTTAAACACTGCAGGCACCTTCTGTAGCCAGGAACATCTGTTGTTATGACTGTTTTAAAGATCTAAGCACAAGAAAAGACAAGGGACCTCTATAAAATATGTGACAGTAATAAAAGCACAGCCTTAATGGAATTTTCTTAATTTTATTTTATTTAATTAAAGGTGCGGGATTAAGAACCAAAGCTATTTTAACATTTATTACCTAGAATATGCTTTATATGTTTTCTCCTGTTCACTGCTCATGAATAAAATTTAATACAGATGTTTTGTTTTACAGAGGCTTACAGATAGAGCCTAATCATGTCAGTGAATAGAATTTATTTAAAAGCTTTAAGAATTCTCTCTGTCCTTTTTTAATATGAAAATTATGTATGACTATGGATAAGAATCACAAGCTACAAAATATTTAGTTCTTTTCTGAATATGATGTAAAATATGTAATTTTGGTTCACTGGCTGTTCACTGAATTTTGTATTTAGCTTTCTCAGTTTCATGAATTGTATTATCTGAAAGATCCCTAAAGGGATTAAATAGAAGAATTAAGGTTTAAGAGACAAAACAGTGCAAGAACATTCTACTACTTACCAGAACTTGGAACTGAATCCAAGACAGTAAAATGTTTCAGCTCTCACTAGCATCTAATGGACGCAGCAGTAACAGTCTGTGATTAGCTATTAGCACTATAAAACAAACCAGACACCATTAGAAGATCCACTCAAACGCTATGGCTCACATCACACACTTAAACTTCCTTGCAGTCCTTCTCCAAGACGAGAGTGATAGTGTTAAAATTGTTTTGTGGGACATTTTTGTGGGTTTTTTTCCTAACTGCATGTGCTGAGCCTGGGCATTGCCTAGGAAGCTGCTAATTGCCCCAGGGCAAAAACAGTGGAGAACATATTAAAAATTAAACAGTATGGGTGCCGGTGCCCTGGCTTTAATTTGTTCACTAACAGAGACTTAGCCAAAGGTTCCTAACACTGCCAAGGAAGTGGAACTGATGGTATGTTTTCATACAAAGGAGCTTTTCTTGTTGAGTTTTGTTTTTAATATCTATAGGAAATTTTACAGAAAAAGAGCTACAAATTCTAGATTATTCAAAAACTAGGAAGTACAAGATAATGTTCAGGTTGGGAAGGTATCACAAGTTACAGCAATTTAAGCATTTATTCATCTTGTGTGTTACATGAAACAGAGGTTCTTTGAAAAAATAAACCTAATAGTGAATTTAAAGACTGCTGCAGAGCAAACATACAGAGACATGAATTACAGTTGCACAGCTAGTCTTATCAGTAGCATTTTAATTTAGGCATTACACTTTTATATATAAACAAAATATTTCTAAATCAACCTGAACCAAAAAGCCTGACTCGTCTCCATATGAACACAGGGTAAATTTTATAGGTTTTTGAAGATAATTTTCTATCATATTTTATTCACCAGAGTAACAATTTTGTCAAAATACCATTTTTTTTCCTCAGGTTTTCTCATAATCCAACCAATATTTGGATGTCTTTATTGGTTAGGCAGTAAGTTTACTGGGAAAAAGCTATGGTTTCTGAAGTGTGGGTTTCCATCTGTGGCTGAGTGACTGCATCTGTTTAACTTTCATTGTAGGGCTCACTGTAAAACTAGTTAATAAAGTCACTGGAATCTGCAGTTCTGCTGGCCAAGCTGTACAGACAGCTCAGTTTCACAGATGTTCAACACCATTTTTGACATCTTGGCTGTCCAAAACATCTTGTGGGAGTAGTTTCATGTCTATCAGGACCTACGGTAGGACTTAGAAGGCACTTCTGCTCCTCTCTAGAGCTAGTTGGAGGCCAGGCTACATACTCTTAGAAAATGACACTAAACAACAAACAACTGAACCTAACCTGGGCATTTCTTTATGGGTCATGCAATCCTCTCCAGGAACCCCTGGACACCTGTAGCCACATACAGATTGGGCTTCAGTTGCCTAGGGAGAGCTATATGAAGCTTAGACAAATTTGTATGTACATGCCACAGATCAAAGGATTTAATACAGAGATAAATCCTAGCCTCTGAGCTCGATTCAGTTGTCAATAGAGACACCTAGTATCATATGATATGTCCTAGGGCATCCTGCCTAGCAGTTGCTGCTACTTCACAGGGACTTGGGTATTCTCTGGGTCCTGTCACAAGTGCCACCTGTCTATGAACATCTCTGATAGCTTACATCTCAGATGACACTAGACGTTTATATTTAGAAATTCAATGTATCTGAACAAACACAAATATCTTTTTGGTGTTTCCAGATTCATTCAGAATTGAGCCGTTAGCAGTAACTGGAGACTGATATGGCCAGTTGCCTTTGACACATGATATATCGGGGGGTGGGGGAAATGTTGGTTTTGCTGTTATATTGCTGTTCCAGTGTGTCAAAACTCAAAACACTTCACAGTTTGATCAAACCCCGAAAATAAGCAAAGCCTTATGCTCTACATAAATCACCAGTATTTGGTAGTCTTAAACATTAATAGCAACACTGGTTAATATTTCGTTATTGAATTCACATGGGGAAGGTGGCAGAGGAATTGTAACAAGAAGCTTTGGTAAAAGTAGTTTTATTAAGAAAAAAAAATCAACGCATACCAAAATGTGTTCTTCTTACACCCCTGCAGATAATCCCCACTTCCTTAGCCTGACTGTTAGACTAAGGAGCCATTTCGACAAGTTGTCTTGGCCTGTCATCATGATGATTTGGTCAGTCTGTTA
>VZRU01015959.1:62859-88105 GCA_013398155.1 Pedionomus torquatus | reverse complement strand
GGGGTATTTTGTATTTAACATTAGAAAATTTTGTTGCTATCAATATGCAGGATTCTAAGAGGTCCAAATTCATTCTTTTAGGAGACTGAAGGAAGTGTGCTTTTCACTGATAACTGCAGATATCTGGCATTTGTACTAACTCGGAAAGAAAACAAATCTTAAATGCTGGATTTCCCCTTTAGAAGATGAGATTTGTTTGAAATGTGAAAATATGATTTCCAGCCAGCAATATAGCCATGAACATAGAGCCCTTGCTATGGCACATAAAGCAATGAGACAATGGAGGGGAACCTTGTCAATGTTATGTTCTCTACTAATTGTCAGTCCTCACTTTCAGCTCTCAATACAAACCAAATTCTGTGCCACAGTGTTGAGTAGAGGAGGGATAAGCTGAAAAGCTTGAAATTTTGCTAAAAATATTTAAAGTTATATATTTCCATCCTCTTTCACGTAACTCTATTGTTCATTCTACTCATATATTTTTTTTATTGAAAACATACAAATGAGAAAGAATCTCATTTTTCACAGCATTATTTTAACAGTGATATTCAGAAGTGCAGATCATTTTAATTAGCAGCTTCTAATAAGGCTAAGGCTAAGGTCTATTATGTCAGGCTCAGAGGAAAACAATCCTTTTACAGTGAAAGCATTAAAAGAATTCCAAAATTCTCTTTCAGTCTGTGTGATCTGTACTGAGATGTGTTCAGTGTCGACATATCTTTCATCCCACCATAGGGAATTTCATACTAGTATATTAACATTAACAATACATCTCTTTTTTTTTTTTTCCCATCAAGCTTTTGGTCAGAATTTATATGCACTGTCACATACTAGGGCATCTCAGTGTATGTTCCATGGCATGTAGAATAATGATAACATAAACCTGAGGTACAGCATAAATGTCAGCGCACACTCCCTCAACTATCTCATACAACCAGTACAGCTGCTTAATGTGTCAGCTTAAAAGTAGCTGCCTTACATCTACTGTATTCACCTACAATAGAGAGGTATTTACTTCTCTCTTGCTGCTATGTTAGGAGATAACTTACACTGACAACAATTCTGTTTTCATTTAATAAAATCCTTGAAACAAAACGGTCATATCTGTTGCTTTCTTGTCTAAAATAAGTATCTGTCATTTATTCTGCACCAGGTCCTTTGAAAGTGCTTTTCAAAAACTAATAACTATTTTTCCCAGCATTCAATGCATTAGAATTTACTCATTTTTCAGCTGGGTTACTGGAGATGTAAGGAGGAGAAGTGCCTTACTCAAGGTTGCACACGATGTTTGCAATAGCAATGGGTTTAGAGTTCAAGTCTTTTCACTGTTCTACAAAGCACTCCTCCACTTTGTGACTAAAAGACAGTTTCATTCTGTATTTTTCAGAATATAGGAACTAATTCATCAGTGAGAGAAGAGATGAGTTGAGATTTGTTGTGGTTTTTTTTTAATGTATAGAAAATTTCTCAAAGCTTAAAAATTCCTGTCGTCCTGGACAGCAATCAATCAAAGCTGGTTTTCTATTTGCTTTAGAAGTGGCTATTCACCTACTCCAGATTAGGTCGCAGACTCCAGTACAGTTTTGTTGAAAGAAGTTGCTGATGTTTAGGGTCACAAACTTTCCAAAGATGACAACTCTTCTTGCCAATACACAATTACTTGCTTCAGTCAGGAAATACCAGCTTTGTTTCATACAAACCATAAAAACTGGAGTGGAATTTGATTATATTCATTTTATACCTCTGTAAAATAGAACAAATCACTCTATTTTCAGTGAAGAGGCATAACTGCACATACAGTGATTCATCTGACCAAATGTAGTCATCTGGTTTATAGCTGATAATCCCATATACTCGAACTGACTAGTTTAGATGTGCCAGTCCACATTGAGATGTCTAAGTCTACTAAGATGAATGTTGTCAATGTTGCATTCTGTTACATCCAGAAATTTAGGACCATTTTTTCCTCCCAATCTAGCTAAAGCATACACATTAGGAAGTAGATTTTTCTCTGTCCTTCTCATTGACATAAAGTAGAATATATGGGATTCCAAAGTCAAAGAGTTTAAGGGGGGTTGGAATGGAAAAAGTTGTACACTTTCTTCTTCAAGGAAAGCTAACACTGACTAAAAAACAGGCTAAAACCCAGAGAGCACTGCTAAGTCCATGAGGTGTCATAAGGCTGATGGGCAATGAACTCTAGTGTCAGAAGATGCCATGAAGAACTTCATAATAAAGTTACAGCACAGAGCTGCATCTGTGATCTGATCACTCTATTTGCATTCCATAAAACTGCCTTATCGGTAGGAACTAGTATTGTAAGGAACAGTGTTAGAAACTGTCCCTGACACATTTTTTACCATGAGTAAGCAGAGGTAAAACCAGGCCTGGAAGCTTGCTTACAAATAATACCATACATTGTTATGTATTATTGAACCTAACCATGACTCAGTCTTGTTTTGTTGAATAGGATAGACTTAGCCTAAAAGTCTAAATTCAACTTTGTCAAGTGCAATGCCCAGTGAAGTCAGAACCCAAGGTTTTGGTCAAACTGGATAGCCCAACATGATTTGTAGATTGTTGATTACACTATTTAGTTATCTAAATCTTTCTATTTTTCACTTCCATGTAATTGACCACCAGTATAATGGTACTGACAAAAGTTGAATGTGGTCTTTAGATTGTAGGATCGTGTTGATACTGACAGTTAATTCTATTTAATCATATTTTTTCTACTCTACATGAAATGTCTTCCTTTGTTCTCAACTGTGTTGCCATATATCCTTTTGCGTTGTAGAGCTTTTATATCTAATTGATTTCTCATTCTATCCAAGCCAGGGCTAAACACATCTGTATATATTTACAGTTCCATAAATCAGTAGGCAAATGAGAGCTGACCAGGTCTAATGTGTAGGTGTGAATAGATCATTGTGGCCATAATTAGTAGCACACCTGCTGACGTGGATGGTTATTTCTTGCGTCATTGTTATATTGTGTCAGAAGAAGCCAAATATCATTTCATTACCTAGAATTCCTGACAAATATTTGATGGACAGCAGTAGAAAGGGCAAACTCATATGAATTTTATCTCACTTAGCAATTACCATTTTTTTAAAGGGCAGGTTTAATGCACTGAGAAAATTCTTAAGATTGATTTTTCATTTGTGTTCATTACTTAAAAGGGTTGTTTGATAAAAGAATTTGTTTACATTATTTCTAAAGGCAAAATGTTTCCCTTGTCAAATGTTACTCCTTGTATATAATCACATTTATGCTTAAAAAAAAAAAGGTACATTTTCCCCAAAACAATTCCAAGGTGTCTGTTTTCTAGAGAAAATCTTTCTAAGAAGTTAGTTCAAGTACTACTGGCAGTTTTAAAGTTACTGTCAGTTTCAACATTGCAAATTTATATATACTGGTATTTTTAAATTGAAATTATAAACCACCTTAAATTTATAATCTTAAAGTACTGTTACCAGTGCATTATGTACATTGTGCAGACAGCTAACTATATACTAGACTGCAATTATCACAGCCTGGCAACATGTCAATGGAAATGTTTATTCCCTTCTGTTCAGCACTTGTGACATCGCATCTATTCTGTCCAGTTTTGAAGTCCAAGAAAGACACTGAAAACTGGACTAAATCCAGCAAAGGGCTACTGTTGGGGACAATTGAAGGGACTGGAGTAGTTGAAAACTAGAGGGACGCTGAGAAAAATGGGTTTACTCATCCTGAAGATGAGAAGGCTGATAGGCCTGAAAGACTGTTTTCAGGTATCTAATGCAGGATTGTGCGCAAGGAGGAGTTAGACTTTTCTTGGAAATGCACAGCAACTGCACAAAAGCTGCAGAAAGAGGAAATTAAGTTAGATGTAAGGACAAAAAAATCTCAATAACAGTAACAACTGATGATGTCTCAGTGACAGGTTCTCTTTACCGCAAGACTGCAAAGAATGAGGATAACGCGTATTGATATGTGGGAATGTCCTGTCACATATCAAAGCTGTTTTTATTTTCATGCAAAAGAGAGGACAGCAACTGACAGTGTACGAGGATTAGTATATACTGCAGTATGGAATGTTTCCTCTTTCCTGAGTTTTGACCAAATGTTGCCTTTTAAACATCCTGAAATGAAATTCCTGGAGATAAAATGTAAGCAACAAGGGAGTGTAAAGGTATTCAGAAGCCTGAACACTGCTGCAGCTATATGAACCTTTATCAGTACTGGTGATATTTCTGTGTCCTCATAATGTCTGCATATCTTAGGAACTGTTATTGCTATCAGTTCTAGAATCAATTTTTCCCTTAAGTACCTAATGCATTACTCATACAATATCCCTATTACTGATCACTGATAAGATCGAAGAAAGTCCCCAGAGAAGACAGGCATCTTTTATTTGCATATGTTTATTATACTTTGCAGGCCAAAGTGGATGGTGGTCCATTTCCATTCTCTAATTGCTAGACTACAGATGCTAATACAGCATCATATCAGTTTGATTGGGTCAGGATGCCTCCTTGACACTCTCATTTTATGAAAAAGATGGAAAAAAAAGAGTCAAAATTTATAAAAGGAAACAGAAAAGATAGCACAAAGAAAAAAGAAATGGAAGATGGATAAGAAGAGGTTTTCTAGAAGAGCTTTCCAAGGAGCAGAAAAACAAAAATTCTAGGAAGAAAACTAGGGAATAAAATATGTTCTGCACTTGGGAATTGGTGTCCTACATTACCGCTTGAGAAGCTTGGAAGGAAGAGATTCTGCTGCACCTTACATGCTAACCTGAAGATATATTATTCTATTCTACAATGCAATGTCAAATGTCTCTTGGAAACCTAAATAGATTATGTCCACCGCTTCATCCCTATCTACTCCTTGCATTCTCCTTATGATAAGACAGAGATTTATATTCTTATTCTTCTCAGATGGGTGCATCAATCTCTGCTGTCAGATTGCCCGTCCAAATAACAAACCTGCATATCACAGAACTGTTTTAAATGTAATGTTGATAGATGTTGTTTATGTGCACTTGGCATCAACTTACAGTCACTTCCCCACAAATCGCAATCTTCTCAAGAAACCTTTATTTTCTATCTTTTCCATGTTCTTACCATCAAGGATTAACTATGATTATAAAGTCATTATTTGGGACATTTCTAGGAATTCTGTGCTTTCCTGGCTCTAGACTGAGTCACTAAGCTGTTTCTAGTACTCACTGTTACCATTCTCCTTCTGGCTGCAAAAATCCTGGTTTGCATTTTAGGGACAGAAGAGTTGCCAACACTACTGGTGTAGCTGAATGTTTTCAGAGAAATCTTCAGTCTGATAAAGAACTGCAAAATGTTCTCTTCCCTCCATAATAGCTGTTACCTGACAACACTCACTCCTGCCCTCCGATAATCACACAGGGACCTTATGGTCAGCTCTCTGCACCTCCAGCTGCTGGCTCAGCTCCAGGCTGCGGCACCCATTCCTCCCCCCTGCCAACATCATCTACTCCAGCTAAATTATCTGTCCAAATGTCATTTCTTTCCCCACATTCGTAATCTCTTTTGATCTTTACCTTTTTCCCCACAGAAGCAGTGAGCAGTGTCTGGGTCTTGACCTAGCAGTTGGTCTTGGCCAGTACAGTCAATAGCAAAACGTGGCTCCTTCTGAGATATCTGTTCTCATGGATCTACAGCTAGAAAATGTAAACTTATCTCAGAATGACAAAAGCCATGTTTTAATCTCTCTTGAGTCTTGTTGCAGTGGCTCATTACATAAACAAGGCACAGAAATAAAGTCAGAACATTTTTTATGCAACTAATGAACTATTTACTAAGGCTGCACCATTATTAAAACTCTCTGTTTCTTTTTTTGTTGTTGTTTTTAAAGTTCATTTTGAAAATATTATTCTCCTATATTTGCATTCCTAATACACCTCCCTCATAAATCACAGGGAAGTGATTTCATACATTGCTCAGCACATTACACTGGAATCTGTTATTTCTTGCATAAGCTTCAGACACCTTCATCTGTTTTTCGGTTTCAGGCTTCTTGCAATGTTCAGTTTGCAAAACTGGTATTTTACTAGCAATCCTTGTCATTGTAAACTCACAGAAGGTCCATTGTAATGCATTGTTTATGAGTTTGCTCTTTTCTTTCATATCCTCATATATCTTTAAAATAATGAAGATATACATATATATACTGAAGAAATACAAAACACTGAGGATCCATAGGATCATTTATCTCATACCATAGTATATTCTACATTTTTCCTTGCATTTTTCAGTCCTTTTGCTCAAGTATTCCAGTATTATTAGATTATAACTCGCAAACATGTAAGTTCAATATTTTTTTTGTGATTACAAGTACATATAACTTTGAAAAAATAGTTGAAGAATATTACTGAATATTATAAAATTATTTACTTTGATATATTTTTACTATACTAAATTTTTTCCTTGGTGTTTTTGTCATGAGGATAGTAGGACAAGACAGCAGAAGACTTATCAGAGATCACAGTGGACCTTTAGACCAAACTTAAAAAGCTATGGTATTATCATGAAAGTTAGTGCTTATTTTGACAATGGATGTTTCAGAATGAGAACAGGCTTGATTATTGTTCAATTCTACTATCAACAACAGAAACACTAAGCATGATCTTCTTCTAAGAAATTTTGTTTATTTGTAAATGAATACTTGCATACCAATTTCTAACAGAATACTATTTAAATTACTGTTAAAGAATATCTGATGGACAAGTTCTGCCTATTGCAATGATACTACCAGTACAACAATTTCTCATGAGTCTGAAAATGGAAGACGTTATATATTACAATAGTGAACATGACTGGGAAATTTACTAATGAAATATTTATTTATTTATGTATTCCAAACAACAGGCAAGATCATCAGGCAAATTGTTTCAGACTCAGCAAGGCAATGACATTTTAGTTTTTCCACAGCTTTGGATGCAAAATCTAAATTGGATACAAGGACTGTTCACGTAGGTATCAGGGCAAATTTCACTGAGTGAGGGTGTACTTACTGAGCAGGGCAAATGCATATATTTTGAACTAACTCATAGAGTCAGTGACTTGATTAATCTTTTTCTAGTACTTCCAGTTTTGTGTCTCTTTGATTCAGCTGTAAAGTGAAGGCTTATGCAAGGTGAACTATTTCTTATCAATCAAGAAGTTCACATCTTCAGTGACTGCAATTCTTTGAAGTGCTGGGAGAAGCAGAAATATTTATCATGTTCTCAAGGAGGTTTCTGAACCTTTCAATCTTATAGTTAGATCACAGCCAATGCCTCCTTCTTCAGTCCTTTCATAGACTGTGAAATCAGCAGTTTAAAAAGACATTCTCAGCACGGGAAGCACAGGGGAACTAGGACACATAATCAATCTTCAGACTCCTGTGGAACCTGCTAACAGGTTTTTATTTCTGCAGTCATCTAAAGGATTAGACTGCTTGGTAAAACAACCTCAATCTTCCTCTGCCTTTCTTGCTTTGTGTGCCTTATCCTGTCTTCCTCTCTGTGATACTGCTACATGTTGCCTATATTTTCTTTTTAATTCCCTTTGTACTACCTTTTTATTCAGCCAAGTACATTCTGCAATGATATCTCAGCAGCTTATATGCACTTGAAACATGCACTCAGCATGGTATCCTTAGAAACAAAGAAAAACAAAACCTACCATATGGTTTATCTGTGCCATTTTGAAAGTTCAGCCAGAAAGAAAATAGCAACATCCCAGTCAGTATAGCTTTCATTACGTGTATGTGAAATGCAGGGATTGTGGCACCATAGAACTCAATAAGTTAATACTATGTTCACAAATAAGTGGTGTCTTGATCATTGGTAAGCTGAATCTGGTATTTACTGTGCAGTGTTTTAATTCCCCCGGCACCTTACTCACTGCTGAATGCATAACTGGATTTACAAGTATTGTTCTACTTTCTTACATGCCACACGGCACTCTCCCATTGTTTTTTCTATTTCTATGAGATCCTGTAATAACCTTGATCTCTTCCAGTCACTTCATTAGGCTCCCCTGGTAGCCATCCTCACAGTGAGCTCTTGACAGCAGTCATCAATTCTGAATGCTTCAATTAATTGCACCAGCACCTATCTCCTGACTGCATCTGTTAGTGCCTTCCACCAATGCTTCAAAACTTCCAGCAAAGCAGCAGAGTATGATGGCAACGGCTCAGTGACTTCAATGCAGTGAGAATGGGCTGATAATTTAAGCAGAAATTTTACTAAGAATCACAGAATCACCTAGGTTGGAGAGGACCTCTTAAGATCATCCAGTCCAACCAATGAAAAAAACAAACAAAAAAAAAACATGAACAAAAAAAACCCACAACAAACAAAAAAACCAACACACCACTCAACACTAATCCATATCCCTGAGCACCATGTCAACTTCTCTCTTGAATACCTCCAGGGATGGTGCCTCAACCACCTCCCTGGGCAGCCCATTCCAATACATGACAACCCTTTCAGTAAAGAAATATTTTCTAATATCTATCCTGAACTTCCCCTGGCACAACTTGAAGCCATTACCCCTTGTCCTATCATCTGCAACTTGGGAGAAAACACAAACCTCCGCCTCTCTACAGCCTCCTTTCAGGTAGTTGTAGAGAGCGATAAGGTCTTCCCTCAATCTCCTCTTCCTCAGGCTGAATAACCCTAGCTCCCTCAGCCTCTCCTCGTAAGACTTGTGCTCCATATCCCTCACCAGCTTTGTTGCCCTTCTCTGGACCCATTCCAGCACCTCTATGTCTTTTTTGTGGTAGGGGGCCCAAAACTGGACACAGTATTCAAGGTGGGGTCTCACCAGTGCTGAATACAGGGGGACGATCACCTCTCGTGTCCTACTCACCACACTGTTCTTGATACAGGCCAGGATGCTGTTGGCTTTCTTGGCCACCTGGGCACACTGCTGGCTCATGTTCAGCCGACAGTCAACCAACACCCCTAAGTCCTCTTAACAGACAGCTCACCAGCCATTCTTCCCCAAGCCTGTAGCGCTGCCTGGGGTTGTTGCAACCCAAGTGCAGGACCCAGCATGTGTCCTTATTGAACCTCATTCTGTTGGTCTCAGCCCATTGATCCAGTCTGTCCAGATCCCTCTGCAAAGCCTCTCTCCCCTCCAGCAGATCAACACTCCCACCCAACTTGGTGTCGTCTGCAAATTTGCTGAGGGTGCATTTGATCCCCTCATCCAGATCATTAATAAAGATGTTGAAGAAATATCCTGCCGTCTCCCCCCAAATTCAGTTTTCAGCCCTGTTTCTAGGGTCTTGTAATAACATAGAGATCAAGAAAGATTGATGAACCAGTCTGGTTTTGGATCCTTTTTTTCCTTCTTGTTAGCAAGGGTGTGCTGTTCCCTTCATTGACAAGCTCATGAGGGAGTAAATTCAGAGACCTTAATTACAACATTTAGTCCTTTCCAGTTCTCCTCTGTTCATAAATTTGGGATCAACTTGTACATGCTTTTGTGTGTGTGCGTGTGTGCACATCTTTGGTGTGACCTGAAACTTGTGAAGACACAAAATGAATTGTTCCGTCCAATTATTTCACCGTGAATTCATTATCTATATAATAAATTAAAAAAAAATATTTATACATCTTTATGGAAATCCATCAGAATTGAGAAGAGAAAAAAACTCTTTTCTCTAAGGTCCTCCATTGGAGGAGATTTTAAATTCATATTTTTGTATTTCCACCATAATAAAAAATTTGAGATCTGACCAAATAAAAATACAAATTAAATCTACTACTGTCCTGCAGCTGTTAAGTACTCATGTCACCAAGGTTTAGTGGCAGGCAGTTATCTTTAAGTATAAAAGTTTTAAAGTTTAAAATAATTACATGTTGAGCCCAGTTATGGGGAAGCTAAATACACAGTCCACACAACTACTTGTATGGCAGAGAGACATTCTAAGCTACTGAAGTGAACATAGCTAAATACTTTCTTACAGAAATGTCCTGGTTTGAGGTGGGGTGAATCAATTTTTTGTTTTACAGTTTTACTTTCTTGGCTGGGCCTCTTCTAGCTAACTTAACTTTGAAATTGGCAGTGCATTGTTCAAGTCTGTTTCGTCTTGCAGTGATAAGTCCTAATTATACCAAGGAGTGGTATGCAGAGAGGCCCTTGCTTATACTTATTGCTAGAACAACCAAGGTCAGGTAATTTTCATCATTTGCCCCGTTGGATGGTCGGAAATGGAAAAGTGTAAAGGGGTCCCACCTGCAAGGAAGGATGGCCAGGACAGGTGACCCAAAACTGACCAACAGGGGTTTTCCATCCCATCCGCATCATGCCCCGTATAAAAGCTGAGGTCAACTCTCCTTCTTCAATGGCCAACGTCCAAGGAAGACCCTGCCTGTTCATCTGCTTTTGATCCTGATCTGAGTGTTCCTGACTCCAGATCTGGAATCCAGCTCCTGTTGATCACCGAGTCCAGTTTGGGACTTTTTCCTGAAGCCTGCTGGTGACGTGTTTGTCATCCTGGGAGCTTAATTCAGCTTTGTATATACTGTATACTTCCTTTTTATTATTTATTATATATATTTTCATTAAAGTAGTTTAGGTTTTTTTTCTAAACTCTTGAACCTCTTCCTCTCCTCTTTTTTTCCTGGGGGAGGAAGGGCAGGGGGGGGGACGACAGGGACATCTGTTGGTCAGGTTTTGGTGGATTTGGCTGAAACCAAGAGTAATCTTATCTAAATTTATCTTTTACAATCTTCGGTGTTATCTGAGGCTTGGCTCATTTTGAACACATGCATATATGTGAGTTTACATGAAGCATCACAAACATACATTTCTTTCTACATAGTTTGTAAAACTGAATTTGGTAGAAATACGCATCCTCCAATTCAAAGCTCAGATATGCAAGATGTGATCTCATCTTTGTTGCATGTTTTGAACATCTTTTTTATAGATGTCATTCTCAGTATGCTGAGGATTGAGTCAGATGTAAGTTTGGGCTAAATTCTACCCAATCTATCTAGTACATTTCAGTTTCAATAAACCTAATAGAAACCATATAATTTTGTCTGGAGGAGAATTAGGGTTTTCACTGAATACACTTGCTTGAAAGTTTTTTCTTTTTTTTTTTTTTTAATTATTATTTTTATTTCCTTTTTATATTTTTTTTCCTAGAAAATTAAACTATTATGAGAAGTAATATGGTGAAATTGAGTGCATTTTACGTTTGAATAGAGAATAGCATTTTTGCTGTAGTCATGATGACTGTCATATGGTAAAATGTGCTGTTTCTCTAGAGGAACTGAGATCTGGTAAACAATGGAGATGAGTTCCTATTGACAGTGAAGGAATGATCCAATTAGTAGGTGATTAATCACAGGTTGCTGTGGGGCTCAGGCTCTATATTGAAAATTTATGGGGTAAAAGAGTATTTCATGCACATGCCTTCACCTAACAGGTAATCACCACCTGGGAATGAAAACTACATTAAAAAAAAAGAACATGGACTGCAGCACAAAGTACTAATTATATGATTAATTCTCATTGTCACTGAGAAGCATACTATTGCCAGGCAATCATAATTATACTGACAGCATATGTGTTGCTTTGTTACCATTTTAAAAATTAATTAATATTTTATTGTCAACAAACAGCAATAGAAATATTCAACATTTCCAGTTCAGACAACTCTTTGGTGTTTCAACAACACAGAAAAGTAAAATTGACTATACAGAATTTTATTGTGAGATATGAGAAAATGTGCAGCATTTCAAAGAAAATTTAAAATATTAAAATGCCAATTTTGAGAGAAATCTAATTAACATACATAACATTTTATTTTATAATGAAAACAGTGAAATAGTAAAATAAACTGACAACTCTTTAAATAAAGTAGAAATTTTTCCCATTTTTATTTTGTAGATTAGTCTTTGAAAATTGAGATACTGTAATAATAATATACACGCTTGCTATTATATGATTGCCAGTTTTATGTTTTATGTTGTTCATCTATTAAAATATATGTCAAAATTTTTATTCCAGTCTAGATAAGCTTGACCCCTAAGCATTTCATATAACAACTTTGTGATGCTTAGCTCTGAAAACAGTGTGTAATTCAAAAATAGTATTTTTTATTAAGCAGATGATGAAATAGCATAGAAAAAAAAAATTGTCAGTGCTGAACCATTTCCCCCAAATCTTATCAGTTTTGTGATTGAATAATTCAAATTATGTTTAATAGAAAAAATTAAAGTGTCAAAAAATTGTTAAATTTAAAGTTAAAAATACCAATTTTCAGGTGAACAGGCAAAATAAAATCTTTAAGGTTTTATGGCCTAACTTTCGAGTACAAAAGGAGGAGACTGAAAAGGAAGACTTTAAAGCAAGTGTCAAATCCTCATGTGTACTTCTCAAAATCCTATTTCATCTATTGTTTGTTACATCACTCTATCCTTACTCATGGTCTACTCTTTCTTACTTGGCTGTAAGACTGATCTAGGCACCCTGGGTTCCCTTCATAGACAACAGAGATAATTAGAACTGCATTGCCATAATTCTTTTAATCTCAAAATACATGGCTAAAATATAGACTGATAGACTAGAAGTAACTGCTAACTGCACCAGATTTCTAAAACTGTTGGAACAGTTTTACATGATGAATAAAAGGCAGCTCTGGTCTTGCTTGCAGAATAACAGTAGAAATAATATTATTGCAGAATTTATTCAGACAGCCTGAATAATCCTATCATAACAGACGTCATCTACCTGGATTTAGACACTGTCCCACATGACATCCTGGTCTCAAAACTAGAAAGTTATTGATTCAATAGATGGGTCACTTGGAGGATAAGGAATTGGCTGGATAGTTGCACTCATAGGGTTGTGGTCAATGTCACAATGACCAAGTGGCAGCCGGTGATGAGTGATATTCCTAAGGGGTCAGTACCAGGACAAGTACTATTTAACATCTTTGCTGGACACAGGGACAGTGGGATTGAATGCACCCTCAGCAAATTTCCTGATGACACAAAACTCATCGGACTTAGAAGTGCTTGTGAATGAGAAGCTCAACGTGAGCCTACAGTGCGCATTGGCAGCCCAGAAAGCCAACTGTATCCTGGGCTGCATCAACAGAAGTGTGACCAACAGGTCGCAGGAGGTGATTCTGCCCCTTTACTCTGTGCTCATGAGACCCCACCTGGAGTACTGTGTCCAGCTCTGGAGTCCTCAACATAGAAAGGACATGGACCTGTTGGAACGGGTCTGTCAGAAGGTCACAAAGATGATTAAATGGATTGGAGCATCTCTCCTATGAAAACAGGCTAAGGGAGCTGGTGCTGATCAGCCTGAAGAAGAGAAGGCTCTGGGGAGACCTTCTAGCAGCCTTACAGTATCTGAAAGGAGCCTACAGGAGAGCTGGAGGACGCTTTGTCAGGAAGTGTAGTGATAGAACAAGGGGTAATGGTTTTAAATTGGAAGAGGGAAGATTTAGATTAGATATTAGAAAGAAATTCTTTCCTGTGAGGGTGGTGAGACACTGGAACAGGTTGCCCAGAGAAGCAGTGGAGGCCCCATCCCTGGAAGTGTTTAAGGCCAGGCTGGATGGGGCTTTGAGCAACCTGGTCTAGTGGGAGGTGTCCCTGCCCAGGGCAGGGGGGTTGGAACTCCATGATCTTTAAGGTCCTTCCAACTCTAACCATTTCATGATTCTATGATTCTATGAACATAGAAACTTTCAGACAGAGCAGAAAAAACATCCTTTTGATACTGGAGGTATATTGACATTCTTTCATTTTTCATCCTTCCCTTACTTTTAGAGGGATAGTAGACAAGTGAGTCAGAGCAATTCTTCTAGAGTTCTCAGAACTTATTGCATGGGTGGCAAATTATTTCCTACTTTTGTGACCAATTTGGAAGCTGGCAGAGCTGTTTAGTTCACTATTAACCGTCATCAGAAGGAAAAAAAAATCTTCAGCAGAAGAAAATAATGTTTTGATTCTAAGTTTTCTTATTAATTAATCATGATGTTGAAATGTGGTGAGTAGTTAGTACTGATGTCAAAATATAGACCATTCCTAAAGGTGGGTTCCCTTTTTTCCAGGGATCTGGATAAATATTTATCTTGGTGCATGATTGTTTAGTTACTTTTAGTAAGTTTTATTTCAGTTACTGCTCAAAACCAAGTTTTTACTTGTTTTCAGTCCCGATTAGTTCCAATTTAATTCATTACCACCTCTAACTTAAGTGAAACTCACAACGTACATCAGGAGAAAGCAAAAATGCTGTTGGACTCACACAGCATTTCAATGAGATCTGTGAAACTCCCGTTAGACTAGACTGAGGTACCATTGTTTAGTTGTTGATTAACAGGGCAGGAACTATTTCTTCTGTTTTATGAAGAACAAACATGTATTTTTTTAGGACTATTCATGGGTATTTAGATGAGGTAAAAGTAATACTAGTATTTCTTTACTCCTATTGCATGTGTTGATCTGAATTAACAAGGGTGTGGAGGATAAGGAGATTTTATTTTCATTATGGACTGTAATGCTGAATATTTTGAGTATTGGAATTAGTTTATTGAAATATAATTTTTATTGACCAATGACAAAATCATTGAGAAAACAACTGGTCCAAAATGTAGGTGGCTGCTTATGACAGGATGCTTTGAGTATGAACTAGATCCATACTCCACAGAGTAGACTGGCTTTCAGGTGGTTTCTGGGAACATGTACATTCCAGAAGAATGTTTTCTTTCAGGGTACAACAGAGCTTGAACTTGTGGACTTTCAGGGCTTGTTACAAAACTCCATTTTTTTCTTAAACTTTTTTTTTTTTATTTGCTCTGTGAAAGGTTAAAAGCTTTCGGAAGAGAAAGGTTTAATTGTATCAGTGGCATGTTCCTGATCACATAGAGACATTTTAAAAGAACGCTTGTGGTTTGGGATAAAACATTGAGTACAAATATTCACTATCTATGTTATAATTTTTTGTAAGGTGTTTAGACTGTTGGAAAGACCTATGTATCTTGGGTTGGAGTACAGAAATGCTGTTTAAATTTAGTGGATTTTATAGGTTTTCTGGAAGAAAGCACCAATCAGGTAGATGTCATATTTTTGAATGATTTTGAGGTACACAATTTGATGAAGGGTCAGAAGTGTAAATGATGGAGTCAAGAACAAGGGGTTAAAACCTTGGCAAGCTGAGAGGTAAATATTGTAATATTTTCAACTAGAAACCACCAGAGTATTCAGCATCATCTAATCTGGAAAAAAACTGAAGGTCATCTCAGACAAAAGAAGCTGTGATAGCTATTCCTTCTTTTTGTTTTCTTTATTTTTGCAAAGTAGCTTCCAAATGTACTGAATCTTCATTCCTTACCTTTATCCTAATACATGAAACTTGTCCAGGAATATTCTGGGCACAAAGACTACCTGGCATAAACCAATCTATGTTTATGCAAGTCTTACAGTTTCCAAAGATGGAATGGGAAAGTTGCCTTCTGAGAATGTTTCCTGGGACCTTGCAAGTGCTGAATCATGCCCAGGTTTTATCTGGAAGAGTGCTAGTTGGCCTGAGCCCAAGGTATATCAAGCACCATTCTCACAGTTCAGTTGAATAGACATTCAAGTTCCAGTGGCTGGTAAAGTCCCTGAATGCTCTTCAGTTTACTTGGCTATCACACATTGAGACTGATCCAGTGCGCTGAAGGCAATTGTCCTCCCTAAGCTAATGCTGGAAAAAACCCACAACAATTTGTGCATGCTTACACACAAGCACTTGCTTCTTTCTATGCTGGGTTAAGATCTTGGAGTTCCTACATGTCAACATTTCTTTTGTAAAAGTCTTCAATCTGATCCTGAGTGTGAGGGACCACTTTTTGTATCTGCCTTACAAAATTTCCATTCAACTGAAATTTCAAGTGGGAATATTTCTGGCTGTTGTGCTTGGGGATGTAATTTATCTCACTAAATGTTGACCATTAGCTTTCATCTAATAAATGTATGTACATGCAGTTATTTGTAATTTGTAATAGGCATGGGTTTGCATATGCAAAAGTAAAGACCGTAAATTACATGATTATTCTCACTTGGTCATAACAGACACTCATACTAACCTGAGATATTACTGCTGCTTAAATATGAAACATTCAAACATGCCCTTCTTTGCTGCACTGCTTTGTCCTACCTTCATGAATCCATAATCAAGCAGTGTTTAGCACTGTGTAATTATCCTATATAACATATAACATGTAAGTAGTACAGAGGTATATGTAGCTAAAAGGCAGGAAAATATCATTAACTCCAACTTCTAAAAACAAGTGTAGCACATTTAGTAGTAAGATCTGCATTTGTCTTGGCCAGTGTGCCAAGCAGCTTAAAATTTTAGACCTGATTGGAATAAACAACAAAAGATACAGCATTTAATTATTTATCTGATAAATATCTTATTTTCCTGATTATACCCATAGACACGAAAGAGGAAAAATACAAATAAACTTATTTTCACTATGGACAGAATTGTTTTCAAAGAGAATGTTTTCTATGAGTCATCGGTAAAACTCTAGCTTTTGTGCCAGAATTATTCATGCCTAAGAAATTATTTTTTCCATTAAAGGGGTGATGAAAATGTTTTTAAAACTATCACTTTGGAATAATTAAATGGAATATTGGAGTTACTTCATAATGTCAGTCTAGAAGCCTTCTCTAATACAGCTTCCTCTCCTGTTCCAAAATGGGCAATTAAGTAAGTGACAGCTGTTGAGGTGGCAGATGCCAGTGCCAAACTGGTGATAAAAATACTGATTTTTCTCTTAAAAAATAAATGAAACCTTTTCAAATAGTGTGGTGGAAAAGATACTGTAAATCAGCTCCAAGTGGCAGACTGGGATTTCCTAGTCTTTCAGTTACAAACACTTGCTTTAGTTTTGATTGTATCTAGGGACCCAGAAAAGCTAGACTCAGAAAAATGGACATACCTGCCAGTATAGGTCTCAATATCATTTGAAACATATTCCTAGAATATCAGATGGGTATTTGCAAGAGCACTTACTTAAGAATTCAAATAAATTGGAAGAGAAGAAACACTGTGGACAGAATGTATGAGACTGGGTATTTCTAGCAAGATGGAAGTGACATCCATGAATGTTCTCAGTATAATAAATCTTAATCTATCTAGTAACTAGTTTTTCTGCCAAGCTTCCCTGAATAAAAAGGAATAAATTTTCTTGAGCACTTCAAAATTTCTGTGAGCTTGTCAAGAAGCGAAGCGAAGCGAAGCGAAGCGAAGCGAAGCGAAGCGAAGAGAAGCGAAGCGAAGCGAAGAGAAGAGACGAGAAGCGAAGCGAAGAGAAGCGAAGAGAAGCGAAGAGAAGAGAAGAGAAGAGAAGAGAAGAGAAGAGAAGAGAAGAGAAGAGAAGAGAAGAGAAGAGAAGAGAAGAGAAGAGAAGAGAAGAGAAGAGAAGAGAAGAGAAGAGAAGAGAAGAGAAGAGAAGAGAAGAGAAGAGAAGAGAAGAGAAGAGAAGAGAAGAGAAGAGAAGAGAAGAGAAGAGAAGAGAAGAGAAGAGAAGAGAAGAGAAGAGAAGAGAAGAGAAGAGAAGAGAAGAGAAGAGAAGAGAAGAGAAGAGATTTTTCAGTTGGAAGAGACCTAAAGAAATCATCTAGTCCAATTGCCTGACCAATTCAGGGCTGACCAAATCTTCAAACATATTATTAATGGCACTGTCTAAATGCTTCCTAAACACTGTCATTCTTGGGGTATCAGTCACCTCTCTAGGAAGCTTGTTACATTGTATGACTACATTCTTGGTAAAGAAATTTTTCTGAATATATTGTCTGAACCATTCCCGTGCATCCTATCACTGGATAACAGACAGAAGAGATCAACACCTCCCTCTCTACCTGCCCTCCTCAGGAAACTGTAGAGAGCAATGGGGTTGCCCTTCAACCTTCTTTCCTCCAAACTAGACGAGCCCAAAGTCCTTAGCCTCTCCTCTCAGGACATGCCTTCCAATACTTTCACCAGCTTTGGTGTTTTCTTCAAGGACCTTCACATCTTTCTTAAACTGTGGGACTCAGAACTGGTTTCAAAGCAAGCAGTGTGTTTGACCAGATTGTTCAGTCACCCTGTGGGTAGTGAAAGCCTCTGCCATGTCTTCGGCAGGCTGAGCTGGGTTTTCACCATGTTAGAGACTTTCTTGGCCTTTCCCATTGGCTGCATATTTATCTGTAAACAAAGTGATCAAAGAACTATTTTCTACCCCTGGAAGCAAGTGACACAACACACTACACCTCTGTGGTCGAATTCTCATATTCCAAAATGGGCTGGCCACCTATGTTCTGCCTACTGAGAATAGCCCACTCTATTCCCTGCTCCATGGCAGAGAAACACAACATAACAGATTACCAGTTGGTACAGACTAGCAGAATACCAGTGAGAGTTTATGATATCACCATGATCTGATCAGATTGTGTCCTGCCTTCATACCTAGCACAGACACAACTAGAACAAATTTCTTGAAAATTGTGTGAAAGAGGAGAATTTGTTCTAAAGCAAGATTGAGAGAATTTTTACTTTCAGGGACCTAGACTTTTAATTAATCTTTTAAAAATCAATTTGATTTGATCAGAAATAATATGATGAAAAAAATATCCTGGCTATGAAGCATATGAAATAAAATCACAGGCTGTGATCCTGCAATGGGTATAAATAAGATGTTTTTATTTTTCCACAGGAGAATAAAATTTAGCAAATTAATAAAATAACCAATTCCCAATTTTGCAGTTAAGGTGGACTCCTTTGTCTCTGGCACTCTTTATATTTACACCAGCTTCCCTCCAAGTTCTACTTTGCTTTAGAAAACTTGATTCCAGAAGTAAAAATTAGATCTAATTTTTTTAAACCCTTCCCATTGTCCAGTTGTTTTGTTTTCAGGCAGAAGAGGCAAATGTGTTCATTTAATGGAATTCTCAAATACATAGGACATGGATATCATGTTTTATGTATTTTTCAGCCGAGCTTCTCAACTGATATATGGCAAGATAGAGTTATATAAAGCTAATTAACACCTTTGTATTGTTTTAATTCCTTAACATCTAGCTCACAGAAGTAAAACATTGATAAAGTAAAGACAACTATATCTGTGATAGCTTCTTAATAATGTGTCACTAAAACATAATCAAGAACATATAGCATATCTTCTGGAATTTTAGGATAAAATAGTCATTTTGATAAGCATCACAAGCATCACAATGCATCAAAATGATAATAGTCATTTTGCTAAGCATCACATGTTTTGTAGATGACATTATTTACATGAACGTAAGAATGTAAAAAGTGCAATATGGAATCAGTTCAAAGACTAGTTTCAATAATTATCATATCCAATAATAATCATATATGAGAATGGACATCACTGAGTGCTTTAGTGAAGAATTTAGGAATAAGGAAGAAAGCATTGGTATTTACATCAAATACTCATGTTGTTACAGATCTGTGGCTCAGAGAATTTCTGAGCTAAAAGTAATTTATTTTACACAAGTAACATTTCATTTATTTGTTCACTATTTTGAAGACAACATGGAGACAGAAAAGCCTAAATCTACTAACTAGATTATGTATTTTTTATGTGTATACAATCTGGTGTGATCAGTTGAGATGATGCATCAGCTTCTAAGGGTTTTTTTCATCATTGGTAGCTCATGCCAGTGCAAGAACAAGATCTTCAGCAGATGAATGTTTTTCATTTTGCTGTAGTTGTGGTTCTGAAACCAAATCTCAGGAATTTTGGATTTTTTGGATAAAGTTAACAGATGTAGGATTTTTTTTTTCAAATTCAGCACATCTGTTGGGTTTTTTTGGTTGGTTGGTTGGTTGGTTGGGGTTTTTTGGGGGTGGTGGTTTTTGTTTGGGTTTTTGTTTGTTTATTTGCTGGGGGTTTTTTAATATTATGAGAAATGTAAACATTTCAGTAATGCCAAGGTAGTTCAACAGTTTGAAATTCCTTTACATTTCATGAATAAAGTTTTAACACAGTTTGACACTTTTGTTTCAGCCAAAAGTAACCATGATTCCTTCTTTTTCTTGAGGCTGCATTTTTCAATGAATAAATAACTTATTTGTCACTGTAGCCATTATTTGACTTTTTCTGTGCTTAGAGATATTAGTACTGTTTTGAAGACCTATTGTGATGTGTGACTGAAACAGAGAGACTGCTGTTACAACTCAGAAATAAAACAATTACAGTACCTCCTAAGCCATTGGTTTATATTTTAGAAAAAGCTTCACTTTAACTTTGTCACCTACATTACTGTAAGACTACATTGGTCTTCCAGCCGATAAAGGAAGTAATGAGCTGATATCCCTATTATCTATCTTTTAACAGAGCATAAATGCATGTGAATCACCCAAGAATATAAGAAATAATAGAATAAGGGATTGTCCACACAGACAACTTGCTGAACATCTAATACTGTTACAGTAAAACCTATTTATTTCAGATAAACACGTATTACATGTGGGGGGAAAAAAAACCTCATGATCAAAGGAGTAAATTTGGCAAGTATATGGATTGCTTTCACTATATTTATAAATGTTGGTCTACTGAAGTTAATTAATACAATATAAAGCAGGCTCTGTCATGACAGTCTAGAGAACCTATTATTTAATTCTCTTAGTTTTTCAGAACACGTTAATGCCTGGTTTCTTTTGCTGTTTTAAGGACTGATTCTACTTTTTTAATGCAAATGGTTCTTTTGTAATTATGGTCTTTTAGCCTTTCTGACCTTCATTATATTTTAATTTATATGACTCCTTTGCTTTTGAAAACAACTCAGTTTTACATTTGAAAGTTGAAGAAAGAGGAAATTATTTATCTGTTCCATTGACAGTATTGTACTTTAATTTTTCTTCAGCTTTTAAGTTCATTGCATGTTTATACCCATGAGCAATGAGTCTTTTAATATTATCTTGACAAGCTTATTTTTACATTTGTCAAAGTCCAAGGAATTCTAGTGGCAAAGATCACTCTGGCAGTTCTGCTATCACAGACCTTTTAAATAGACAAAGGCACTCTATAGAATGGGAGAACTCACATCTGCTCAAAATTTCTGTCCATTGTTACTGTCACATTGTTCTACACTTTGAAGAAGGAAATTTCAAAGATCATTTTACTGCTCAAATGTAATGGCTGCTTATATTCTTGAATAAAATTTTCATGGTATAAATATGTCTGTTAGCAAAATACATCTTCTGGAGTCAGAAAAGAAGATATTTCCCTCCTGTCTCAGGTCAACAGGGAAATTCCATCATTTCCAGTCAGCCTATTGGACATCATGCAACATTTATGCCTTCATGTGCCTTTCTCTAAGAATTGTTATATATACTGTTCAGAGGGGGAATTCTATAGCAACAAATTAGTCATACAATGCAGAATCATTAGACTAGGCAAAAATCTGCATAATTTCCAGATAAGAGAAATATACTGTGAACTAGTAAACTCTAGCATTGAAGTCAGTTGTCTGGAGAAACACTTCTCATGCCACTGATGTTTAAAAAAATGTAGTGAAATCAAGACTGTTTTTTAAGTCTTCATAATTAACCATTCTTTCAGAATTTTTAAAAAGCCTTAGATGACCTTAAATTTGACCTAAAACATTTGTCTATCGATTGTTCAGAAATCTTCAGTTTTGGAATGTATTGTTGGGTTTCACACAGTCAAACTGTTTGTATCCTTTGGTCTCAAGAGAGGTGTTCACATCATTATCATGTGCTGCAACAATCAGAAAATGTGCCGGTTTTTACCATCATCACATATACTCCACATAATTGGGCCCTGCTTAATTGGAAAGTTCCCAAGGGAAGTGTAATGATGCTTAATTAGGATAGTTGTGTCATCAGGCAAAGGTTGCTTTGTAATTAAAGCACACAACTATGCAAATCACTTCATCTCTCCCTCTCTCATCCCCCTTTCTTTCTGTCTCTGCTTCACATGCATACTCTATCAGTCACATTTATGTGACTGTAAAATGAGGTGAATACCTGATTCACAAGGAACCTACTTCTCAAGGATCAGAAAGTGTTCTGAAATTGTAGCACATAATGCAAGTGTGTTCAAACGCCTTCGGATACTCCTGTGCTGCACAACAGAGTATAGACCAGGAGTGATCACAATAGCAGAATTAGCATTGATTTCCACATCTCTACTCTGGCACTGCAAATTTTCTGGTTTTGTCCTGGGATCATAGGAATAAGATACGTGATGTCATCATCCATCTCTTCCTATCTTTCTCTTCAGGAGTAACTTCTCATGTTAGTAACAGATGCTCAAGGAAAGAAAGACAAACAGTTTTAACATTTTTTGCACAGGCAGGGCTAGTAAACTGTGTTTCCATTTAACAGTCCAGCTACATCTTATTAATTTTTAGATTCATATTGAACTCTGGGTTGTCTAGATTTTCTATGCCTTATTTATCCTTGATGGTAGGATATACAGTTAGTGACATAAAAGGTTTCAAAATTTAATCTCCTTAAGAAGTAAGATTGCTTCTGTTGCACCTTAGCTATCTCAAAGCAACTTCTTCAAGGTCAAGGTCCAAAACTCTGTTCCAATTAATGTTACTCTGCAATGTCCTTTTACTGAAGAATTTGGGATAACAAAGAGAGGAAAAGGGTAGTATGCACTCATCCAAGAGCAGTGAGTGTATGACTTGAGGGTTTTTATGATTTACATTTTTACATATTTGTGGCAGAGCTCTTGTGTGAGAATCAACAGTGCAAAGACAAGGAGGAGACTCGAGCTGTGAACTTTTTAAGAATTGTGACAACTAACTTCAGTGAGAGGCTTAGACTCAGCTGACCTCTCCAAGCTAGAAGTGATTACTGGTATCTAGCTTCTGGAAAAGACAAGAACACATATATTTTCTTTTGCTGACTATTTTGCTAAATAGTAATGGCCATATCTTGCTACTCAGGGAAAGAGCTTTTCTCCTTATGTGAACATTCAGTAGTGACAGAATTTCCACGCACATATTTTTCTCTACATTAAATTCTGTACACTATTTTTTTTTCTGAATTTGAAGGCAATTTAGGGTTAATATATTTTATGAAACCCAAACCACTTGTAAGTATGTGCTGCTCGTGACAGACTCATTCTCCTAGCACCACTGGTAGCCTCAGGATGGCAATACATAGCCTTTCATAATTGTCTGTTTATAGCTGAACTGAAAGCCATTTTCTTATGGTGTAATTTATGGGCAGTGGCAGGCTCCCCTTGTCCCTGATTTGAGCAACAGTGCCAAGAGCAATATGCCAATCCTTATGCAACAATCCTAGTGGCTGGAATGCACTTCCATTGAAAGCATCACAGGAATAAATCTTCACTGCCACAACTTTGTCATGTAAATTCAACAGATATTATCCTGTGAAGAAATCAATCCCCAGGGTGTATTTGCCAGTGGGGAGGAGGAGAAGAAAAAAGCTGGAAGATCTGTCTGGTTGTTCAAATAATTCCTTATATTCAGAGAAGCAAGCAATGTAACTTGGCACTCAGAAAAGATGTCTTTTTTTGTGGAGAGTTTATTTTGGTTCACAGGGTGAGGGTGGGGACATTTGTATACAGATACACAATTATATAAATTTCAAATCTATTTCCAGTACAGCCTGGTGAACTTGTTGTTGGGAATAAGGTTAGAGGTCTTTTAGAGATAAATCTTCCTAAGAATTTTTTTTGGTATATTATGAATCTTTCCATAGAAAAATAGTTTATAATAATAACATCTGAACATTATGCAAGACTTCTCTATAAAGATGCTCTAGTTCAGTGGACATTAGGCTGACAACTTTACCTTTCTTTCAGTTCTTCCCTATGCCCAACAGCCCATCCGCAGTTTCTAAAGTTCTTTCACTGCATTTTTTAATTTATGGTGGGATATATGTTTCCCTAGGCTACTATTGAATGACAGAAAGAGACAGGAAAAACAGAAAACCTGAGAAGATTCAGTGACAGAGAAAGTGCAGTAGGGCAAACAGAAGGGGGCATACAGCAGAACAAGGTCTGGGAAGCACCAATATAATCATTGTTTCTGATACTCCTCACACCTATGGTTTTGTTGTTATTTAGGCAACTGTGAACTCTTATTCCCATTTACTTTTCTGTATTGTACAGAGAGAAAAACGTTAGTAAAGACAGACCTATGGACAATTTCTTCCAGGCTGGCTAGGCAAAGTGAGCGTGCTCCTGTCCTTCCATTTCTGACTGGAAATGGAAGAATAAGAGCCCTAGAGACCAGGACCCACAGAGCACAAAGAGTAACAAGACAAGATTTGCAGTGTCTTGTTACTTTCACAGTGTGATTCTACGAATTGTAACTGTCATATGGGGGAATGGGAATATGCACAAAGAATCATGGTGAGTTTTGGCCATTTGTACTCATTGCACTTTGCATAAAGTACACTCATACACTATAAAACTATACCATGCTCGAGCAGCAATAGATGCTTTCATCTGGATCATGTCCAGAGAGAGATAGGCAGCCGGTCCCAGCACTGGAGACATAATCGGGTTAAGACACAGCAATCTTTCAACAAGCATCATCTGCAATTGATATACTATAAAAGGTTTAAGAATGTGAATGCTATTGGTCCTTGGCATTCTTTTCCATGATTACTGCTTGAAAATTTTATTTTCTGTCTTGTTTTCTGAAATAAGTAAATAATAGCCAAAATTTTGCCTTATGGTGGCAATGGTGGACATTGACAGAGCCTGTTAAAATATCGGACTAACTAGAGGTACGAAATTCTGTTTGAGATGGCACCAATTCATTGGCCATCTCAAGATTTCTGACTGTAGACAAAATGCAGATTTTGTTTCTGTCTGAACTGAATACTTGTCATCAACGCAGAGAACTCAAATTGACTGTAACCATCAGAAATATTAACAAAAGAAGTTTTGCATCTGAGATACTGGTGCAAGTNGGGATCAAAGGCAGACGAACAGACCATGTCCTTCTTGGACATCGACCATTGAAGAAAGACAATTGACTCTTTGATCCCTCAGCTTTTATACTGAGCATCATGTGGATGGGATGGAATACTCCAATTGGTCAGTTTTGGGTCATCTGTCCTGCCTGCCCCTCCCAACAGGTGTAACTCCTCTATGCCTTTTTGCTTCTGACCCTCCAATGGGCAAATAACAAAACTGGCTGAACATGGCTGTTATAGCAATAAGTATAATCAAGGGCCTCTCTGCATACCAT
>VZRU01015959.1:0-51475 GCA_013398155.1 Pedionomus torquatus | reverse complement strand
AACAGAGGAGAAAAAAAAGAGAAGGGCAAATCCTAATCATACAGGGTTACTAACAATTCCATAAATCATTGTATCCAGTTTGACCTTGGTGGTATTACCTGCAGAAATAGCATCCTGATCTGCATTCTTTTTGCTCCCCATAACAAACATCAAGAAAAAAGATTACTTCAGTTTAGAGTTTGTTATCTTTTCTTCCTCGCATGAACATTGGGTGAAGCAGTTACAAAGTGGTCTGAGAATTTAACCACTCTGTCCCCTGTAGTACAAGTGATTTCACACCATTTTATTTCTGTGTACAGAAATTTTATCTCCAAACCTATGTCTATCAAGTATAACTACAGAAAATCTCCTTTCCCCTAATGTAATCTCCACAGTGGTCTGCAACCATTGATTTGCCATAGCATTGTTTCCTTCGAAGCACTATATGTTATATATGGCAATGCTGAAAGCATATTTTTTATTCTTTGCCTAGAGAACACGTAATTCACGCATGTATACGCACATACAGAGAGAGAGAGATAAACAGCAAAGTTGGATTGAGTATATTGTGCTTTGCTGCTTTGTTTTCTCCCAACTGCTATATGACAAAGGAATTGCAGTTGCAGTTCTGAGATCACCTGAACAAACTGTATGCTATGACTACCTTCAATTTAAACAAAATCAAAGAGAAATCAGAAACTGTTTGTCCCAAATAAAGCGTTTAAGGAAAAAGCTGTGCTCCATTTTTGCCAGCTGGCTGCAGCCTGCAATCTAATCCACTAGAATGCGAAGGGATTATAGATTTCCTGTAGCTAGTTGCAGGCAACAAAATGTATCTGAATCAACTCTCCTGCAATAAGATCTGTGTATTTTCCCCTCCCACCCAACATGTCATTGGGAAAGTGAGGAGGAATTGATAGCAAGGAGGGATGCTTCAAGAAGGCAAAGTATTGACAAGCAATGCCTTTGATTTCAAACCAGAACAGAGGGTCCCGAAGCCAATGTAATGGTGTGTGCTCTCAGGAAGAGCAGGAGGGAGGGGACATAATGATCTATACCCCATAAAATATTCCCAGTTTTTCAGTGAGACAAGTGTGATCATGAGTTACTGCTGTAATCCTTGTGCGCATCCCCAGAGCCATTATAACATGAAAAAGTCACAAGGGCAAATGTTTTCATTCAGATCAAGGAAAGAAACTGAAAAGTCTGCTAGATTAGTGATGAGGCAGACTTCTGAAATCGGTAGTAAAATTCAGTCTTGCAAAAATATAGCAAATGACAATTCATAACACATCTTGGGTTATGTCCTGGGTTAATTTCAAGGCACATGGCTTGATGTTTGCAGCCTTCAAACAATAAAATGGGTCCATAAAGTTAAAACACATACACCTTTATCGTGTCTTGTTTCCAGAGCCATCAAGTCAAAGACTTTATCAGAGGAAGCAACTGTGCTGTGCATATACTAAGAAGGAAGGTAGTAAGAAGAAAGAAGTGTGGGTATTTAGAAGATCTAAAATACACTATAAAAATATACTATAAATATATATACTATATAGTATAAGTATCTATATAAGGCTATATAAGTATATATATAAGTATTTATATAGTATAAGTATATATATACTATAAAAATCAAACAATGGAATATATCTACCTTAAGTATCCAGAAGTTAGATATCTAAGTTTAATTTAGTCATTGTGCTTTCCCTTCCTGACCCATGAAGAGAAGTTAGACTCTCAAGAGGGCAATTCATCTCATTCCATGATTTTTGTCTGAACAGTCAGAGGATTTATGTTCTGGAACTGCCTATTTCACTCCATGCAATGTAACAGCTTTTCAATGTCCCATTCACTGATTCTGAATCAATTTTCACAAAGGATAACTAATCCAGTCCTAATGAATCTCTGCACATTCAAGGGCAGCAGGAGGGAAATAGAAAACAGAAGGGGCAAATTTAGACAGTAGATACCTCTTTCATTAAAGCTCCTGGGATGTGGAGGTTTTTTGCACTGCAGATTTGCAGTTAATATCAAAAGTACAAAAAAAAAAAAAAAAGAAAAAAAATCAGATTCCCTTGTTATTAGCAAACAACCAATCCGAAGGCAATGTTCAGAAGTTTCCACTTAAATACATTTGACGCAATAAGTTCTTTGGAAACCATATCTATGCCAAAAGGTTTTACTGAAGTATTGAAGAACCCTAGACAGCAATCTACACAAGTCAATAAAATGGCACCCCATGTCATCAAACAAGCAGTGAAGGTTTTATTACAGTATTGAATTCAGCAAGTAAGCCAAGCCTTACCCAGTGCAATCCATAAAAATTAATAAAGCACAACCTACTCCACACAATTTAGTATACTCTTCATTGCAAAGGTTTTTAAAAATAGACACTTCTGAGATATATAGATATGTAACTATATATATGTAATATGTTTTATGGTATTTTTCCTCAAAACAGAAATACTTTAACCTTTAATTTATCATTATCAATGTACTGAGTAATATGAGTCTCATAGCATATGAGACATGCTAAAATTATTTTGCTGCTTTTGACTGTTGCTTACAGATTTTTGTACTGTATTACACCATATAATGCTGTTCAGAATATCGGCGTGGAAATCTGTCATTGCCCATGCCATTTGTAAACACTTGGCTAGCCCAGCAGATGTAAAAGACGTGAGATGAGTTCAATAGGTTCCGATCACCAGTGCAGCACTTGGAACTTTAGCTTACAATTGTTTTGCTACACAATGGCTGATATCCTTTAGCCTGATGAAGTCTTCCCCTCACCTCCCATTATTTTTCATCTTCTGAAGGAGTAACTGAAATTTCTACCATAGCCCAGTTTTCTGACAGGCTATGCTGGTTCAGTTTAGCATCACAGGACAGAGTATTAAAGGTGGAATAAGCTCAAGAGCAATGTAGATACTCTTGTTGTGACATATCCTATAATAGTGTCTGAACACTTAAAAGACAGACTTCACAAACAACTAGGTGAAATATGTATGAGACTTCAGAGAACAGACCTTCCTTTCCCTATGCTCAACCTCCCAAGCACAAAGCTGAGCAAAGCATGAGAGCCTGTTAGAGTAGCTTTCTATATTATTTTCTTTACACAAATGGATCTCAAGGAGCTGTCAGGCATCTTAGAGCACTATGGAATAAGTAAGGCTAGACTTTATTAAAGTGTCTACTCTAAATTACTGAAAAAATATTTTTCTTCTGTATTCTAAATAACTCAACTTTATGTTCAGAATCTAATAAAAATCCCGTGGAATCAAAATAGTCACTCTTGTCAAGCATAGAGTTGTCATGAATCATTCATAATTACTGATTGTAATGATATGACAATGGTCTTATGCCTAAATGGGAAGGTAGACACTTTCCCTTGACTACGGTCCAATGGAAAATAAATGTTCAACAAAATCAGGGTTTTTTTCACCTGCAGGGGAAATTCTAGAATTCTAGAATTTTTTTTCAAAAAAAACCAGAGCAACCAGAAAAAAACCTTCACTTTATTATGACTAACCACAGTGCAGTTTTTAAAAGTTTTTTGCTTAATCATTAGTTATAAAAATATGTTATTCTATTATCCTGTTGCAATAAAATCAATTGTTTAGAAATGTGTTGATGTCTGAGGAAAAAAAGAAGACCCCCACAGGGGGTCTGCATTTAGGTCACAGCAGCAGCCTATCATCAACACAACCAAAGACAGTCAATAGCCACAAACACATGCTCCTTCATTCAGCAATAAGAGATCACCAGTCAGGGTAGCCTGTACATCATCTTTTCATCTCTATCCAGATTAACAAAGATCAATAAGATTAAGGTATATCAACACTGAGAGTTCTGTTCAACTTGTGAAAGAATGGAAAATACAAGATTTTTCAATAAAATAATAGATTGCTTATGTCCACTAGTAACCTTAAATAAAGGCTATTTTAAATAAATGCTTTCAGAAAATACCACAGAAGTAACTAAAACATAGAAGTATGCTTCAGACAAATATTAAACCATTATTTTTGCAGCAGTGTTTTACTCTACTAGTTTCTGTAGGACTTTTCAATAAGTTAGATTTTAGTCACTATGAGTAAAGCTGACCTTTCTATAATGAGAATGACAAGAAAAAATGAGTGATTCATCCAAAGCTGACACTGACAAATCTATGAATAGAATTTGAACTTGTCATTCAGTGATTTTTGGCTTGTCCTGGCTTGGTGTACAGTTTTAAAATCTTTTTACAGACCCATATTCTCAAACATTGGAATGGAAAACCTCTTTAAAGCAGTGAGAGTGAATGAGAATCCACTGTGTAAAATTACACTTAACTTTTTACATCTCCTTAAGCTATGCCCTAGAAGTACCCTTTAAAGGGTTGCTGTGAAGTGGCCTTCTGATTATTTCTGAAAATGGTTCACTATGCTTTATGACCAATAGAAATACTGACAAAAATCCTGACTTTAAGACTACATCCAGATAAGACAGAGAACGTGTTCAAACAGCAAAGCTGACAATACCACCTGCATTATCATGGATACCCCAAAAAGAGATGATCCTCCTGTTCCTTACTGTTCACAGAGGCTACTGCAGACTAGCTCTCTGCATCAGGAAGTGGTTACTGCATCATCCCATCTTCCTATGCTTCCTTCCAACGTAGTAATAAATATATGTTGAGTTGTCATTCTTTGTCCTAAGAAACTCAGTAGAAGGCATTAATGAGTAAATTTTGTAATAGCTACTCCAGAAGAAAGATTTAAAGGAATGGATATTTGTGTGTCACTCATGTTGTAAGTCAGAAGTATGGCAGATGGAAGGATGAAGTGGAGGTAGTTAGTGCAGGAGAAGGATATGTTGCAAGTGCTGAGGAAGCCAAGTATGTGTTTTTCCGTCACAATTGTTAATAATGCTGAGCCACCTTGCCCATATCACTAAAGTTACCACAGTTTTTGTCCGTTATTCGTGGAGGATAATTATTCATTGGCTAATTGTTGTCATTGTCTTCTGTAAATAAGTTACACTACCAATAGAAAACAGCAAACAAGTAACGATCAGTCCTCTAGTTAAACGTGTAATTGTATGAAATTGTCCTGGCATTACTTTTTAATATGCGGCTTAATTGAGGCAATACATCTTGATATATTGAATCCTTGTCTAGTCACAAAATAATATCTCTGCAAGTAAGCTGTTAGAGGTTGCTAAGGATTCTGTTGTTGAGGTTGGTGGAGCTATTTATGACAGTTCCCAAATGACTATCTCTAATATATTGTACAGCTATTACTAAATCAACATCGTATGTCTTGAGACTCCTACTTGTTAATAATTTCTACATGCTTGCCTTTTTGCAAGCAATGGTTCTTTATAGATAAAGAAGGTTGGAAAGATGTGATAGAAGGCATTGTGAGACCTGGAGAAAAACAGACTTCTCTCAACAAAAATCAACAGGAGTTCCAAGTGCACATCATGGAGAGCAACAGGAAATAATGACCCGATTGGAAGCTTGTCTTACTGACAGTGAGTTTTGGAAGGATATAACTTTGCCAAAAAAATGTATTTCATGTAGGCTAATCTAAAAGTCAGAAATCCTGACACAGTCTGTCAATGCTCCAGTGCCAAAGGATCCCTTCTCCTAATGAAACCATTTGAAGAAGTACAAAAAAAACCCAAAGGCTGTAGTTTACCCTGGCCAAATAGTCATCTTCTCTATACCACGTTCACTAGAAGTATTAATTACCATTTCAATTATGTTTCTGAAAAGATGCCATAAATCCTACTGCAAGTATGAGAAGAAAAACAAAAGTTATGTTTCGTATGAAAAAAAAGATAAGAAAGGAAAGCTGTGAAATAAAGATTCAAATAAACATAAGAATTGTAAAGTTAAGCTCAATTAATTTAACACATATCTATAATTAGGTGTGCAAGAGTTCTGTGTCACTATTGATATGTTTAAGGTTTGATCCATGCTGCAACACTTTGAAATGAGTCTTTGTGAATTTGCTCCTCTAACTTATTTCTTACATGTAATTTCCCTTCATTCTATAAATAATATAATATGGCAGCTGAAATTGGCTAGGTTTCTTCCTTTTTCAGAGTGGATATTCCTCAGGTCTGCTTCTCTATCCAGGGAAGCTCTTATACCAAAGCCTGCTTCAACACTTTCCTGAAATGGGCATGTAAAGCATTTAACTTTGGAGATAACATGGCAATTTTTCTCTAAATCCCATTTGGAAAATCGCTGTTCATCAGATGAATCGAGTATGATTCATATCATACCATAAACTTGGTTTTCTTGGTCAGTTTAGCAGATATCCCTTAATAATAAATGAAGAAGCCATTGCTAGCAAGTGAAATACTACAAAATGCAACATACAGATGTCTCATACAGCTTTAGACACCTTTTCAGGTCAGTTTAGGTTTGGTCTGAGTTGAGTTCAGATGAGTTGAGCCTGTCACAGGGTAAACAGAAACAGCAGGAGGAGGTAACTGCATAAAAAACCAGTCTTTATATCAGACAATAAGCATAACAACAGCACAAATAGGAATCTGGATCACAGTAACAGGCTTGTAATAGCTATTTGAAACATATGTGGCTGCCAGACAGAGATTAAAACTCTGTAGTCGGTCACACAGGAGAGAAAGGAATACAGAACAGTCATTTTCCTCTGTGTATTTTCTTTGGTGCTTCTTATTTGTTGGTAGGATTTTAAGGTTACCATGAGAACCTGCCTTTTCCAGTTATTGAAGGCTCTGAAGAAGCAAAGGTGCTTGACAGTACACCGTAATCAGATGAATGATTATAAATGTCTTTAACGGGTCCTTGTGGCAAGTTTTGATAAAATAAATTCTGTCTTGTTTTAAACAATGAATTGTTTATTTTTAGGGTCTTTGTCCTCCATGAAAATGAATCAGAGATCCCCTGAATCCCCAGCTCAATTCTTTTACCGCTCTTTCACTTTGAAAACAATTTAAAGGAAAAATAATTGGAGCCAGCAAAGAATGGATTTAAAATTCAAAAATCTAAGGATTATAATCACTGAAAATCATCTCATCAAATAAATGTGATTAATAATCAACTTCTGTTCAGAAATTAATTACTGACAGGGAGTGTCCACTAGTGGGCAGCTCTAATGCACCTAAAGCTGAAAGTGCACACCCAAAATTCAACAAGTCAGCAGTGGAATAGTAAAAATATCTTTATTTTGTGTACAGATTTTGCATAGTTATTAACACTACTGTTGTAAGATTAGTACAAGCTTACAGTTTTTATGAAAGGAAAAGTAGATGCTCAGTCTTTAAACATAAAGATTAGATACATTACTCTAGAATGTTATTCCATGAATTTCAGAAATATTTTTATTGCAGACCCAGCAAAAAGGGGGCGGGAGGATGAGCTGAAATTGAAACATATATCCTCTTCTCATAGATATTATGGATGTTGTGTGATGATTTCATTCAGGATATGTTAGGATAGAGATTGTAGCTAAAATTCAAGACATACCTTGAAAGTATCCTTTATGTACTACACACATGAAATATGTCAGCGCTATTTAGGAAAAGAATAAGCTACATGCTTTACCAAGTATCAGCATGCAGAAGGGAGGGTTTGACTGAAAGCTGAATCTCAGCGTAAGAGGCTGGCTATTGTCTGAGAGCTATCTCTTTACTTTCCATACAATTCTAGAAAATGGGTAATACCCATGTAATACCCATGTAATGGGTATCTTTGCATGCTTTTGGTGGCTCTATGTAGTACAAGGTCCATCAGCATCCCTGAGAGCCTCACATTATTTCTTTTCTTGTTTCCCATTCCTAATGTGTTGGTTGTGGCTTGTTTGAAGAATTGTGGTCTTTTGTTTCTTAAATTGCCTGATGTTTCTTATGGGGAAAAAAATAACAAAAGGACACCTACTTGTTTTTTATACAGATTAATATTTTCTTTGAACAGATCAAGTACTCAAGCAGATTCAGACAGTCTACAGGGAAATTTTATACAGGGAAACCTGAACTTCTGCCATTGCTGCCTGTCATCTGTACTGCAGCGGTGTCATGAACACCATGAAACTTGCTGAGCCATTGGTCAGATAGGAATTGTGTCTTTTTTTACCATTTGTGAATTTCTTCTCTTGAGAGCTGGGAGTTAAAAAAAAAAAAAAGTGAATAAAATAGACTGTCAGTGTTCATCTTATGTACACTTCTTTACTCCTATCTTAAGGGCCTAGGATATGCTGAATGTCAAAGCATGGCATATGCCAGGGGAGGGAACATCTTACTTTGTTAAGCCAGTTCATTGGACACTTCAAATGAAAGCTAGAACTGCTGGATTGTGTGAGAAGCAGCTAAAGCCCAGCCAGCTGCAGAGCTGGTTAGAAATTTTCTAGGAAATGACCTCTTTTCTGAAAACATTGATATTGAGTTCTGCAAAGTTTAGAAGGAAATAGGTCCCAGATCCACCAACCAAGTTTGAAGACTCGCACAGTGAAGAACAGTCAAGTTCAAAACATATATCATAATGCAGGCAAGTGTGGAAATATGAAAGGATAGGTCCATTTATATCCTGATGGAAATGCCATAATTCATTTTCCTCTGTTGATGTAATTTATTTTTGTGTAGCTAACTATTCATAGGATTAGGGACAAACCAGTTTTAAAGTTCAACATTATCTGTGGAGGAAAGAAAAAGTGGCTCTGACACAATATTGAAATCATACTGGGCTTTGATTAAGAATGTATATGAATAAATTATAGACAATTTAATGTGGCATGACAATTGGGACCTTCTAGAAAAAGAATGTGACTATTTCTGTACGAATACTATAAAATAAAGTTTCTAGCACTTGCATAATGTATACTCTGTGGTAAATTAATTTCACTAACATATTTGTATAGCCACCTGCTAACACATGAACCAAGAGATCATTTTAAATTTACTGTCACATTTCTTCCATAATACCTTTAGTGCCGCTTTTTTCTATGGGCGGATAATCACAATGTTGAATAGGGGTAAACGTACAAGAAAAAAAGATACTTTAGATGTTTTCATTTCATCTTTTTAAAATGTTACATTTTGATTTTTTAAAATAATTATTAAACCAAGTCTTTAGCACCAGCAGAAATGGTACTTGAAGGTTAAATTTCTAGAACCCACCACAACTTGTTGAACAGTAACTTAGGCTTTACTGTCAGTTCTTTGAATTTTCCATGTAAAACCAAATTAATGCCTGCTAAAGGGAAATAGAGCATTATGCATCAGAGGGAAATGGCTTCTGGGAAAATATTATTCATATTTTCACCATGTGCCCTACTATTACTCGGCCCATTAAAGGTGAAGAAAATATATTTCATCTTTCCATTTTCCTGTCATAGCTTTCAGAAATGAGGCATACAGTATTCTGTTTTGTCTCTGAAAGGTCGTTTTATTTTAAAGCTCTTTTTTGTTAGGCATTTGAAAATATTTTTGGGAAACAAATCATTTCAGAGGAAAATTTAAAAAAAAAAAAAGAAAAAGAAAGTTCCTTCTATAAATCACAGAATTCTGTTGAAATTTTAACTACATTCCAATTGTCAATTTCTTGAAGGACTGGAAAAATGCAATAACTTGGGTGAAGAACTGTACAAAATAAAATTAAAATTACAGTTAATACAGAGAAATAAAATGAAGCTGCAGGAGGGATAAAAAATCACAGGGGATATTCTTTTGGTCTTTTCATAGGACTTAATCTGACCTCTAAGGACCACTTTAGAGATTTACACACTCACATTTGCTTTGCATTTGAAATGCTGGCTGGCTCTGAAATGAGGATTCTTCCCAATGAAAATTCAAGATATTATACCCTCAAGTAAGCATATTTAAGTGGAGTAGATTTCTAGAAATGTTCCTCTTTGTGAGAAATAAAAATGCATTCTCTATTCCAGGCTAGCTCTTTAAAAACTCAGATGTTAGCATCTGATGTTAGATGGGCGCTGAACCCACTTCTTGATACCCTTACACTCCTTCAGAGACTGAGCTGCATGGCTGCTCCTCCATCTCTGCCCTTTTTGTCTTCTACTGGTCTGTTATTTACTCTGCAAAACTAGCAGCTAAAAATAAAATAATAATAAATAAAATAATTGCAGATAGGCCTCAGTTCTCAATCAGAAAATCATTTTGCATTGTGAGAGGAAAAAAGGGTGGAATCCTTTGAGAAGCATCTATTAACCAGTTTCTTTCACAATTCTTTGGTAAGGATAGAGGATGATTTTCAGGAGGCATTATTCTGGATTGATAAAAGAAGAAATTACAAACAAAAGTTAATACTATACTTAGAGAAATTCAAAGGAAAGAGGTATAGAAAGTGTATTAGTGTCTGGAGAAAAAATGCAAGGCTAGCCAGTAAGAGAGGCTTCTTTGTAATACATTGCAGTGGGGAAAAAAAAAAAAAAAAAAAAAAACCAAACACTTTTGCAAACATGGTTGCCATAAGCATTATAAGACTATAAGAATGAACCCAAAGAGAGGTAAGAAGGCAGTAACACAGTTTGTCCGACATAATATTCCCCAAGCATGACAGTGTGTGCAGCTTGGCTTTGTTCATGGACATGGAGGGGAATCTCCCATGTGAGGTCTGCTCTGCAGGAAGACAGAAAATGTGAAAGGAAAGAATTATCAATCTGAATCAATCTGATAGGTATCCCCTGTCATTGACATGTCCCATTGCAGATTTGGTTTGGATTCATATCTGGATAAAGATAGTTAATTTTATGTGAATATATATATTGAGAGCATATATTTCTGAACTGTATTGGAAAAGGAAGATAATATATTTCTACTGTGTGGAATAATAAAGTACAACCCTGTCTTTCAGTTATGATCAGGAAAGATGATATCTGCTTTGGCTCTGGATAGCTCAAGTTCATGTTTTCAGACAACTCTTTGGGCCTTAAGTGCAAGTTACCTGAACTTGAGCTATCCAGAGCCAAAGCATTGTTATTTTTTAATTACCTTAAAGCAGTTGGCAGTTCCAAAGACTCAAATCCACTAAAGTTATAGCAATATTAATAGAGGGAGATGGGTGATTCAGAGTTACCACAGGCTATATCTTCTTTCACATCAATCCACAGAAAGATGATAGGAAAATTGACAGGATTTTTTATTTTTTTATAGGAGTGCTCAACAAAAATTTTATTAATGCTCGTGAGCAGGATTTTAAAGAGCAGAGATATCATCAAAGAAAATTGCTTTCATTCTTTGATGAGGTTACAAATTTTTCAATAAAGGTGACTAATAAAGGTAGTCTAGATGTGACAAGATTTTGAATGGCTTTTGAACTACTGTGGCATTCTGGTTAAAAGAGTACCCCATACAATTGCAATAAGGTATAAACGAATTGATAACTGGCAGATGAGAAAAGGTCAGTGGTAAATCAACATTATATGAAGGCTTCCTTGTAGGTTCTTCAGGGATTGACTATGTAATGAGTTGAATTCAACATCTACATTAATGACACAGAAACAAATACGAAATCACAGACAATAATGAACACAGGTAAGAAGGAATGCTGAGATGATAAATAAAGATGAGAAAATGACAACCTTATTATATGATCTGGTTCCTTTTTTATGTTCAACAGGATCATTATTACAAGATATGCTTTTTAAAAAAAACTAATGCAAAATAATAAGAAAATAAATTCATATAAGCCTACCTGGCTCTAAGTTAGGATTCTGTTTTAGTCAGTAAAATGTATTAAAATGATTCTGTAAGATATATGTGTATATAGGGAAGCACAATATCTCTGCAGCACAAAAGTACTTAGACCACCATTTTATGCATTTCACAGTATTTCTTAAAACTGTATCTAGAAATACATGCATGTATGTATGTGTATGTAAATATATGATTATTAAATAGATTATTATTTAGCTTTCATGCATAATTAATTAGTGAAAAGAAACTATCCAATGATAAAGGAATCTTTAATTCGGTGGTCTAATGTATAAGAACAACTGTTGTGTAAATATGGAATCAAGACATATTTAAATAAGAAGTAAAGTATGATTTCTTAACAAGGAGAACATTTTTTCTGCTGCATCAAAATACTGAGACAAATAGTTGTATTTACATACCTTCAAATCAAGACCAAATGCCTTTAGAAAAGATTTACTTGAGTTAAATGGGAGTTAATGGAGTTTTATACAGGTGAAATGCAATTGCCTGATATACAGGAGGTGAGACTAGATGATCTAATGGCCTTTGCAGTAACCAAAATGGAAAAAATAAAACACACCAAACCCAAAACCATATAAGTTAGAACTTATCTTGATCAAGTCCACAATATATGAATTATTTTTTTAAATTCTTAAAGAGCAGCATATACATAACTATAACATAACCATGCATTAATAGTGGAGTCAGTGCTCTCATAGACTATACTCATAAAAATACAAAGCACAGTCCTAAGTGATGACATGATATACTGCTTAATTACTAGCACACCTGCTGTCATGGCTTAGCGTTTTAGTATTGCTACAGCTATTTAAATCTTAAAAGGTGGCAGGTACAGTTCAAGAGACATTGTGTGACCAGCACTGTTCCCAATAGGGCAGTATAACTGCAGCCACAATCTTTCCATAGAAAAATGTTTAGGTGGGTAGAAGTGAACTGTGTACTGTCACTTGCCCTCAGGGCCACAGAACACCAGAGTTTTTTTAGTACAATAGCCTAGCTTTGCTTTTAGTTTTATCTGAGAATCAGAGTTGAATGAGAAAAGGTCCCATTAATCGCAGGCTCTGATGTCCATCACTGAGGTAATGTCTCTTCCAGATGATCACATCAAGCATTTTATATCTTTTAGGTAACTGACAAAGTTTAGTCAAACTATACAAATCAGAGCTACTACTCTGGCCTTGCACAGCTGTTCTCAGGACAGACAGTAAATCATGAGCACTTCTAATCTCCCAGAAGCAATTTTTATAGATCAACATATCTTGATTTTACTCACCTGCTTTGTACACATTTACCTGCATTTTCTTATCCTGAATTCTGGATGAGGAAAAACTCAAGACTACAGAAATTCTGTACAGAACTTTGTCCTCATGCTCTTCCAGGAGGCACCCCTGGAGGTCATTTCCATAGAAATACTGCTTAAGTGTCAGAGAGAAGTTTACAGAGCAAATCTGAAATTCTTCATCTCCTTCCTCACTTTTACTCAGTAATCCTGAGTTTAGATGAGAGATGGATTTGAAGCACTTATCTGCATGGGTGTAGTCTCAGTCCAAATCACCCCCCACCTCTGTCACCGTGACCTAATCATCAGTGTAATGAATTCTTGGTCCCATCTGTTGGAGCTGTATACCTGCAGGTACGGTATATACATACCCAGCACATTAACTTCTCTGGCAGTGCACAGAGCTCGGTAGTGTCTTACAGTTTAAAGCTAGGCAGGGGAAAGACTAGGCAAAAATCTTCAGGGCAAAATTGCCTGAGAGGAAAAATCTGTCCAATGAGTCTCTCTCACTCCACTTGAGCAGGTAAAAAAAGTGAAAACTGTTATTTGCATCATTTCACATTTAGTTACAGTTTTCTGGGTTATCATACAGCTCTTTTCAGTCTAGCTGGACTGATTTGCATAACAAAAGATAGCATAATATTAATTTCTACTTCGTAATGGTTAACTGCCAATCCAGAATGATAATGAACAAATCAAAAACATGTTACTTAGACATTTTAGTAAGAGTTCATTTTCCCTATATCTGTGAAGTAAATTAAGTGGAGGAGATAATAAAAATTTAAATAATCTCAGAAACTCAATATTTTACAATAGGATGAAATGTATAAAAATTAAGTTTTAAAGATAAAGTTGTAGGAGGATGTAATAGCTTATCAAGAACGTGTTAAAAATAAAGCACTTGAATATCTGTTGAAAAAAAAAATCCTGGTTAAGAGCCAGTAGCAGATGGAAACGTTTATTCACTCGACATTACACATTCATTCATGGAGACACAGATGCTACTCAGTCTGATGGGTTGTACATTAGCCCTAAATTAATTTAAATAGATTTAAATATTACTCTTTAGTCTTGTTTAAAAATGTGTTCTCCAGTTTAAAATCATGAACCTTGTTCAGTGACTGGAAAAGGTGACTGAAAAACATTGCCACTGCAGTATGCTTCTGTTTGGATAGCAGAGGCAACTCTGTTAGCCAAATAGCAATTCTCATACAATTAAAAGTTCCAATAATGTTGAATTATTTGTATAAATTACATATTAATTAAGATGAAGTTATGTTAAAAATTAAATTGTCACCTTCTTAGTTTACATACTTTAATCACCACTTTTTACTGGTAGAGTGTTATACACAGTTTTCTAGTAAATTTCATCATTTTTCAAAAATATTAATGCGATGCCACAATGTTTAGTTTTCATGCACAGAAGAACAGTTAGATCTAAACAAGAATGGATGTCTCTTTGTAAGATATAAGAATTTTGCTAAAAATATAAGATGTTGGCAATTTTTCACTTCCCTTTTAAAAAAAGAAAGTAAAATCCTAACTTTTAGCATATGGAGGAAAGAAAGTTGCAGGACTGGGAAATCACAAATATTTGAAAATATAAGAATATAATCTGTTTATACAGGAGAATCATGTATAATTTAGTCACAGGGGATAGTTCATAATTTTTGAAAATATTAATTCACACTTGGTATCCAAAATACGAAAAATTAAAGTGGATGAAAATTTTTCTTTAAATTGAGTTTAATTTGTAATCTTCATTAAAAGTAATTCAGAGTCTTAAAATAAGAATTCTGAATATTCTTGTTTACTTACACTTAATTATTGTAAAATTTCTATAAATATATTGAAATAAATCAGATTTCTCATACATTACTTGCTTACTCAAATTAATATTACTTTTACTTTACTAGGATTTCTAAATCCAATCATTTATTTTCCTTACGTAGTGAGAGAAACACCAGCTCCTAATAAAAACTAGTTAGATGCTTAATTTTTTTGGCTATTGGGAAAATCATACTGAAAATCAGCCATGTTTTCCTTTCCCATTTAAAGCATTTGCCATGGAGAGAAGTAAGCTGACACCAAGTAGAGACAAGCTGAAGTGGAAGATCTGTACCACAGATTAACCAAAGAGATAGGTATTTTAACTTGTTCTTGCAGAACAGCAAAGGGGGTGGCAGTCATCAACTGCCCATAAGCAGTTGTGAAGATATCTCAGGCTGTCAGCTAATTACTGGTTCGTTTGCATTATGAGTGAGGGAAGGAGAGCTCTGCTTCTCTTCTTTGGCCAAGAACCTGTGGTCCCACTTAATCAATGTCTAAGCCTACGTCAACACCACTTCAACACAAAGCAAACCACTGAACAAAAATTAATTTACATATGGCCCAGGCTTCATATTCTCACTACTATTTAACCTCAGAAAGTATTATTAGTATATCTGGTAATAATTTGCAGCCTAAAAAGGGGTGTCAATGAAGAGCAGTGATTGTCCTTATGAGGATACTTTGATTGCTTTTTTGTTTCCTTCAAGTGAAACAAGAGCTCTGAGTATCACATATTCTGCTGGCATAATCTCAGTTAACTGAAACCCATTACAGAATTGTGAGTCATTATGTTTAACTTCATTCTGAAAATAGATGGAGCATTTTGAATTGTATGTACAGAACAATTTTCCTCATACATATCAGGAATATAGGAAATCTATATAATTCATTATTTCAGACTTTTTTTGTTATATAGATCCATATTTTTTCCTGTTAAGTTAAAGTATATACTGCCTTTATTATATCAGACACTGGAAAGGAGAAGAAAGCCTTTAAAGATAAACACATCATTAAAACAGAACCAAAGAAATCCCTTTGGTTGTATATCTAAACTATGCAATTGCACCATTAGTTTGTTGTGATGGTTATTTCCTGGAAGACTGTAATACAGATACTGTGGTTATAATATTACAGGGTCTAGAGACATTTAGTAATGTTTTTTGATCAATACATCTAAGAAAAGAAATAAAAGCAACAAAAGTAATGTTTTTGGCATTACCATCAAGGAGGTCTAATGTACTCACAGTACAGGAAAATGCAATATGCTTTCACTGTACAGGGAATGCTTTTTCCTCAGGAGAAAAGACAGATTTAACCATCTCACAACTGGACAGTTGCATTTTGTGTCACTTGGCTTAATCAATATGGGCAAGAAAAGTTATGCTTTCACAGCACTCAAGAAACTAAGAACAATTGGAGGATACTAAAGAGGCACTCAACTCTGTTCACAGAAGTGAACAGTTTTGACACTTGAAACACAAGACAAATTGGTAAACAGATATCCAAGCTAGTTCCACACAAGCTAGCTTGCACCCAGAAGCAACGCAGCCATGTGCATGCAGCCTGGTGTAGCCTACCAGGCACAGCCCACTGCTCCTCACCCCTGGTTTTACACATCAGTGTAATCTGCTACTGAACTTAGCAGTGTGGGTCAGTGCTTGTGAAGGACTTTGCTCCGTGTGCTCACCATCTGCGACTGGTGTCAACACAAGCTGTATTTGCAAAGAGGTGTTATCAAGCAACTTGGTTTGAGGTGGAAGGCTTGACTTTTTGGAAGTGCTGAATGAAAGCTATGATAGATTCTCTATGAATAAGCTAGAGAAAGTTATCTGCATAATATAAAAGGCATTGCTGACTTAAGAAAGAATAAGCAAAATAATCAGGAGTAATAATTGGGTAAAAAATAGAACAATATTTTTGTCAGTCTCTCTGAAGTGATGGGTAACTGTAATTAGCAGCTTCCCTCTTCCGTATTTTACTGGACTGCAGAGAAGATCCTGCTCTGATGGAGGCTACTTCCCAGAGATTCAGACATTTACTATTGTTAAAACAAAATGAGTGGCAAATGGGAAAAAAAATAATCTTTTTTTTTTTTTTTCTTCTAGATGAAACTAGTTACAAATAGGATGCACTTATTTCTGTCATTTCTTTCCCAGGTAGGTGCAACTTTCCAGAACCTGTCTGCCAGAAAAGAAGAGAAATAAAATTGCCCAGCCAGGATCAAGACTCAACTGGGTGGCAGTTTTGGACAGCGGGTGCAACAACAGTTGGTAAGAAAATTTCTTGGGCCAAATCACAGATATTCTGTGTTGACATGAGGCCATACAGACATAGTTCCAATATTACAGAATCATTTCAGTCTTCCTCTACACAAACCCTCCTTAAAAATTTCCAGCCACTTGTGTTTCGCACTGAATTCAGAAAACACAACAACTTTATAGCCTTTAAAATATGGACTGGCTATGGAATCTTACTGGCATTGTACCTTTTGTTCAGGGACAGCATGAAACATCCAAAGCAAGTAACAGTTTAAGAAAACTCTTGGCATGCAAACACAACATGAGAAGAGCAACAGAATATTTTATCTGCAATGTTTTCTCATATAGTATTATTTCTAAAAGCATTTAGAAAAATGCCTACACTTAGATAGAGGTGGCCATCAGACTAACATCCTACCAAGTCTGTATGAACCAAAACTTCCCAGACTGCATGGACACGTAATATTGTTTTATTTTCACTAACTGCTTCAGTCCATCGTGCTGTGAAAATAACAAACAGAATAAAATAGATTTAGTAACAAAATAGAAAAAGCCCCAGAAAATCACAGGAGCAAGCTTTGTAGTAAAAATCCATTCTAGTAAATTCTGGACTCTCTATTGATATCTTAAATCATGAGACAATGTTCGCCACAAATTACTGTTTTGAGATATATATCAAACTACTGCAAATTACTGTACTTTACCAGCAGTTCAGTAGAAACAGAAAAGATACAGCTTAGACAGGTTTCAGAGATTATCTTCTCTGAGCCAGTGGCTCCCAAACTTGATTTTATAGGAGAAATCAAGTCATGCAGTAAAAATGGAATATGATTTTGGACTGCAGGCATAATGTCCATAGCTGGAGAAGGATAAGAAAACAGAAGCTCTCTCAGAAAAAAAATGGCCAGTGGGATTTATGTATTTCAGTCCTAACAGTAACTCTGCTGAGCATAGGTGTGAATAGAGATAAGTGCTTCAACACTCCTGGATAAGCAGTGTTCTACTTCACACACGCTCACTGCTACCACAGTATAAATTTTAAACTGCTATTATGAAGGGTTGTACTTGTCATAAGCATCCCACTTATTAGTGAGTGTGTGCAGGATTGAGATCTTCCAAAGGTATATAAATGTTTCCAGAAGAATGTCTTTATCTTAAAAAAACATGTAGATGATAGATTTTACATACAGAATAGACTCATTCTAACCACATGTGGATATATTTGCAAAATCAAGAATTAAAAATACATCTGCTGAGAAACACTTTTCTGAATTTCTTGGCAATAATTTTGTTAAAATATTTTCTTTACTTGGAATTTATTGACGTTACTCTTTACAGCTTACCATTTCACTTACAGTTTTTTCCAGAAAAGCTTCCTGCTAGCAGACAAGGAGGGCTAAGTAAATGCTAATGTAGAACATTCAATAACTATTTAATTTTTAGTGTACTCAGCAAATGGCAGGAGTAATGCAAAAAAAATTGAATTATTTTCATTTTAGAGAAGTATATGCAACTCACTAATGACTAGGTATTAATAACACACAACTTTGAGTTTCTCATACATCTATGCTATCACATAAAATATCCCCCAAAATTCTTCTCTTTTTCTACAATTTTATTCAGTGACAAGAAAGGCAATTCCCTATTTCTTTCCACTTTGTCACTTGAGAAGTGATTTACCTTATGCTGTTCTTTGTGTTTGCCTGTGATACACTTTTCCAGTTTCAAGTCCTTTTAAAGAAACATTGATTTAATAACTAGAAATCACTTTTTTTTTTTTACTAAATTATTATATTTATCCAGGAAACCTGATTTTTAAAGATATGTTGGTGTCTTTGGATGGAGATAAATGTCTTTTGCTATATTCAGACTGAAGACTGAAGTATGGCAAATATGCAAATAATATAAGTAATTCTTGGAATGTAGAACCTGTATTTCTTTATTTTCCCATTGAATATTTGAACTACTAGATGATAAGTAAAATAGGACTATTCTTTCTTAAGTTTTTGTAAATAAATGTCTTCTGAGCATGTCCACTTAGTATAGATTTGTATTTCATAACTGCGGTGTTCACCCTTGTACTTTCTAAATATTTTAATCTACAACATTGATGTATATGTATACATTTATAAATGTAGATTTTATACACAAAAATCATGATGTAGACAGTATGATCTATAACCAACTATGACATTCTGGGTTTATCCCATGTCATTCGTACTAGAGACACACAATGTTGCAAGTTAGACAATTCAGATTTTCAGATCTCTTCCTCACCACCACAGGGGAATATATTTTTTTTCCTGGGATCATCCCTAAGTGTCATTACAGCTATTTTTGAGCTTAGGACACTGTCTTCTATTCACTTTCTATAATAAATGAGGGGTTTTGACCTTCAGTTCTGACTTCACTTGGGACAATCAATAGGCACAGGACCCTGTGCCATGCAAGGGTTTGCAGAATGGATGTCTCAACAAACTGTTTGGCCTGCTCTGACTTCAAAAATTTTGGTTTCCTGAAGGGATCCACAGATTGCCTGTGTGCTTTCTGCAGATGCGTTTTACCTTTAGTGAAAACTGGGAAGACAACGAACTTACTCTCTTAACTGAGCAACCTCAATTAGGAGTCTCTAAACAAGGTAGGGTGGATTCTTTTGTAAGCATGGCTAGAATTTGGAAGATGACACAGCAATAGTATTTACAGATCTTAACATGGGAAATACATCCAGGAACCAAAGGCACATCTGCCATTGGGCAGCATATAAAGTTCCTCATTTTTATTCATTTGTTTTTGCCTAGAATAGTTATTGCTTCTGTCTGCTCATGCATGTCCTGATCCTTCTTTGTGTCTACCTCCAGATAGATTGTGTTTTTAAGTGTTTTTACTGCTGTGCTTCTAACACTTTTAGACAAGCTGGCTAGGAGGATAGTGGGTGTATCGGTATTGCCAAAACAGTGGCAAAAAGTCGTGATCTTGAAAAATAATTAAAACTGTGGCATTAAACCAAAAAGTTTTCATATATTTCACTTGCTTCTAGAGTCATAGGAAGTCTGTACAATTTATGCAAATTCGATAAAGTTACAAGACTCCAGAAGCTGGGGCTTTAAGGAAACTAAGCTCAGGCTTGGATACCACATGGAAAGATGATGACTGATACTTCTTCAGTTTCTGTACAGTCACTTTAATCATGTTTTCTACTTCATCTGGTGAGAGAGCAAATTCACACCTTTGAATTTAAAAGCAAGGATCAGAAATTGTTCCTATGCACAAATCAAGTCATTTTTTGCTGGGCATAAGACAAATGCTTATACTACAAGAAGCAACATATAGTATATCATGCTGGCTGTCTGGTCCGAAGGAAGTCTTAATAAAAAGGTCAGAGTATATAAAAAGATCATAGTAATACAAATCAAAGAAGGCAAGGTCTCGTAAGACATTTTTTCATAGATGACCGAGGAAAAGAGACAGATAAGTAAAAGCACTGTATTTCAACCAAATTTTTAACCTCAGAGCAATTACTTCATTCTTTTCTATGAAGAACTAGAATATAGATGGATATACATAAATAATGAACAATAATTATTTGAAAGTGAGATATTTTCCACCTGATGAATACCTTAAAATCCTTCTCATGAAAGCAGCAAAAATTTCATACTACATGAAATACCTTGACAATTCTGATTATACACAAATATAAAAAATTTGGATTTGCAGAACTGACATCATACATGCAAAAGGCACAGAAGAGCTGTCATAAAGGCTGAGTTACATTGGCAACATATTTATACAATGTACTACAGCCCTACTAATACTTGTGAAAGTCTATGTTATAAATTATAAAAGCATAAGACTTTCTGTTACTATATATGCACAGAACTGTTTTCACGATTTAACTTAAAAAATCTCCTAAAACACACATGAAGCACACTGTCAGAATACTTGCCTTTCTTCCAGAATAGACAAAAAGGAAAATTATTAACATTTTATTTGCTATAAATACCTATAATTGTATTATTGCACAATTCCAAGGCAAATATTTGGCTTTGGAGACTTAACTCATAGATTAGCTGCAATGCAGACTCTAAAAAGCCTATGAAGCTTCTTGATCAGACAGGTGTATACAAATCAAATCCTCTAACCACATTTTATAACATGCACAGATGTAGGACAACACACAACCACACCACCTAAGATAATTAATGAACACAGTCTTTGTAGTCAGTTTAGAAGAACCAGTTCTCTTTAGTCTATAGCTCTGGAGCAGTTACTCACAAGAGGGCATGCATCATGATACAGCTAATTTTCAAGCACCCTGAAGCAAGATTCTGTCTAGACAAATGTTTTTAGGTCTTTGCAACAACTACTCTCAATATAAACTTAAGGTAGCATCAATTCTAAAATTTTGTCATGTTGAATATATTGAATATATTGGTCAAAATTTCCCCTATATGAATTTAGGTTTGTGGATTTTGTATAAAACTGTTTCCCCGGTGGTGAAAAAAATGGCCTGGTACAGGCTAATTAGTAATTTAGTCTGTAGTTTTTGATTTCTTAATATATGTCCTATCCTGAAAAATCCCTGTGCCAATGGCATTGGAGGTTCCACATCACCCTCAAGAATTTCTGTATCAAATGTGCTTTTCTGTCTGCTTCTCCATTTTCCTTAGAATCCAACTAGAAGTTCTAGGGCAGATTTTTCATGTCACTTATCATTGTTAGTTATAAATGTTCTGCAAAGCAAATGAGCTCCCAGCTACACCTGTGCAACACTAAATTCCAAATTAAGCTCTCTGTGGATGGCACCATCACCATACTTCCCTCAACAGAATTGTCAGGTGTATCCAGCTGAAAGTTATTAAATACGTCTGTTGATGATATACAAGATGGAACAAAATTTGCAGCTTAGTATTTCCTAGCTGTGTTGGCTCTGCAGGAGAGAAAGCTTATTTATATTACTGGCACAGGCAGCTATTACAGGTTGCATGGAGAAAGGAGGTTTGCTGAATAAAATGCTGCTGTTTGGAAGGAGGAAGGTTTCTTGCTACAGCTACATTTTATGATCCTTTGTACTAATATCTTGTAATCACAATAGTCTTTCTTCCAACATGATAGAACAGGGTCAGATGTCAACAAGAAAAATTGTTACAAATGAGAACTTTATAACCTTGGAGAGAGGTAATAAAATGTTTGTGACTTTCTTGTCGGTTGCATCTACAGAAAAAAAATATATAAGTCAGTTATAAATGACCTTGTTTTGGAGTGACTGCTACAGTCATTATACTCCAATCCTTATTTCAAAAGATACTGAAAATCATGAGACTTTTATGATTTTTCTGCTGTGATTTATTTAATCCTTTAAATTTCTGTATTTTTGCTGTTGCCTAGCATGTTTCTTTGCAGAGAGGGAATTCCTATTGTAGTTTACAGTAGACTCACCAACTTTTGCTACCTGGGAATTTCTTCAGAATATGTAGTACACTCAGAATAGCAAAAAAGTCTCATTTTGAAAAAAATAAAAATAAAATAAAATACAAACAAACAAAACCCCAAAAACAAACAAACAAAAACAAAACAACAACAAAAAACTTGACAATATTTTGCTTTAAAATCAGTATGACCTTCTAACAAAAGTTTGGAGTGGCTCCTTTTCTTCCTGAATCAATCTGTTCCTTTCCAGCTAAAAACCTCACCCTGGACTCTTTTCTTTAAATTAAAAATTTACCAGTCAACCCAAAGAAAAGGAGCCTCTGAGAGCATGAGCTCCCCTCCCGTTCTCCACAGCCCTCCCAATAAGATTGAAAATGGAAACACCACCCTATATCAAAATGTTTCTGTCTCAGACAGACTCTCTCAATTGTGAATCTTTCTAATCTTCTCTTAAATACATATAAATGTGCATTACATGGCTGTAATTATGCCTATGAAAAAGTTGGCAAAAGAACTGAGTGTTATTTGAAATACATAAATGAGAACATAATGATCCAAGGTCTCATCTCACCACCTAACTGCATATGTTCTTATGGTGCTTAGATGTTTACATGTGTAAAACTTAATTAAAATGCACTCTTGGCATTGACATTTTCTAGATTGATATAAAGCAATTCTTTGTAAAACCACTGTTCTCATGACTAATTTTTATACAAAATTTTCAAAGATCTTTCTACAAAGAAAAGTTATTTCTTGAAGATCCTTCCCACAGAACAAAATGTCTCTTAATAAGCAAGAATTTACAAAACAAACTGTCCTAAACCTAGCACAAAAGCAATTCAAGGAATCTCTGAATCATCTCTGTTGATCACAAGTACATAAAATTTAATGAGCTAACCTGGCTTTATTTCACTCCTTGTTTGCTAGCTAATTGGTCTATAACAGAAACATGCATCCATAGCCCTGTGCTTCATTGTCTTGAGACTTTTGATTATTTCACCTAATTTCTGAAAGATTTTGTTTATTAAGATCAAAGCAAACAGCAGCCAACAACTGCCTGGGGAGGAGTCCCATCCTTCACTGCAGCATATAGTTACTGATACTTTGTGCAAGGGCAGCACATTCAAGAGCTCTCTCTGTAAAAATGAGTGAAAAACAGTATCTTTGGTTCCTGAAGGCTTTCGGGACTACCATCATTCTAAGCTATTTGGAAAGAAAATAGGTGGTTTGCATACTTGCTTATAATCTGTTCTGTTGCCTTGTCAGAACAGCTTCTTGAGGACAACTACAAACTGGAATTATAATCTGGTTTTATCTAATACGTTACCATATTGACCCACATTCTAATTGTTTTCCCACCAAACTGTTGTACAACCACCTTTTTCCACCCAGATAAACCACTCGCGCTCCGAAAGGACTTCACAGCTAATGTGAGATTTGGTCCTGGGGTGTTTAGCTGAAACTCAGGGATCTCTCAGTCAGAAAATCCTGCAGCTGGCCAGTCCACATCAATGCCGATATCAGTTAGTGGCTGCTCCTGTGCAGCATTAGAAGCACCTCTGTCTGTTATGTCTGTCAAGACTGAGAAGTGCAGTTTCATCTGGGTACATCTATCTGGAGGTATGATTCCAGCCTAGAAGACCGAACCCTGAGTATGTCTAATGCTTTAAACAAAGGATCAATTAATCCTACGTCTGTGCAAGGCTGATGGTTTCTGCACTTCTTTACCATAGTATAATTAGTTTTTGGCTTTAGCCGGTGACAAGAGTAGAAACCACATGGGTTATGACTGTACTTAAACTGCTTTCTGAGTGATAACAATCACTCATATGCATCTTTATTTCTCCCTTCTCCTCTCCTTTTTTTGCTGTTTTTCACCATTTACCTTATTTTCTTACATATACATAGAGGTTACTATTTTTATTATGAACTTGTAATGTACGTATTACTATTCCATGGCTTTCCCAACCATTATCTTGGACTTTTATGCTGTTAAAATGTGAGACTAACAATACATTTACTGCATTAAAGTTAATAATCCATTGACTTACCAGATATGACACATCTGAAGTTGAGCTAATTCTCTGTCTCATTAAGCAGTGTAGGGAATACTATAATCATCCCACATTTGTCTTTCCTTTTAAAATTATACAATTAGAGAACCCACGCTTATTCAGTGAATTAATATTCTAAAAATTTTATCTAAGCTCAATTATCTTTTACAGATGTCTACATTAAAGGCTAGGAAGCAGTTTCTTGGTGAGCTATCATGTTAATGATGTTGGTCTCAATACACCTTGCAGGAGAATATTTTTTTTAACTTGCCTGAGGATTATAACTTGGAAAACATTTCTTTGCTGTCTTCTTCCTGATTCTTTAAATGACAAGGAAAATGAACACTACAGTCTTGGTAGCAGTCCCTCCTTTGTGTGTGTCTCTGTCTGTCAGAGTGTGTGTAAGGAGATAGTCTGAAACATTAATTCCTGTTAATTTATATTTATTGCTATATTTTATGGTTGCCTGAACATTTTACATTGAAATTCTTTCAATGGAAAATTGGGCTTTTGACCAAATTTCTTTTTCTTTGCAAAAACTGTGTGTATTCCACAGAAAACTGCTTTTGTTTTACTTCATTTTCCTTAAAGACTGGAGGCCTGAAAATTGATAAAATTTGCCATGCAAAGAAGGCAAAGAATTACAGGTAAAATACAGATAAAGGGGAAATGCATTAGTTTAATTTTTTGTTGATCTGCTCACCAAACTGCATATATGCCATATCACAGACAACACTGTGTAAGTTAGAATGCAGTTGAAAATAACAGTCTATATGAGAAAATGCATCTACTGTGCATGAATCTTCTCTTAAAAATGGCCAATGTTCTATTGTCAAAATACAAAGACAAATGCTATGTGTGCAGCAGTGCAAAAGTCACTGTGTCGAGCCACATTTGTTACATGAAATGTGACAAACCATTCACAAGTAAATAACTTATTCTATAGAGACCCACAGCCTCCACTAAGTCAATACAGATTTTAACTGAGGAACTAAAGAAAAAGATTTGGCTATTAGGAGTGTCTTAATAGTCCTTCTTTTGGCTGGAAGTTATGTGAGTAAAAGTAATAAAGCATCCTTTCTAAGTGTGCCTAGAAGACTCCACTGTGCTCTTCTCCTGGCTGAAATCAATACCAGCACAGGCTCTCTTCTCACCTGTGCAACAGAAACGTAACAATCAGCTTCTGATCATAGCAGCTGGGGGGTACAGCACTAGAATAGTTCAATGGTGGCTGATTAAAAATTTACTTGTAAAATGGTTTTCATTGTCCAAAGTCAATTAATTAAAATGTTGGGGTTTCCCCCTAGAATATACAAAATTCTATAAAATGTTTTCCGATGGCAGGGGGGACCCCAATGCCCCTGTCAGAGACAGGACACTGCACTCTAGCCCCAGGACTGTCCCAGGGTGCTTCCAGTCCCATGTGCCAAGAGACACTCAATGCCAGGAGTCAGGGAGGACTCTGTCTGAGTCACCCCATAAAGCAGGGACACTGCCCAGGGGGCAGGGTTTTCTGTGGGGTGTAGGGAAGAGAAATTGGGGACTGCACAAGAATTATTGTGGGATGGTTAGAGGCAATGAAAGGGGGGGGGAAGGATTAATTGGGGTGGTTTGGAGAGGAACAAGTGTGGAAAAACATTGGCAGAAGGGAAAATAAGGACCTGGTTTTGTGTAACAAGCATAAGTCAGGGCACCTGTTTGGCCATGCCTGCACCTGCTCAGTGCAGTAGGTGCCACCTTCTCACTAAACTTCATTTCTGGTGATTTTCCTGCATATGGGGCTGTCTGGGCTGTGTGCATGTGCTTATGGGGGTGGACCAGGGGTGGGGGTCCTGGGTGTCCACGGAGCCAGCATGGGCCTTGATGAAGATGCACTGTTAGTGCATGAGCCTGACCAGCAGCAAACTGGGGGCTAGGGGTTGAAGCTGGGAGTGGGATACTTGGAGGCATGGTCTACTGGGAGAGGGGGAATAGTGGGCCTGACCAACTGCTGGAGATACCCTGAGGTCTGCTGAGACACCCATTTGTGTGTGTGTATGAGTGTGTACGTGCATGCATGATGAGTGTCTATGATACACACTCAGGCTCACTGCCAATCAGACCTGTGGGCATTGTGGAGCTACAGCAGCCTTGTCCCTGCTGGGCTGCCAGATTTGGCAGCTCCTAGCAATTTGTATTTCCGTCAAGCAACTTTATCCCTGTGAGTGCTCCAGTCACAGAGCCTCTGACTCTTCCTTGGAACAAAAAAGTCTACGTTTCCCACATATGTCTGTTTGCTCTAATGAGTGTTTAGACCCTAAGGCTCAAAGATTTACTACTTAATTGTGATATTTTCTTTGCCTTGTTGTCTCTAAACAGAGCCTATTTTTGGCAGACTGCTGGTTCTTGAAACCTGGCAATTTGGTTGTAATTCCCAAAATATTAGACAGCCTTGATTCTTTTTAATGCCTCCTACTTTAAGACAGATATATTTATTTTAAGTAATGCAGGTTATTCTTCCCTTATTCTGTGGAAGAGACTGAATTTTCATTTTACATATTCTCCTTCAATGCAAACCTTCAATGCCCTGATACCTATTTCCATTCAGTCAAGGTACAACAGCTCATCAAAGCCCAGATTCATCCCAGCTAGTTTTAATTGCTTATGTAGCATTGGAGCCTTGTTGCTGTAGCAACTGCTGCCTATATGGAAATGGTTTTCAACTTGTGATCCATGGACCCCTGTATCTATGCTCAGCTATTGAAGGGTCTGACAACTAAGAAAAGAGAGGTTATCCACATCTATATTAGAAAATCCAAACACTAGAGGGGGAGGATCAAGAAAATGTTTCACAATCAACAAGGGAAGATAGTTAAAAAAGGCAACTTAGCCCATCACCTGAATCACTGTCTGGAGGCATCTATCACTTTCCATTAATGATTAAGGGAACTTTTGCTGAGTAGGCTTCCAATGCAGATATCTTAACTTAGTACCTAAATTTAGGTGGGCTGAAGATCTATACTTCTATGGGGACTTTGCAGTGTTTCCTACTTAACTCAGAGTAAACACCAGTTTCTCAAAATGAACTCAACTGAAAAAAGGACTTTACTTAAATTTCTGCTATACTTAGCAAGGGCAAACAAGAGACATGTATGATATATCTGAAATATCCAAATCCCCTGATTCTCATACTTGCAGCACTGGGAAGAGAAAAAATAAAAATAAAAAGCTCATTGCAACTTTATTTTCCAAAATTAATTTGCTTGGGGGAAAAAAGACACATTCATAAACCATTAGGGTACAGGTGCCTCATTCATTCTTTCCAGCAGTGGTCAATAGTCTGGACTGCGATACAGTCCAAGAGTAAGGAATGCTAGGTAACACCAGTATATTATGTTGTCATTTCCAGCATTAAGGACATTTTTAATGTGTCATTTTTATGACACATTTATTATCTGAAATACTTAACAACACGACTGTAATAATATTTACTTTTAAGTAGTTTTAATTCGCTTGATGTAAACAACACTTTGAGGCTCATTATAAAGCAACAAATGAAGAACAACACACTCTCTTAATGACTCAAAAAAAAAAAAAAGGATGTGTGTAGCAGTTTATTTAAAATTGTATCTTTCTTGTAAATAATTACCCAGATAAACATGCTGAGCAGTAAACAAAGAGATTCTGACAATGATAATCCTAAAATGAAACCAAATTATGGAAAACAGCAAATCAAAACAAGCTTCTTGAAACTTAAGCTCTTGCATTTTAGAAATTATTCTTTCCAGCAGTGGTGAGTTTCACAGGAATAGGTGTTTCACAAAATCACTTTTACACTACAAGGGTTGGTAAAGTTGTTACGAGTTGTCTTCTATAAACCTGGTGCATAGGTCAAGTGTTTCGTGCCTTTTGCATGCAGTCATTTCCAGCATCCCCACCTGGCAATTTTATGTGAGTGAACATAAAACTCGTTTGAGGTGTTTGGACTTGGGATCTCAAAATCATTGGTCCCTTTTGAAAATCTTGGCCATGGATTTTTCATTAACGAATCAGCCTTTGGATATAAATGCATAAATACATTTCACTTAAAGAAAAGCCAGATCTGTGTGTTACAGATGTATGACTAGTCGTACAAGCAACAGGTTTGGAAGAAATTGTGTTCTTCATTGCAATGTGTACGACATCTGTCTCTACATTCATTTTCTTTGATGTGCTTCTTTTCACATTCTCTCCTAAACAGAATCTTTTCATAGACTTTATTATTTCTTTTTCTTGGAAAAGTTTACAGACCCTTTCAAGATGACATGTGAAAACACTTTTTCTCTTAGATGCAACAGGAAAGCTCCCATCACTCAGTTTTTGTATAGGCTGCTGCTTTTTTTTTTTATAAAAAGAAAGAAGAAAAGGTAATTTGAGATTTTTGAGAAATGAAGACAGACATGTTGATAGCTGACTTCTTATCTACTTCTGTAATACTTTATTTCATATCTGGTGTTACCATATGATTTGCTAGTTCTTGTATTTCTGCACATTCTGTCAAATGTGTGCAAGTACAAACTTTCTTCAAATAATCCTTCACTACAACAAGCTCTAAGAAGAACCTTCACAGCTGGCAAATTAGTCCAGCTGCTATTTCTGGTTTTGCTGGGCCTATGTCTGAATTTGCTTTTGGCACATCACATGACACAAGCTAGTAGGGATAGAGCATGATTCAGTCCTAGTCAAGACTATGAGTGAGCTAATACAATGAAAGTTGTATATCTGATGTGCAGATGTGGCAGTATATAGAGCCCCAAATTAAAAAAAAAAAAAATAGAAAAAAGGAGGCTTTTTATTCAGAGTACCATTTTTTGGAGCTGTCAAAAATACATGATTTTCTCATTCTAAACAGTTTTTTGCAAAACATGAATAAACACAGGGATTCCTTGCAGCTTGGGTTTTCAGACAGTTACCAAATTATTTTAGAAATAAAGGGCAACAGTGCACACGTTTCAGCATAATGAAATCTATGTTGCTGCTAGGAAGCAACTTAAAAGTGGTATAATTACAACCCTTACACTTTTCTTTCCCAATTTCACCTTCTTCTGATTGCTGAAAGGCTCCCTAGGAATTTATTCAGGTTAGAAAAAAAACAGAAAAGGTCTGAGTGGCCATAAAACTGAAAAAATCTCCATTTTTTATTCATGTGAAGAACTATTCACAGATCTGCTTAAACTAGAGGCAAGTCCTTTTTAACCAGAGCTTAAAGCATCTCTAGAAATGTCAATTGATGCAGGAAAAATCCGAAGGACTGAGAAGACCTCCTGAAATCTGGACACCAAAAAGTACATGAATGAATATGAGAGAATAAATATTTTATCATTTTCTTCCTCTAGTCTTTTTTTCTGCTTGACAAGACTGTGTGACATGCAATGACTACATTTAGCACAGTTTTACCACGAGAGGGCAGGAATGCTTATCAAACAGGTTTACCACTGGTTGTTTCACCACTTCTTTCTCAGGAGGGTGACCCAATGCACTTTCTCTCTGTTGGTATTATGTCTAAGCATGTACCCCGAACACTTAACAACATGACAAAATGCTTTGACCCAACAGACTGACCTGTCATTAGCACGGCAGATTAATCCCCCTGGATGGTCCTGGGGCTCAGTGGCATGGCTGAACTGTAGCTGTGTAAGGCTAAGAGCAAAATCAGAACTCTTCAGTCTTGGCTGGTGGAGGGAAAGAGCCGAGTCAGTGCACGGGGTTTGCCAAGGGAGGCTGGTGAGTAGTTAGAGCTGATTCAGTGCCTACTTTTTTCCTTATGGTGGTAATAAGAGCAAGAAGGAAGGCCTTTGGAGGGCTTTTTTTACTTGAGCACTAGCTTACTTGTGAACAATTTTTAAGCTTTTCTGTAAGTGAGACTAATTTTGATAAAACCATAACCATGTCTAGATCTGAACAGTAGAAGACTGTGCTGGACAGAATGCAGTGTAGAAAAGTTCCAGACTATTATTAAAGTGAAACAGATTTGCGTGGAAAGTCCTGGTTAACTCATAAACAATTTATAAACTGAAGCATTTAGCAGAGCTTGATTAAAGGTTTAAATTCTTGTAACTGTTTGCCAAAAAAATATAGTGTTTCACTGTTCCCAAAATTATGTTTTGGAAAAAAAAAAATCTACTGTGGGGCCACTCAGAGTTGTAAGATTTTAATCAGCTAAAATTAAACTCAGTAACATACATGGAAATACCCTTTCTTTTGCTTGTTTTGCTGCTGTGTTAAGTAGTTTCTTTTTTTATATGGCAAAGTTTTTCACTGTGAAGCAAATAGTTGTGGAGTTGTGATAATGACTAGATAAGCTAAATTCAATGAGAACAAAGAGAAAAAAATAAGTAACCTTATTCAAGTCATAACAATAACCTTAGTCTAATCATAAGCAAAAGATTTATACAAGTTCGTTTCCAATAGCTGTGCCAATTAAATTATGCTTTTACCATGCCCTCCTCCAGAAAAACAGTGCTCAACAAAAATAGCAGTTGTTCAAATCTAAAGCTTCTTCACTACTTGTGTCTTTGGGATAAAAAGGGTTTTCCCAAGCCATAAGACAGAAAAGAGCATTGGTTTCCTATTGTGTGGCTTGGCTGTCTTCTATAAGAAGCTCTTGATTTATACTTAGAGGGTTACATACCCACTAGGAAATCTATATTCTGTGTCATTTTACAAATCTCTGTTCCCCAGAGGTTTCCAAGAGCCATGCTTCAACAGCATGCTACTAGGGTGACGGGGTAGAAAAGTAGGAAACCCTACAAGATCCCCTTTATTCAATGATTCAGGGTTTATTGCTTTGGGCTTTTAAATAGCCCTAACAGTGTGTAACTCTTTTCAAAGCCCTAGCAGCATGCAAAGCGGATTCAGCCCAGACTGAGCAACAGTCAGGCACCAGGATTTTTGCTGGAAAAGGAAAGGACTGGACAGCATGCATCAACATGGAAATAGGCAAATGACATAAGGGTAAAAAGATCATGTTTTGCGTGTATTATCAGGATGCACAGAGAAACCAATACAAGTCAGGACTTCTGCAGAAATTGTGTAATCCCTGTGCAGATGGATCATCCTATAAATTTTTGCAGTGAGATTTTGAAGCTGTGAAGAAGGAAGGGTTGTGCTTTAAGAGTTCCAGTATTCATCTGCAAAATTACCCATGAACTTCCAAAGGAATAATGCACAAGGTGTCTTGCCCAAAGCCTCATAAAGTTACACATGTGGAAATCCTATGTCATGCTTCAAAGACCAGAAAGAATGACTCATGGCTTTTCCTTTCTATTGTTTTTTCTGTAGTGTAAAAATATAACGGGTGCAGTGCTCAGGTCTGGGTGAATCTGTGGTTTTGCTTTTATGGTTTTAGTTTCTAATAAGGATATATAGCTAGAAAATGGCAAAGGAATATGTGAATTGTTCTTTACTCTCTCTTTGTTTCATTTCAAGTAGTACACTTCAAAAGCAAATGAAAATGGAGATAATTTTTGTTCTAACTTTCCTTTTCTGCTAACTTTTCAACATGACAACATTTTGGACACATTTATGGCCTTGTCTTTGAATCTACTCACCTCTACATCCCTTCTGGTTTTAGAAATCACTCCGTAATTTGTCAATCAGTGTCTTTTCCATTAAGTGTTGTTCTAGTGAGATCAAATGGGATTTCACAGGATGAAAACTCTCCTGCAGACAATCACTGCGTAATAGTTTATACAATCACTGGGCCATACATTATACAGCAAGCAGAGCTACAAAAAGCTCTTGTCAGACAGCTTATAGTTCACATATGGATAATGTAATTAAAATTCTTACTTGCTGTTAGACCAATGGAGACATCAGGTGTTTTATGGAACTTTTTGTGACAACACCACCCATGCAAAATTACTGCCCACAAGAACCTCATCCCCACCCTTTCTCATAGTTGGCAAAAACATGATGTGATATTAAGAAACTTAATACTCTCTATGCAGAGTGCTACTCCTTGAAGAGAAAATAGACTTCTTCCTAAAATTACAGCAATTTTACTGTAACATGAAGGTACCCGAAGAAACATCTAAGTGCACTATCTCAGGTGCTACAAGTAGTTTAGATGTTACACACTTTTTGTTCCACCTGAATAGGTCTGGACTAATGCATTCTGTGGGGATATTTATAAAATGGTAGATTTAGGCAGGCTTTTAAATTAATAATTGAAGAGATGTAAACTAATCACCACCAAAGCAAAACTTGAGAAAGCATCTGTGTTAGGAAGCTCTGTCTGATGATCAATTTAAAATAACCTGAGTTGAAACTTCATTGAAGAAGAATCTATTTAAACTTGCCTTCTGCTGTACATATCCACAACCTCATTTGTCTTGGTGCTGGTACGGTCATGTGGTGAGTAAAATCAAACAGCTGACCCAGCTGAAAGTTTACTGAACAAGAGGAAAAGAAAAACAAAAAGGAAAAAAAAAAAAAGGCAGCTAATCTCCTAATCTGGATTACTGTGCTGTTGTACAGGTGCTCATGGAGGCCCAGAGCAGGAGAGTGAGGGCTCAGTCCAGGTCATCCAGCATGATGGCACTCCCCTTTCATCAGTGCACCAGGCTTAGATTAATTTCTTGATTAACCTACAGTCTGAGAAACCTGTCAAGTTCATGTTGGTTTTTTTTTACTTGAATATGTGTGAATTTTTAGTTTTGAAATTGAATGTGTGCAACTTTTTAGTTTTGAAAGAACTACATTGTTCTCAATTTTGGAATTGATTATTTTACATATAAATGTAACTCCATAAAGTATTAGCTCCTCACATCCAATCTCAGTTAGAAGCTTTCAGATTAAAATTTATATAGCAACACAGTAACATCTTGTATTATCTCACCTTTTTTTCCAATAATTCACTTGCTTTTCTGAATCAATGTTAAACTGATGTTCTCAGAGAATTATGATCTACCATGATTTTCAGGTCTTGTTCTTAAATAATTGAACTTTGTGCTTGTTCATCGTGTAGATAGGTAGAAATAATTTTCCTTCCTGCATTACAGTGTACTTCTCTACTCTTTTATGACAATTATGGGATCTTTTAATGACTTTGCAGTCATAGCTTTTTAAGAGCATTTGACAATTCACCTTGCAATAAGCATTTGTTAAAATTCAGGTACAAAGTGGATGTTCTCTATTTATTTGCCCAGTATTTTTTAAGCAAGAGATTTGTAAGGTCTAATTTTCTTTTATAAATTCTCCTTGTTATATTCTATACATATTTTTCTGTGTAATTGCAATTTTACTATGCTTTTATTATTATTAGTTAATTTGCATGGAATTTATTAATTGCAGTTCTCAGCGCCCCATTTTAACAGTCAAACTATCATCTTCTCTTGCCATTGGACACTGACACCAAAGCATATTGTGCACTCCTGGAAATCTCTGACAAGAACAGAAGCTGGTACAAGAAAAATTGTGGGAGTGGACAGACAAAAGTGAGGTAAATAAGTGGAAATGTGGCAGGAATAGACTCTTCCACTTTGGAAGCTACAAGCTGTCAGACTGGGTCATTCCATCTCGAAAACTGCACTGTGAGTCTCCTTCTCTGCTCTGTTGAAATCAGCCCCCTGACAATGCACAGGTGTGCAAATAATTCTAGATATTTTGCACAGGCCTTCCTGTCTTTGAACATTTAATGGGCTTCTGGCAGATTTTTTTGAAAAAAAGCTTTTATTATAATTTTTCTTTATTCAGCAGTCTGCTCCTCAAATCTATTCTTGTTTTGCCCTAGTATGATTTTAAATTTACATTGCCAATACAATGTTATTTATACTACTCCTTTGAAAGCGTTTTTATTTCTAAAAGCTTTTTTTTCTCTCTGCTGCTTAAACATACTGGATTTTTTTCAGTGATATTTTTAGAATATTTTTGTGTATGGCAAATAAACTAATATTTCTAATAAATGGAGATTTGAACCTGTCTCAGCTTGGCTTGCATTTTAACCAGTGGAATATTTCCATGAAAAAAGGTAGCATCACTAGAGAACAAAAATTAAACACTATAAAATCAACAGATAGATTAATACAAAAAAATTTGGTTAATTAATAATATTTCATTATTACTTTTTTGTTTGATTGTTTGTTTGCTTATTCCTTCCTAGCAAGTCACAACATCCTTAATATATTCATACCCACAACACTCAGAACTTCTCTTTCTATGTTTCCATAGACATGGAACAAATTACAGAATATCTGTCTAAGCACAGCAAAGTCACTTGAAGAATTTATAAAAGCTGTGAATAGCATTTTGAGAACACAAATACTTTAGTGAAATAAACCCATTCTATTATATTGAAGAGAATGTGGGTACAACCTTCAAGGAGACTTTTAGAGAAATCCAGGAGACAACATTCATGAAATCATGGAATTGTCAGAGTTGGAATGGACCTCTAGAAATCATGTAGTCCAGTTTCCCTGCTAAAGCAAGATTGCCTAGAGCATATTACTCAGGACTGCATCCAGGCAGATGAGTAGATGCTAAAAATTCTGAAAAGCTCAGATAGATCCCAACTATATTTCTTGACATCTGAGTAGTGACTTCTCTAAGTATCTATTTTGAATCCCAGACCAACCAGTTTCTGGGGATGGAAACTGCATGAGTTGCTCTTTCTCCCCAGCTGTTTGTTTTTTTTTTTCTGATGGGGGCAAAATTTTGAGTTCTAGTTGGGACCACACACAGGGTTGTGAGGAGGTCAGCATGAAGGAGATTGTGGTAATCCCAGGATGGAAGTGCCAGACATTTCATAAAGACAAGTTAAAAAAAAAAATTGATTTAGTTTTGCAGATTAACAATAAAAATAATTCTATTATTTTTATAGTTTCATAAAAACTCAAGCTCAGTGCTTTATTGAAACTTATGATTTTATTTTATCTGAGCTTTTCACAGCTTTTAGCATCTTCTCAAATTTAAAAGTAGGTCATATATTTCAGGACATGTAATGTAAAAATGTGTGCCAAATGTTCGTAAAATGAGTCATAGCAACATTAAAGAGACTACATCCCAAAATGTGAACTTGAAACCATTCTGTTCTGATGATGCCTGTTCCTGAAAGTATAACCTCCATATACACCCTAGTTTTCCTACTGACAACCACACATCCACAGAGCTGTGGATTCTATAGTTTAGATTTATTTTCTCTGCTTACATGGCAAGTCTGGAGATTAGCCTGTTTAACCAAGTAATGAAATAAAAGTAGGTATGATAAAAGTCTAAAGTAGTATTTTCATTTGAACTTGCAGTTTGAAAAAGATGAATATCCAAGCTTTTCTCAGCTTCTATGACAATACTCAGCCTCAGACGCCATTAAATATTCAAGTGCTATTATCTCACTTAACAGGTACTTGGGAGAGTAGAGATTTGCAAATCCCTTTCCAAACAGGCAGTCACAGACAGTTATCACAAGGCCTGGATCCAGGAAGGTGATGATGTTTTTAAGTGAGACTTAGAATTTAAGAACCTAAAAGAGAGTTCTTGAAAGCTCCTGCTTAATCTTTTGAGGTGCCCAGACTCTATCAGCACCTCATTTTTCAGCACTGCATTTCCTCAGATGCCTGAATTTTAGGTCTGCAGAGGCTTAAAAGTAAATCACTGTTGACATGACTGACAACAGCTTGGCTTCTGTCTCATATTTAAGGCTCATCAACAGCAGCAAGCTTGGGTCCCCCATCTATTTCTACTGTGTACCTCAACTTGAAAAGCATTCTCTCAACAAACCTTCCAGCATGAAAGGAGAAATGTAAGAGAGAGGTTAGGCTTGTAGCTGAATGGAACAAGAAGCTTTTAATGAGAGCTTAAATCCTCTTTGGATCTGGGCCTACACAGTTACCATCAGCATTGCTGGATCTGTGATAATGCAACAAGTAGAGCCCAATTTTCTGCCCCCTGGGCAAATTCTTTAATCTATGATTGCAGTTGCTTATGGACTTGTCTGTCTGGTGAAAGCCTGTAGAGAGCTCAGAAGAAATAGTACATCCATTACTCAGTATTGAACAGGAAGAACCACATGAAAGAATCTGCAAAGAATAACAGAATTAACAGACAGTTCAAAAATACAGTAGAGAGGTTTATGTAGCAAGGAAAAATCAGACCAGATATTAGGAAAAACTTCATGGTAGAAACGAGAAGAACTGAAAGAGAGACTGTAGAAGTCTCTGTAAAATACTTCTGGTTTTAGTAATGAAGAGAGTATTATAGATCCTGAGCTGAAGGTCTAAGTTTAGCTCTTGCACTCTTTCTTCCCTGAGGAATGAAAAAAAGTGGCTTCCTCCTGTTGTGTGCTGCTCTAAACATTTCAGAAATTTATGGAAAAATATGAAGTTATTAAATTAAGTATGTATTAAAATTTTCCTTAGTTTTCTCTCATAGATAGTGCAATCAAAACTCAAGCTACAAAGGTCAGGGTCAATACATTAATTAAATTTAGGTTGAATAAGTCTATGATACAAGTTCTGCTCATCTGAAGATATTTAAAAACAGGCAAACACCTTAAAGAACTTTACTGAAGCTTGAAAATCTACATCCAAGCAAATGGGACACCACATGGTTCCAGGATAGTGCAACACCTGAACAGAAACTTGAGCATTACCATACTAAATCAACAAAAGACAGACTATAAAATCCTAACAGTCAGATCTACGGCTCCATATGCAGTCCTGTACAGCAAAATGAGATTTTCAGAAGGGAAACCATGTGATAATGTACCTTTAACTCACAAGCTATGCAAGCATTTGTTGCAGGAAGAAAGTTTTGCTGAGTGCTAATGAAGAGAGAAGAGTCTCAGAAGCTCAGAGATGCTGTACCTATGCAGATGAAAGGTCTCCTGAGGTGACGCATCTGGAGAACCAATAGAGACCACAGCATACTCCAAGGTTTCTTTAATGTCTCTCCACCACAGAGCCAAAAGATGCCCTGAGGTAAATCAGGAGGCAGGGTAAGAATTTTTTTATTTTTTTTTTTTTTAAAAAAGGAATGAATTTTACTCCAGGGAAATGTCTTCCAATCATCCTGTGGCAGACTCTTCTCAGCCTCCAAACTTTTTGAGCAATTTATGCTGGTTTTGCTTTGCATGACATACATACATCTAGCAAAGAGCAGCCTTGTTTTAAACTGTCACAGCTGAGGAGCCAGAAAGCCCTGGCTGTAACTTCCCAGAAAGTGTTTGGGAAGAAGACAGAAACCTCTCTGTCTGACATTATATCCCCAGGCATCACAAAGAAGGAGGCTCTCCCTGGCCCTGATGGGCAGAATGAGTAGAAAGCCCTGCGCTTTCCCCTTCATGACACTCACCTTTCAAGTGCCAGACAAAACCAAAGTGGCAAAACAGGGGGAGAGAAATGCCAGGCATTCCCCAGTAACTCATAAAAAAATCACAGCAAAAGGCCACTGGTTTCCTTTGGATGCTGACTAGAATATATCATGTATCTTCACACATGCACATACACCCACTCACAGAATGAACAAGAAAAAAATACTTTTAAAAAATCAAAATTACCTTTTTAAATTATCTCTTCCTCCTCATCTAGAAACTATAGAAAAATCACAGCCTATGTACCCACATCTATAAACTGTTTAAATGGCTTAGATCCTGTCTGTGTGTAAAATGTGTGCTGCTGTTGAAGTACTCCTGAATGATATGATGGTTTGTTTCCCACTGTTATGAAGCTCTCGTGCCAGAGCTGTCATACTGATAAAACAATTCTTCGCCTCTTACAGCAACTTTTTTCAAATGTCTCTGCCCCATTCTCTCCTGTTAAATTCCAGCTTTTCCCCCTTTCCAGTGAACATATCCAACTGCAATTAACATTTCCAGTGTTGTAAATCTTAAATAATACATTTTTCTCACAACCCAAAGCTAAGTGCTGCCCTAAATCAGTTTGGGAAATGCATCCTTATGGCATTGCAGTACACGTGAAAACAAATTCCATTAAGATATAATCGTGTCTAAGCTACATGCTGCAGGCTTCTGTTGCTTCAGCTGAGATGCAAAGCAAGCAGAGATGCTTTGCTGTGGAAACCCCCAGCATGGATGTAGACACTTGAGCCAAACTGCATTTTTACAGGAATAACTGCTTCATCAGGGGAATGGTATAATTTTATAAACTCAAGCTTTTGCCTGGAGCACCACATACAGACCAGAGGTGCTTTATCAGTAAGCAAACTATGAATCCTCTGCTGCTGAAATATTTCTAGGGAAAGCTAGTTAGGAGGCTTGTTTTGCTCAGTCATGCTGACCTACTTAGAGGAGTACAGCTCTGTAGTTCCTGTGTGCAGGTACTGAGAGTTGCCGTGCCTCCACATGTTTGCCTACGCAATCCAAAGTCACTGAGCCATGGATCTTCAGAAGTACTTCAGAACCTGTCTCCTTCTTTAGGTACCTCTGTTAAGTCATCAGCAACATCTTCAAAATGACCAGCCAGTTGGCACTGCTTTAGCCAGTTTAAGAAGTAGTCATGCAAAACCATTCCTATACTCAACAAAGGGACACCAGCCATATTATCTCTATGTTAGAATGCTCACATCCTGTGAGTTCACACCTCAGCTCCAGATTTCAGCAGCACTAATACTTTTGTCTGCAGTGACTTCTGCTATGGTCAGTGAAGGCCTGATTCTTTTAAAAGCTTCATCCAAAAACACTTTTGAAATTCCCACTCTTAAAAGTTGTTGACCAAACTATTTGAAAACTTACATTTCACCTTTGCCAGAAAGTTTTCAAGTGCTTGTGTCCCTGGTTAGAAAATACTTCATATTATATTATAGCTGTTGACTCCATTTGTATCTCTGTAATGTACATGTACATCCCACATTTTCATAATTTTTAATACATTTTGAAGAAATTCAATGTTGTTTATAGTTGAAAAAGGAGTGGTAGAATCTGTCTTCTTTCTGGGTTTTTTTTGCTACATTTATATCTATATTTCTGATATATATGCATATATTAATTAATGACTGAGGCATTTTGCACTTCCAAAGCATTTCATTAGTATATTTAGTCAGTCTATAACTCATTGTTGTGTATCCAAACATCTGGGCTTGTTCCTGAATTTAGAGATACACTATACACTTGTTCTTCTGTCATGTCCACTTCTTTTTTACAGCACTCTCCAGAAGCTTATCGTTATGCAGCTCATCTCTGTGCTGCTCAGAGGTGTAGAGTCCTTATATCTTCTATTTATATAAGAAAATTTGTCTTTTATCAAGCATAGTAAATACTGTCTGTTAATTTGCTTCTGAGTATATGTGGGTTTCAGTGTAGACGAAATCAAGTATTGACTTCGGTTTCTGCTAGGCTAATATAAAACTTGCTCAGGTCAAGATTTTAAGCATTAATATTCAGCATGCAGTGTCCTCTTTTCCAGCAGCAATTTAACTAAAGTTACTTAAGAGAGTTGCATAAAATTTGTGACATAGACCATAGAGTCATGGAATGGTTTGGGTTGGAAGGGACTTTAGAGATCATCTAGTTCCAAGCCTTCTGCCATAGGCCAGGACATCTTCTGAGCTGACCAACACATCAGCCAACCTGGCCTTCCATTGGTACGCTAAAGGAGTTAAATATTACGTGTTATCCTTTTATTTTGAACATCACGCCACTGGTTTAGTCTGGCTGCACAAATAGTTACATTGAATCTTAATTTTTAATTCAACAGAATAATTTTTAATTATTTCTTATCTAATGAAGAAAAATGACACTGAATGGCTTTGTCAGGAGAGGCTGAATAGCAATATCTTGTCTTTCTGGAAGAAATGGATTCTGTATCTCTGTTTTTAAGTCAGGCTATCTGTCACTGAAATATCTTCCCAAAGGTGTTCTTTTCTTTATTCACTTTAACCAGTGAATATAGAAAAAAACCCACTGACTTCAATTTTGAGACTTTCCACTTCTCCATATTGCACCATACAGTTATATTTACATGATTACACACATCAGCACAAAACTCCCACACATTAATAATTTCTCCATCTTTGAGTAGCTGCTTGATACTTGCCTCATAACAGAGCACAGCAACTGACAGCATATAGATACCGATTTTAGAAAAATGACAGGTCCATGGCACAAAAGTTGGAATTTCCACTATGGTATATGTCAAGTTCTTTTCAAATGAAACAAAGAACATCAGCTGAGTGATTCTTGTCACAATAGATAGCCTTTTTGGAGGAAAAATGAGAAAGGCTTGAAGTATATTTACAACTTTTCTTATTGCTGCATCTAGAGAAGTTTACATCTATTGATTTATGCTGTGGTAACTCACTGAACTTTCTAAAAACCAAATTTCCCTGAGAAACACATCATTTGTGAAATATCAATCTTGCAATTACTTGCTGCAGCTCAGAAGACTTAGATGTCCATGATAAGACAGAAATGTTTCTGAGCTGGGATGTGTCTTACAATGGAAGGAAAATTGCATTTTAGTTAGTTACAACTATTCTCTGCAGCTTCCTGATACCATGTTTAAAATGCGCCTCAACTTGATTTGGTTTACTTGTGCCGGAGTCCATATTAAAAACTATTTTAATACATTTTGACATTCAATACATTTGAGAGACTTTTTACCAAACAACAAGACAAGGGACAATGGTTTTAAACTGAAAGAGGGTAGATTTAGATTGGACATAAGGAAAAAACAAAGTATGATGAGGGTATGTAGTGAGACATCAGAACAGGCTGTCCAGAGAAGTTGTATATGATGATCTTTTGAAGTCCCCTCCAACCCAAACGATTCTGTGATCGCATGAGTCTTTTCCACAAGGTGGACGTTGATATAGAAAAAAAGATTAACATGTAATTGCCTGGGATTCATTTTTTCATTCATTTCGCTAACAGAATAATGTTATGTATTAAGCAGATATCTTACAGACACTTAAGTTTGCTAAAAAAAAAAAGATCAACTTCCTAATTTGGTAAAATCTATTAGTTAAATAGAGTATTTACAGTCTGTATGATTAATTGCACTTTTTTTCTCTCTCTTTTTTAGTTTCCTCTGACTTTTATTTCTGAGTTTTGAGCTTTAGATTTAAACAGTAGTGAAAATTAGGCAGAAATTGTTATATTACTCAGGTTTTGAGTTTAAATATGCCCCATAATGGATCTTTGTATTAATATCATTCATAATCATCAGTCTCTTTTGACAAATAAGATTTGATACAGGTTCACTCAGAACTTTGAGCAAGGCATATACAGAAGTTAGTAAACCTTTTTGATATTTCAGTTTTCTAATAAAAAGGCCAACTCTGAAGTTTTATTTTAAACCTTTGCTTTATTTTACTGAAAGAAATATTTTGCAGAACCTATAAACTCAGGAGAAGCCCAATCAAGAGGTTTCATGATCCTAGAAATGGGAAAAACAGTCTGCAAAACATTTCTACTCAGAAGGATATCCTGAAGGCTTATATTATATCTTCCTCTGGAAAAGAATAAGCTGAGTTCAGTCTGGGTTAAGACACGGACTGAATTTTTTTTTTCTTATTTACCCAGATGCGACCTGCCTGGTGTCAAAGATCCATAAATGAGAGCAGAGTTTGGTCTGTGTTTCGTGATACCCTTCGTGACTGGAATTTTTTTATTCAGACATGTTTGCAGAACTTGGAGAAATGTCATGAAACTTCTGACCTCACTCAGAATCTGCTGTAGAACTTCTAGCTTAGGTTAGGTCTTTATTAGATTTATCAAATTAGTGTAATTTCTTTTGGATCAAGAAATAGGTGATTACTAGATCCCATATTAATACAGTTGAGTGAAAATCTCTTTGCAAAATTATCAGTTTTTCAGGGAAAAAATAAAAGTTTTGAGGGTCTAGAAATAATCAGAATTTGTGGAAAATTGAGTGATTGTTTTGGTCAATATATACATTACTAAAAATTTTCAAAGCAGCCGTTTGTTTTTTTGAAATATTTCATTAACACTTTAAAAATATCCTAGTTTGGGACACCTATTATGAAAATTAAGGAATTAGATTCATTTAAGCGCTGGTGGTCTTATACCACAAAGCTCACTGGTCAGAATAATCACCTAGGAGGTGGGAGATCAACAATCAGATCCATCTGAACCAGAGGTTTGATCCAGAGCATATATTTAAAACAATATTTGTTCTCTCTTCTGTGTGTTTTAAACAGCTGGCAAATGCAATAGTTGATGCAGAGTAGGACAGCATCAACAGAAAACAAATGAGCTCAGAATACCAGTACTCAGAACACTGGCAGGGGCATTGGCTTGGGAATTTGGCTTTTAAATTTCTTATTAAATGTAAAGGCAGAACTCCCACACACTGAGTAAGTATTCCAACCAGTCCTTCTGGCACAGGTTTTACTGGGAAAGGAAAAAGGTCAAGCTACCAGGGTTTGCTTTTCCATCATCACCCCACTTTCCATCTCTACGCAGCTCCTGTGCAACTGCCAATCACACAATCCTCAGTGGTGTATGGTGCCCCAACTTCTCACTAACTTCTCTACCATTGAAGACAATCTGAATTCCAAAAGGGAGCAAGAGTGTAGGTGTGTCAAGGTGTATCCCTGCTCTTCTGCTATTTGTATCATACATCTTAGCATAAGGACATGGCATCAACACATAATCCAGCACAGGAGCACCACCTATGCTGTGCAGAGGGGAAGGAAAGAAGATTCTTTTTTGCATGTCTGTTTTGGGCCTGGACATTCCAAAGAACTTTTGGGTAGAGTGGAATTTATCTCTCCCCATAATGCCTCCATTTATGGCTTGGGTTTTTTTTTTTTTTAGTGACACTGATTTTGCAGCTAGTTTCTTTCACACAACCTTGTTTACTGAAAAAAATATACAAACCCACATTTTTCCTGAACAAGGGTCAGATTTCAAAACTTCTCCCAAAAAATACTTTTCTCAGTTTTGTTTTGACTTTTGGCTTTCCTACGGGTTCAAGCTCTTTTTGCCTTTATGACCTTCTCTTCATTTTCTGGGTTCACCTGTTCTTAGTGCATGCACCTTGTCTTTTGACTAATATTGTCATTTGACCTTGAGCAGTGGCACTCACTATTCTGCAGTCTTACTTATTTATCCAGGATATTTTGATGCTCAGTGAAGTTTTACCACCTGCTACAACAATAGTACTCTCTTCTGCGATCCTGTACTATTCTTTTTTACCTACTGCTCCATATCCTTTCCAATGTAATGCCCTGGCTGTGCAAAATCAGAAGTCAGAGGATAAAGTACACACAGAAGGAAATGGGTACACTTTTGGTTTTTTAGACATGGTCCAGTGAGTGAACAGAATCAGACTAGTAACATACAGGCTTGTAACTGATCAAGTCTGCATTGTTCATACTGCCTTCAAGAACTGGAGTAATAGAAGGCTAACAAACTTCATTCAACAAAAATATTCTCATGTGTACAAGAAATAAGCAAGGGCTTAATTTTGATCAATAGAGAAATCCCACAAAATAATTAATTAGTCACTTTAGCACATTATTGTTTGTTGTGAGGTCAAAATTTTCCCCCTTTTCCACTTTGTCATGCTTTCTCTTTCCTATGTAACCCCTACTCTGTTCTAACTTCCAGATGGAACAATTGAATAAAATATACAGCTACTGGCTGCATATTTTGTACGAACATTTCATACTTCATTTGTCAACTATCACCAAAACATGATTAGCCAATAGCTTGTTCAGATTAAGCTTAACTTTGAATTCTGAATTTATGGCAAAAAGTTGACTGCAGCTCTGACAAACCCTGAGTAGTACTTAAGAAATACAGAAGTTCTGTGAGTGGAGAAGAAAAAGAAATATTCATCTTTTATTGTGGTTCAGGATCACTTTCTTCTAAAACCTCTTTCCCAAACCTATTTTAACTCTTCTGGGGACAGATTCTGCTCAGGAACCTGTGGTAAGAAATGTCGAGGTGACATCATAGTCCTATCTAAATTATTTTGTTTCCAGCCTGCCCTATGTGTGCCAGCTGAAAAGGAAGAAGCATCCTGCAGATCCCATCATTAAATTTACATGTTGCAAGGTTGTGCACAGAAAAGAGAGTGCAATATATTTTCTATAGTTCAAATGTGATAGAGTCAGTTTAATACTTGTCAGGTTTTCCGCTCACATCATTGTCATTAACAACTTCATACTGAGCAGGGAAAAGGAGAACTCATAAAACTCCAAGGCAGGTATCCATAGTGTACTCAAGAATGGCAGCCATTTCACATTTTATAGCTGTATAGAATAAAAAATCAATATCCTATATAACATAATGCACTATTAACACAAATTTCATAGTTGTTTGGGTTTGTTTGCTTGTTTTTTTTTTCTATTTTGGATCAAATGAATGGAATATTCCCCATACTACCAAGATCAACTCAAAAAGAACATGCTGTATACAAGCCAGCTATAGCTGATATACTTAACTTTTCCTCTGCTTACTCTTGAAGGTGATGTCTCAGACTGTAGTAAGCTGTCTGTCTGGAAATAGTTCTGCTTTGGACCTCAATGTCTAAAAATAAAAATTAGGAAGTGTCAATATATTGTCTTCTGGGTCTTCTTTTGACTACACAGAGTGGCTAGGATCACTTTCCCAAGAATCACAGAAACTCTTAATGAAGGAGGTGAGGGATAAGAGTAGTTAACAATGCATGTGCAGCCCTGGGCTGCATGCCTGAGGCTGGCGTTGATACAGCATTTTTCATGAGATGCAGGAACAGGCTCAGGGCAGGGGCTAAAGCCTCCCTCCCCATCCGAATGTCGGTGTGTAAATGTTGTCTCTGTCGGCATTAACCAGCAGGGCAGTTCACACACGGCCATGAAAGCTAATATTGGGCTTTTGTGCTGCCTGAGACACAGATGTCTCCTTACGTGAGTGAGCACTGCAGTGCCACTTAGCACAGGTAATGTCTAGTGCCCTGTGGAGCATGCATTCTGCACAGCAGTGCTGGCACAGCACTTTCCCTGCTGCCCGTTCTTGAATTTGCAATGACAAGGGAGAAAGGATACCTCCTGCACATAAGCACGAAGCATAAGGAATTGAACAGCCATCTTTTTGCCTTATTTGTTTTGCTGTGATTGCAACATGCTTGGGCGCATGCAATGGGTTCTGTAAATCCTGTCAGATGTGGAACAACACCTTTTTCTTAAACTGCTCTAGAAAAAGGGAAAGCGATACCTAAGTGACTCGTGTGGCAATTTAGATTCTGTGAGAACCACAAAAAAAGATATTTTAAATAGTTGACAAAATTGTACAAAATAGGCTCTAATTGTTTTTGAAATTTCATTTCTAAAATGCTCTGCAGTATAATTTCAGCTTGAATACATAATTTGAAGCCATAACACTCTGGGATTATAAAGTATAGTTAAACAAAGCTTTATACTTTATTTGGTACACTCTAAGAACAAAACTGTTTTACCTATACACACACACAAACACTCCTGTATGTGACATAAACAGGGCCCATCTGGGACTGGAGAGTGCAGGCTGGGAAGGGATGCAGGACAGCTGAAATATTTTAATTCTGTGAAAACATTAAATAACCTCATACTAGCACTTTTTCTTCATTGATGTAACATGATGTATTATGAAAAGGAAAGGGAATATAAAGAAAGGGAGCTGTGTTTTGGTTCGGTGTTCCTATTGCCTACCTATGCAATTTATCAATAGGTCTGTTACAGGAACACCTATTAAAACAAAGTTCTAAGCCATTAACTTAGATATACAAGAGCTGCAATGTATGCAGTGTAGTACCAAAGGATCCTCTCCAAAGTAATATTTGTCAGACTGTTTGCTGTCTTCATTCCTTTGCTCTCTGAGTCTCTCAGACACTGACCCTTATCACCTTGAGGATATACCTAGCTTTTCCTCCATATCTAGGCAGAAAGAGCCTTCATTTTCAGTAGCAGGAAACAGCATTCTTTTTGGGCAAGTCACTGAGTCATTCGTATATCTGATTCATCTGACTCAACCTTGACAGCTATGTGGCATCTGTTGCTCTATACTCTTCTACAGTCAATTAAACTGATATTGATTAGAAATCAATCCAGAATTCTGGCGTGGGCACTTCAATCCCAGACCTTATGTCAGTTTAGCTTTAAGGATATCTAACTGTATTAAAAAAATCTGTATTAACCTCTTAGACCAATTTATGACTGCCAGCTGAAGGGTGTTACAGTAATCAAAATCCATCAAATTAAAAACAAGTTCCTATGAGTGGTGCATTTGTACAACATTAGTATATGACCACTTAAATTGGAACATTTTTGGTGTGTAAATTCTCCTTGAAGCTCACCATCTGTTAGGCTGTAAAACTATTTGCTCTTCAAGTCAATTAGACACTTGAGAGGCTTTACATTATANCATGTCTTCCTAATAGTGGTAGGAAAAAAACAGAGGTGTATTTAAGACCAAAGGCAAACTGTTGGGAAAAAAAAAAATATCCTTTCCAGAAGTATGCTTTTTGTGTATTCTAAATGTTTTACTCTCATTCTTTATTTATGTTATAATTTCTCTCAAGACAAAGTGACCAAAACATCTCTTTGTACAGGCTTTTCTCTGTCATATATAACCACTAGATCTTTCCTTTCATCTTTGCTACTCTCCTTTTGGCTTCACTCATATATCTGATGCTGCTTTTCCAAGTACTTACAATCTACCAATACATCTTGGAATTACAAATTACCTCACCCCCTGATAGATCTTGATGTTTCAGGTGGAGGTCATTCCTGTTTCAGTCACCTGATTCCATAAAGGAATGTAAGCCTATCTTGCACGTCTATAAACTGAGAGCTGAATACTATACTCACTGATTTCAGTGGATGTCCAAACCACAAGAAAACAAATTGGACAAGTCTCTGAGCAATCTAATCTAGTTAAAAATGTCCCTGCTCATTTCAGGGGAGGCTGGACTAGATGTCCTTTAAAGGTCCCTTCTAACCCAAGCTGTTATATGATTCCATTATTCTATTTTTTCCCCATCTTTAGTAGGAAGCATGTGAATATTCTTGCATCTACTTCTTTAAAATGTTTAATTGTATAGAAATTATTGTGAAGATATTGTACATAGGCAACAGTTCCATGAAGTTTCCTGTGATAAAAGTAAGGGTGAGTTCTCTCTACATAGAGAATCCAGTCAACAGAAAATGAGTTTGGGCTGTTTGTGGTGGTGGCTTCCTGCCACCAGTTCCTGGTGGGCTGCACTAGCAAATTCACAGCCAGCAGGCTGAGGGAATTGGTTACTTCTCTCTACTTGGAACTCATGACACCACAACTGGAATATTTTGTTAAAAAGTTCCCCTCAGTACAAAACAGATTGCGGACAGTGAGTCATGGAAGCACCAAAATTATGAGGAGGTGAACTACATACTGTATGAGGAGAGAACAAGAAAGATAGTTTTGTTCAGCTTGGAGAAAACTACCAAAAGAGGGTTATGGAGAATATGGACTTTTGTTAGAAGTGCACACTGGAAAGACAAGATGCAGTGGTCACAAACTGCAGCAGAGGAAATTCACACTAACTGCAAAAAAAAAGAATATTCACATGAGGGTAGCCAACCACTGGACCAGGTGCCCAGAGAAGTATTGGAATATCCACCCATGAAAATGCTCAAAACTCTACCAGGCAAGGCCGTGAGGAATTTTACCTTACTCTGAAGTTAGCCCTGCTTTGAGTAGAGTTCTAAATTAGATGACCTCCTTTGGTTGCTTCTGGTATGAATTACTCTACAATTCAAAGCACCCAGATGCCTAATATGAATAAGGAAATTTCTAGGGAGAAAAGGAAATGTTGTTTCAAGCAGAAGGAAGCACTGCACTAATATATGCAAATTAAAAAGGGAAGAAACTTCTTTCAATGTGATGATATTCTGTTTAATTGTATTTATGTCTTTCATTAAACATGTTCAGCAGATAACAGTCCTTTTGCTTACTCATATATTAACCCTTGCTGTTGAAGATTAAACTCATGCAGTTATACTATTCCATAAATAAGTTTTCCACCAAAGGTTAAGAACAATCTCTCTCACCAAACTAAGTTGAGAATCCAGCATGCAGCCTCAAAATTTTAGCTCACCATGTTATAAAGATCTCCCAAGATGGTTTATGCCAAAAAGCTCCCCTTCCACTTATGGGTAGTGAGGTCAGATCTTTTTTCCTTTCAGTCTTTTGCAAAGCAGCTTACATTCAGTCTTTCATGGAATTTTTCTTTTTCTTCCTTTGATACCTGATTTACTTTTATTTTCCATGAAGGGCTTTATTTTATTTTAATTGATAAATCAAAAACCATGTAAGGTTAGTGACACATTCAATTACCCTGCCTGAACTTATTATTATTTAATACAATACAAAGATCAGAGGCTCAGGAGTCCTTTATTTCCTTTGAATTATCTCTGATCCTCCTGTTCCTTTATCAGTTTTAATCAGTTTTATCAATTTCACACTAACAATGAACAAATCAGCAGTACATCTTAGAGATGAATGTAATTATTAAAAAAACTGTAATGTTAACATTTTTTAACTAGTAAATCCCAGTGCACCCTACCGAAGCACCATCCTAACTAGTATTTAACATAACCAACAAGGACCTCTACATTTGGATAAATTTTAAAACCTCAAGTTATTTAGATATAGTTATGGACCTAATTAGCCGAACATCTAGAAAATTTAATGGCTATTTTACCTCTGGAAGAGGTAAACATTTAAAAAAAAAGGATTGTTTTTCTTTTAATTATCATCTTCTTTTGATTCTTTCTTATTTAGTATTTCCTCAAACTTTGTCAACTACACAAGCTTTTACTGTCTTTTAGACAATTAGTTACTATAACTCATCCTCTCTTAGATATATCTGTGTGTATATATATGTATATATGTACATATATATATATAACATTTTCTCTCTCCAGGAATCCCATAGTAGGTGTTACCTGGGTAGTGATGCAGCATCCTTTCTGAGAGGCACTAGGACTGAGGTCCTGCAAACTCCTCTGGAGCCAATATCAACCAATAACAAGATTGGCATCAAGCACCAAAATGAGCACATGAATAGACCTTGCAGGTTTCATCACCAAAGAACTCCAGATTTTTCAGGGACCATTAGATGTTGCATGTCTTTTGGAAAGTTTGTGAGATTTTAAGAAGCACTGTGAAAAACAGATATTTTAAATAGTGAAAACCAGAGTTTTGAAACTCAGTAAGCTTGCCCCAGGTGCAGCTGAAATCCAGCTTGAGAACATGTTGGTTTGTTTGTGGATGTAGAATGTTTGCTAATAGATACATGATTGTTTAAAATGAAATGAAGCACAACATAAAAATTCATTTGGCTTCTTTAGGGAGTTAAATTTCACTGCTGTCTCTATAGAGAGGTGCTCATAGTAGGACTTGCCAATTCAAGTGGATTTACACAGATTTAGGGAAAGACAGAAAGTAAAATCAACAGGGAGCCTTCCACATGAGCCTTCTCTTACTGGTCTGGCCTGCCTGCAGACTGTGTGTGTCAAAAAATGGACTTTGGCTGGATACTGTTAAAACACTAGAACAGGCAGACAGAAATATTTGGACTTCCAAAACTACAGCTTTCCTGTGCTTCCTAATTTCTAAACAACATCATCTAATGCTAATTAAAACTCCCCACCCCTCCCACCCTGATCATCCATACTTCATTATTTCTCCTACATGCTGTTGCTTGGCAGCTAGGTATTTAATAAGATTATAGGATATGAAAAAGCAGAGATATTTTCCTCTTGGCAGTCATGAATGAACTTTTCCTAGGACACAGGTGCTTTCTTTCTAAACTTCTAAACCCTTCCCTGGGGAGACATGATACTGTTCCTCTTACAGAATTGGGTTTTTTAAAATAAATAATTGATTTCATATGCTGAGTGTATTTATATGTGTATATATTTTTATTGCCTGGAAAGTCAAGGTAAAAAAGAGGAAATATTAAACATAAAAGCACAGTTGAAGTTATCAAGCACCCAAAGGAATACAAGTCTTCCCCTTTTCTGACTGAGAATTGATATTAAATACTGTTCACAGTAAATGTGAAAACACTCTCATTAAAGTCACTCCTTCAGTTTGAGCCATATTGCACACGTTCAAAATTAGGACTGTATTACAGCTGCAACTGTCAAACCTTTATATATCATTGTCACCTTCATCTCGCAGTACATATAGAATAGGTTTGCAAATTCTCTGAGACACAAATCAGGTTTTGTTATCTTGCTGTCTTTCAGGTAAATTAATTAACTGTGATAATCACAGATTTTTTGAGACAGCTGTTCTTACACTTACAATTCTGCAGTCAGAAACTAACATGTTTATGAATACAATCCTAGAACCAGTAATTATGTAAATTTTATGCTTTTTAAATGACACAATCCACCTGTAAGATGCTTGGTTGCCAGTGGAGGTAGGTTGCTTCTTAAACAGAAAAAAGTCTACATACATTTTTCTGATGTTTTAGAGACTTGTCTCCTGGCTTCAAAGGTTGCAAAACAAGATGGCATGCTGTGACACAGCGTGGCAGAAAATAATGCGTCAACAGTGACAGATAAAACTGCTCTGCAGCTGACTCTCTCTGTAAAGACAGTGAACATTCAGGAAGAATATAGTGCAGTGATCATCTCCAATTGCTTCAGGACTTCCTCAAAAAGAAGATTTTTACTATTATTATTATTTTCCTTGCCACTTCTTTTCACATCCATCAGTAGAGGAGCTTCCAGTATTATTGTATCAAGCATAGAGCAGAATAGATTCCCTGTAGCAAAACTATAGGCATCAGAGACAAAAAGTCCAACATAATCAGTGATGTCTGCTGGTGCATAGATCAAAATCAGTGATTTCTTCTGTGCTATTCTACTGCATTTTATTCAGTTTAATTTTTAATTGTTATCCAAAATGGACTACAAATATTACCCTGAATATATAATTTATTTTTTTTTGTTTCAAATCTGCACCTGTTCTGATACATACCTACATGGAAAAGAGGAGA
>VZRU01015955.1:87999-121124 GCA_013398155.1 Pedionomus torquatus | reverse complement strand
GTGGTTTGGTATTATCATGAATTACAATGAGCAAAGTTTAACCTAAGGGCAGGATTTTTACAAAAAATAAGAAACTGCTGGCTATGGGTAACAACCGTGCAGGTTATCAGTGTTTGTAGTACCACAAGTTCCCATTCCCTGCGCTGACACGGAGTCTGGCTGTGGTATCTTCACACCATTCCATTCTCCGTGCCGGGTGTTTCCACCTTAGAATCTGCCGACTCTGAGACTGCAGGTTGTGCAGGGAACCACAGCAGAATGCCTTCCTCGCACATCAGCGGTACTTCACCCTGGAAGTTTCTTCAACTCTGTACCTTTGCTTAAAACATGAATATAACTTTAGTTTCTAAGTCCCCTCCAGCAATTATCCCACGCAGGGAAAACTCCCTCGGTCATGGCAAAGGCTGGGATTTATTTCAGCAGCGATGTGCTAGAGATGGCAGACTAAACATGCAGCAGCAGAAAACATGAGGAGAAACAAAATGGATGTAGGTAATAAAAGAACAAACAAACAGAGAAGAGACACTGATGTGCTCACGGCGTTACTGAAAGGATCCATCAGCCTGTGTGACGGTGGGGACACGTTCACTTGGCTAACCCATATTGAATTACCTATATTATTTTCCTTTTTCAGTGTAAGCAAGTTGTCTGGACTGTTTGACTACACCCAGCTGTAAGATGCTTCTGGCTTTTCTCTGTCTTTTTTTGTCTTATTTTTAAGCTGGGTTTCACTACTCAGTGCAGGGCAATTGTAGTCTCCTTCCAAATTTGTGTCTCCTTCTCACCGTGAGGCACTGACAAACTGTAGTTTGGTTTTTCCCACCGATGACCTGAATTACCAGAGCACAGAAGTGCCAAGCCATCCTGGCTGCTGAAGTGCCACTGTCTCCCAACATGGAGAACAGCTCCATTGTCTGGGGGTGCGGGGCGGTGAACTACAGTCGGGCACCCTCATCCCCCTCCAACACCCGACAGCACAGCCGGCAGCCAAAAGGTCTGAAAGCCAAACCTAGGGAAAAGACCCTTCACATAGAAAGCATGCTTGAATAACGTGGATAATAATAAATAAACCACAAATAACAGTCATAAAAAGAGAAAGGCTATTTAGACACTGACACAGTTGCTCGTGTTTGGGGTGTCTGTTAATAAATGCACAGCCTGACTGGATCTGTGTACAGGCTAAATCAGGAGCTTCCCCAGAGAGCCCACCTCCTCCTAAGGCCTGTGTGCCCAACACCAGCATCCATCCAAATGGTCTCAAGCACGAAGCACTGGCCTTCTAGAGGAAAGTAAATGTGCTGGTTCACGGTGGGAATCTCACAGACACCTCCCTGACAACGGATGCACTGAAAGACCTTGGAGCAACAGTCTGAGCCTTTCTCACGTAAAGACAAGGACTCCAACAGTCAGATAGATGAGGCAATAAAACACTCAGGAAGAGGGAATGGCCTCTGGTTTAATCCTACCCAAAGCAGCCATAGAGGAAAATCTAGCTGAAGACCACTTCAGCCCTGATGGAAGCTGTGGGAACATCCAGATACAGCTGTGAACCATGAAACCTTACTCAGTGAAGTCATCACATTAGCATATGAGCAGGGAAAAAGCCATTACCTGGAAGAGTGTGAAGAAACAGCACTGAGACCTAATATTGCAAGGTTCAAGGACGCAGCACCAAGAACAAAATGCGTCGCAACATGTTTTAAAAAAAATAAATGGTAGCATATTCAGGGCTTCTCTTCCTTTTAAGTATCTGGCACCAATTTCTGGAACACCTGCTGCCTGCAGGCACGTTTGCGAGCATTACTGTTAGCAGCACCCCAAGCGGGTACCAACTTCACTGCTAACTTTCTGCCTTCACATCTTCCCACAGAATTCACGTGGGCTGTAAAACGATTGCTCTCTCCTTGGAGTGACTTCCATTGCAGAAAAATATCATCCATAGAGTTTCTCAAGTGCTTTTAGAACAAAGTCACTGTAATAATTCATCCCTGAAGTAGCAGGCAGGGTGAGGTTTCCCACCCTGACTTAAGAATACAGACCTTGTAGATGAAAAGCCCCTCCAGCAAGCTGCACTGTCCCCATCTCCAGTGGAGACAGAGCCAGTTGACAAAAACAAAGGACATAACCCCCCCACACTTTCATATGTCAAGGAAAGGAGACAAATGCAAATCTGCCGAGTAAAAGAAAGCAAGCGCCTAGATTTACAGATGGAGAAAGAAAAGGGGGAAAAAATATTACCTGAATCACTTTATATAAAAAAAAAAGAAGCCAGAAACAATTGTATTTTACTGGGGACCTAAATACTGATTTTAACAACTTAAGAATCCCTTACATGCCTTTGTCGCCTCGTTAACTTGATTTCATAGGGTATTTAATAGAAGCCTTATGTGCTTCACTTTCAGAAGAGGAAAAATGTTTTTAATAAGCATTAACTCTCTTGTTGCATTTTGGTGGTAGCGAGTGCTCTTAAAAGAACAGAATTTCATAGTGCTATTCTAAAACAGCTTTAGAAACACGGGCACACCATTTTCAACATTACTTGCTTTTCAAGGCAGTCAAAGGAGCTGTGCTCCAGGTAACAAGTGGTCCTAAAAAGCCTATAAACATTTCAGGAAGAGATATTTGGAATTCAAACAGGAAAATCCTAAAACCACTTAACAGGTGCTACAGCTCAACTTGGCCGGGTGGAATTTCTAAATTGTTCCATAGAAGAAGCATTAAAAGAAAAATCCTACCATAACACAGCTTTGCCACTAGCTCATTCTTTCAAATTACTTTAAACTACACCGTGTATGGAGAGCTTGCAAGAAATATGGCGAGATTCTCAGGTAACTATAGGACATAACAATGGAAACGAACGTAATCCAAAAAATCCAGTTCTGCTACCAGAAAGAAAGCTATCTTCCTGAAACAGATAAAACCAGACAGTTCAAGAAAGAAAGAGGAGGAAAAAAAAAAATAATCTTTATCGGATGAGAACAGTTTTCTGACGTATTTCAAGTACTGAAAAAAATGGAGGATTTTACTTAACAGCTTTCTTGGCAGATCAGAGAGTCACTGAACTCAAGAAGATTACACCAAGTCGTGCACATCCAGTCAGGTTTTGCATAAAAATGTCCTCGGTGTGGCTGAGCGTGGGACAGGCACTCTGCCGCAGCTCGTCACCCACCCTGCTAAGCACAAAACCAGGAGCCATGCCCCATCGTTTCTCCTGCTATTGAACTAGGGAAATATCATTCACACTGTAAGTTAATTCCATCAGACCATGAGGGATGTTGCCCAGTAAAAACAACTCCCAACCACCGCCGGACGTTTCTGTTACACTATCAGGCTTACAGAGCAAGCAAACGGCGCTCAGGCAGAGCCACAAGAAAACTGGAGATGACATGCTCAATTTGTGTGTCGGAGACCATCAGTCCAAATCAGTAACTCGGTAACTGTCACCTCACCTGCATTTGAGCTCTTCGATTTTAACAGCAGCTTGTCATTGAATCATCAAAACAAACAAAAAAAAAAACCAAAATCAACCCACATTCTTTTTTATAATACATCGTTCTCTTCAACTATTTAAACCATTCCAGTATTCTTCTGCTCAAAAGGAACATTCTCAGATTATCCTTGTAGACTTCCTCAGGTGGTGGTTTTTTTTGGCTTTGTTGGTTTTGGGGTTGGTTTGTGGGTTTTTTTTGAGAAGGTTAAGAATGCAGCAAGTATGGTAAGAAATCAAAGAGATCGGGGAGCCCAGAAAGGCTCTACACACCTCCTTTGCTACTAAGGAGAGAGGGTGGGCTGCTCATTCCCCATCCCTCTTTTTACAGCACAGCATGGATTCATAAGGTACCTCACCACTCTCCCCCTCTTGGCTTATGAAAGAAGGACTCTCCATCTCACCCTCTCTGGATGTTACTGCTTCAGTTCTTCACACCAACAAAAGCTTGCCTATTTTTTTTCTTGCTATTTGGCAAACATGTTATTTATTACATTAATATTTTAACTGATACCAGGTAGACATAAAAAATAATGCACCAACAGGGATATTGGCTTCCACCAGCCAGTTAACACATTTAAGACTTACAGGGTTGACCAAGCATGCAATGTTCACACACGGCACTGAGACACTCACAAAAATCATAGAATAGAATCATAGAATGGTTAGAGATGGAAAGGACCTTCAAGATCATCCAGTCCCAACCCCCCTGCCCTGGGCAGGGACACCTCTCACCAGACCAGGCTGCTCCAAGCCCCATCCAGCCTGGCCTTCTCTGGGCAACCTGTCCCAGTGCCTCACCACCCTCACAGCAAAGACCTTCCTCCTGATATCTAATCTAAATCTCCCCTCTTCCAGTTTAAAACCATCACCCCTTGTCCTGTCACTATGCTTCCTGACCAAGAGTCCTTCTCCATCTCTCCTGTAGCCCCTTCAGATCCTGGAAGGCTGCTCTGAGGTCTCCCTGGAGCCTTCTCTTCTCCAGGCTGAACAGCCCCAGCTCCCTCAGCCTGTCCTCACAGCAGAGGGNTTGTGCCTGGGATTGCCACCTCCCAGGTACAGGACCCTGCCCTTGGCTTGGTTGAACTTCATGCCATTTGCACCAGCCCAGCTCTCCAGCCTGTCCAGGTCCCTCTGGATGCCATCCCTTCCCTCCAGCGTGTTGACCGTGCCACCGAGCTTGGTGTCATCAGCAAACTTGCTGAGGGTGCATGTGATCCCACTGTCCATGTCTCCAACAAAAATGCTAAATAGCACTGGTCCCAGTACCGAGCCTTGCAGGACTCAACTCGTCACCAGCCGCTACTTGGATTTTGAACTGTTGACCACAACCCCCTGAGTGGGGCATCCAGCCAGTAATCCCTCTGAGCTTTTCGGTGTGCACACCTGGATTTAGTTCTCTCCAAGGGCACCTCAAATTTTGAGAGAGATTAGCTGTGGAGTCCAAAAGCAGCAGTAGCAAAGATGCTGTTATACAGAACCTGTTCTAGTTTAGCTAAGGCAATTATTCAAAGCGCAGCAGCTCATCAGAAAGACCCTCAAGAAGAAGCCCAAGCTCTGTAGCTCTTGTCAACAAGGTCCTGCAGGGAAAAAACAGAAACGATGAAGAAAAAAATATTCTCTAACTTAGCTGCAGATCAATGAAATACATCAGTACGTCTCATCTCTTAGCAGACAACTTTTGGCCTCGTGGAACGTGCTATCAGAAAAAAATGGTAAGAAAATATCTGCAAAGATGAGTTACCATCACAGCGCCAGCTCCACAGGTAATTGGGAATTCTGACCCTCAGCACAGGATCTCTAATATGAAATGATCTAAGACTTGCTTGCAGAACAACTGCTCTGAAGTCCAGGTTTGCATTTCTGCTACAGTCACACACTAAAGGCCTAACTTTACATTCAGGTCTAATTAGCACATGAGAACAATGCATAAATAGCTGAATCAAACTGGTTTGGTTACAGGACATTTCTCTTCTGTCTAATTAACATTAAAGGAGAAATTGACTTTGGAAGGCTCGGAAAGATAAGGGAAATTAAACACATTTGGTCCACCGGCCTACCGTAACCTCATCACAGAGTCGAGTGGTTTCAGAGAAAGGAGAGCGGTGTATTTACACCTGGCTATAAAAGCACATTGTGTGACATCCCCTATTGAAAAGGCAGTCGCTTCACTGCTCTCCTTGGGAAGGCAGCATCATCCAAGACCAAACTGTGCCCGAGGCAGCGCCACCCCGGTGCCTGTGCAGGGCCAGCAATGAATCAAGTCGGGAGGACTCGCAGGCTGCTTCTGACAGCGCCACAGCCAGGCTTTTCTTCTGCTGGGGCACTGGAGCTGTACCAACAGGCATTTGCCTAATTATTGAATTGGAAAAACATGAATGAAGTCCACAAGACATTCAAGAAACCTGCCTACATTTTATCGTGACTGAAAACTTAATCTCCCTTGGGTTAAGCCCACCTGAAAATATTCGTGATGGGGCATCCTCGCCCCAGGAAGATGCGCTTCCCAGCAAGGTGAAAGGCTGCCTCACACGCAGGGAATCACGGGCCCTTCTTCTGTACCTTAACATGGAAATGGAGGAAGCAGCCCAGCCTTAAGAAGGGTGTGAACATTTATGGACAAACTGCAGGGATTTTAAGTTAACATCCAACATGAATTAATCATCAGAACAATCGCAACCCAGCTCATTACCCTTGATACGAATTCTGGGCTAGAAAGCGAAGGGAAGCAGCGCTCCAGCTTTGCCATCACCAGCTACAGAAAATAAACTGCCAAGAGTGGGAAGAAACTAAGAGCTTTCTTAAACGATGTTACAATTACTGATTTGTGCTTCCCCCCTTAGGAACAGATCTGTGTCTGCCGCTCACATACCAAAGGAGATTTCTGCTCTTACAGTATGGGATCAGTGAACGTTGCTCACTCCCTGTCTCTCACACCCAGTAAAGCAGTAGGTGCATCAAGCTGTGCCCCTCTTCAAGCAGGGCCTTTGGGCGATACAAACCATAATTGTCTATCCTCAAGGGGTTTCCTACACAAAATACATTCCCTCTTAAAGACAAAAATCTCTTCTGTGGAGTAGTACAAGACACACAGGTGACAACATCACTCCTACCATAATGCAATCAGAGCAGGCTTTTGTTTGACAGTTTTGAACATAAAATTTTACTGGTAGAAGAGAGAAAAGTATTCATGCAATAATAAATGCTGCCTTCCAAAAATCACCACGTCACTGCAATACACCTTCAAAACAGATACCACTTTATTATTACCGGTATGAAGGGATTTTTTTTCCCCATGCTTAGATAAAAACGTCAGGTCTTCAGAATCCCAATTCTTTTTCTCCTTTCACTCCCACTTTAAACACAGCAGTAACTTATTCCATTATCTGTTTCACACTAATTAGAAAAAAAAAAAAAAAAAAAAAAAAACCAACCACAAACCGAAACAAAGAACCATCTATTTTAACACAGATCCTCAGATTGTCTCAGATATTGTCTGAAACAATATAAATTGTCATGGGTGAAGTAACTTACTGAAATGATGAAAAAAGAAAAGTGACTTTAAATTCTGAGTTTCAGAATGGAGGCAAATTTCACCACATTTGATAAAGTTGTATCGATTATTAATGCTTCCCACAATTAAAAAATTTGCCTGCTTAGACAGAAAAAGTGCTATGTTTACAGACAAAGACCCCGAGAAAACGCTGATTATTTATTAGCACATTTCCTTGAATAGCATATTTCACTGCAACATTAAGAGAAACCCTGTTCTATCAGACCTGTCCAACAGCACAAGTATCACAGTTGATATTAAAACGATTCTTGGCAAACTTTCTTTTCAGTATCCAGGAAGCTGTATAAGCACAGGCACTTTTCAGAAGTAAATCACACAAAACAGTAGGTCAGAGCAGTGTAGCAGACTCGGCACCTTTTCTCTGGAACAAATTTTCTTCCAGGTTTGGCTCTGGGGCTCACTCTCCATCACCTTTAGCCAACAGAAGCTGGCTGGGTTGGGTCAGAACCAGTGTGAAGACCTTGTTAGACCCCAACGCTCAGGGACTTGGGAATGTTTAGTCTGGAGAAGACTGAGGGGGGATGTGATCAACGCCTATAAAGACTTCAAGGGTGGGTGTCAGGAGGATGAGGCAGGGACAGAAGAAGGAATGAGCACGAACTGAAACATAAGAAGTTCCATCTCAACATGAGGGGGAACTTCTTGACTTCGAGGGTGGCAGAGCCTAGAAACAAGCTGCCCAGAGAGGTGCTGGAGTCTGTGTCTCTGGAGACATTCCAACCCTGCCTGGATTGCGTTGTGTTATTTTGGTACCATCGCTTGCAAAAGTAGCTTAGATGCTGCAGCACAAAGTTAATGACTATGAAATTAGACAGGCAGTTCAATCAAGAGTCAATTTCCCTTCATGCTTATTAACTAAAACATGAAGTTAATGTTTTCCAAGCGATGCAAAAGTAGATCTGCTCCAACCTTTCCCTGCAACATCACCAGCTACCCTTAGGTAGCTCATGAATTTAACTCATGCAATATTCTAACTTCTCCTACACACCTCCTAAACTCCCCCCATGTAACCAGTATTCCCAGCTCCCTCTGGCAATGATCACTGGTTAAGAGGTGGCATAAAGCACGGCTGATTCAGAGCTAGAACGTTCCAAATGGTCAGACACAAGTCCAATATAACTAGTTAACTCCTGAACCCAGGCTGCACTTTTTCTCTCGTTAGATACTAATGTGTGGATGTTTTCTATAGCCAGAGTTGTCCTCCAAAGTAAGTACACAAGCTTTGAGATCTCTACTCCTGCATCAGAACTGATCAGAAATGGATGACAGGATCAAAAAAATTACTGAAAAATGTGCTGAAAAATGATTAGGAAAAAAGGCATTCAAGACTGCAGTGAGAACCCGGACGAAAAACACTGTCAGTGCCACGACCAACAACTTTGCTCATGATACGGCAGAGCCAGAAAGCAGCAGCTGAGGTTTCAAAGCTCAGATCTGTGCTCTTCAGTGCTCTTTCCTCTAACACTACCCACCGACACGAGCGAGCAAAGCACCCTCTGAGCGCAGGAAGGAAGTGCACAGTACCGCGTAACACCCCCATATTTTATGCCAGTTGCCAAGGAGCAAAAATTAGACACTGGAAGATGCCAACGATGTCTTTATTTGCTACCATAAAACAGATCCAAGAACATCAATTAGAGTATTCATAACTTTAGAACTATTTGCAGACCGCACAGACATGCGTAATGAGAAGGCTTTGTTCCTCAGGAACAGAGGAAGCTGTTCCAACAAACACAACAGGCTTTTAGACGTGCTTCAAGCACACATGCTTTCCCCTGTCCCACCAGGCTGCAGCACGACAGAAGCAGCCAGGTGGCCTTCAAAGACTAGAAGATCAGAGGAGGGCCATTAGAAGAAATCAGCCTTCCGCACATGAGCTCTTCTGGCACGTAGTGTACCTGCGCCAGGTCAGCAAAACTGCTTACAAAATCACAGTTAATGCTGTGAAGGGAACAAGTACTTACTCATCCTTGGGCTTTTACAGACAGCTGGCACTTTCCAAAGCCAATCCCGATACAGGAACTGAAACTCTGTACAAGATGCAGCACACTTACCGCCAGATTATGGAGATGCAACATCAGTAACCACATTCATCTACACACCCTTGGCAGCATGCAAGCAGGAGATGAATATGCAACATCTACTGCACAAAGTGCTGAAAGACATTCATTTGCTTAGGACCTTATGCAGTAACACCTCAAGTTCAGTTGGCATCAGCTTTTGTGGCCAACACGCTTAACATGAGCACCACAGCTTCGCTGCTAGAGCTCCATTGCTGTATCAACTCCCTGATTGTTCATTTGCTCTGTGAATTAATTATATATCGGATGAGCTTCACAGTTGGCACTTGCCACAGCTGCTTTTCTTTCCTGAGCAGCTGGCAGGCAAAGTGTACCCTGTCATAACTCACAGCCACATTACAAGCCACCAGCACCACTGAAGGTTGCATTTGTGCTCTTGTTCCACAAGAGCCGTTCTCTCTACTGTCATTTTAAGACCAACTCTTTTGCTAGATAATGAAAAAAAAACAACAAACAATAACCCAAACCTAACCCCAAAAAAAGGCAACAGAAGCCAGCACTTTTTACTGTCATCCCCTGCAGCAATCCTCCTAGGTGGACCTCCATTTCACTTGTGTCTTCGAGGCACTGCAGAGCAGCTGAATAAACTTCTGAAGTCTGAGTTTGCTCTGTGCTGCTGAGCACATCAGTCAACCTTTCTATTTTTTTCCCTTCATTTACAAAAGGAAGATAATAGTACCAGCTATACCAACTGCACAGCAGTGTTGAAAGGATTAATTGGCTAATATCTCTTCGGTCTTAAGCATGCAGAACACCACAGATGCAGAGCGTAATTACTATTATTAAGGGGGTAATTTCTTTGACTCATTGGGACAACACACATTTTATCTGTGATTTTTTTTTTCAAGGCACAGAAGACTTCCACCGAATAACCTCAGTTAAAAAGAAACTGGAGTAACACGACATAAACTATCCACTGCAGGGCTTTAATCACCTATTAATCTAATAGTCCTCCTTCTCAGGGTATACTGATGTGGCTGAGATCAGTAAGGGTATCGGACCATCAACCACATACAGTTCATTGGTCACACACTGCAAAGAATGCCATAAAGCTTAAGATTTCTCTTCTTCAGGCTTCAGTACGTAACATCTATAGCTTAAGAGCTTTGAGACCTCCTGTAATGCTCAACTGCTTTTCTTAAAGAAACCACACAATAGAGGAAAATCATCACACAACCAAAGATTGTAATTACTGTAGGCTCAGAAGTAACATCAACTAAAGCAGAAGAAAGGGAATAAACATTTTGTTTTCATGCAAAATATGGAGAAAAATCTTGGCAGCACAGGAGTTGAGAGGAGTGCAGTAGAAAAGTTACTCGTGTGCACGGGTCAAGTGTGATGCTAACTCAGTGTTGGTAACTTCATACTGAGAAAAACAGATGATTCCAGAACATTAATATTCTTTCCCTAGAATAAAAATCAATGCTTTTCACAGAAATTTGGGTCAGCACACACCGACAGACACAAGCCTCCTGAACGCACTTAAAGTAGCAGTAACAGTTTAAAGCAATGCTAAATCAAACAGCTTGAGAAATACAGGAGCTATAGGTGTCAAAGCCCATGGTAAACAGTCGCTCTCCCGTAGATTTGCTGTTGGGTAGATGGTGCCACCAATCTCTGTTGTTCTGAGACAGACGCAGAACCACGGCTACTCAATGTAACACAACTGCTCCAGGTGCTCACCGGCTAAGGTGGCCATGGGTCCTTGTATGAATCATCGTTCAACTACAATAAAAACCTACGTGGTTGGAGAACTGGCATTGGTTAGACAGGAATCTCCAAGGAGCGTCACCCGGCAGACCCCCATTTCCCCAGGACACGTGCACCAGGAGGAAGCACCGCTGAGTTCCCACCATTGCAGGCTCCCAGACGGATGCGCCTCTGGTAGCAGCCAGCTGGGACCATTTAAATCAGCTTTAACTGTAACTCTGCAAAGTAGGAAAACACAGCATTGTTCTCTCAGCTTCATGCTTTTACCAGTCTGTCACCCACAGAAAGCTGCTGGCAGGGCCCATCAGTCAGAGCTGAAATTCTAACCCTTCCTGATTAGCATTAGCTCAACCAAATCAATGGCTTGATTGAAGATTTGCCAAACAGAATTGCAATATGCATGCATTAGAATGATTAGACAATCTGCAACTTCATTATCTCCTCTAGCGACACATGAGATATTACCCTAAAAGTGACACACATATTTAGATAGTATTGAAACATATAGCTGCCTTTTCCCGCCCCCACGGAAGACTACGAGATGATTAACAGCTGGGATACAAAAGTAGAACCTGTCGTGACAGCCCCCTGTGACAGCCTTGACCGTACCACCAGTAACCTACTTTAAAGCAAAACCTCCCAGGAATTTTGAAAGCTACTTTAAATAGCACTGTCAAACTTTGCTTTATTACCGCTTCGTTGTTGGCATCTCCGAGGAACAGTAGATGGGTAATTAGTGCTTGACACATCATCATTCTCCCTGGGCAAAGCGGCGGCACAGCTGCTACCTGTATGAGCGGAGGGGCAGACCCGGTGTGCCAACAGAGCCTACTCCAGCACCTGAGCACAGAAACACACCCAGGAGATGACCAGCATCGCGAGCAGCAGAGCGGCAGGAATCCCACCTTCAGCTAATCGCTGACGGACTACGCGGGGAGAGAAACACCGGTATTTTCAGCTAAAGCACTCAAGTTTTTCAAAAACTAAAAGCAGTTTTTGCAGACAGAAAATTATTATTCTTACTCACCGCTTGTGAGGTGAAAATTAGCAGTTACATACAAGTCTAACCGCTGCACGGTTATTTAGAAGAAACCTCCAGCTTTTACTTTATGTAAAATCCATGTCACAATTGAGTCAAACTGCTGAACGGCTCTGCCATGTGCACATTAACCTGCATGTTACTAAACCACTAGGCTTACTTGGGTAATGACAGCTCTTCTGGGTGTCCCCCTTACCCTGACGTTCCCCAACAGCAAGGGGGCTCCCATCCACGTCACACAACAGGCGTTCACCCATACAGCAGCCCCCTCGCCTGCCAACCTCCCCCTCAAACTCCAAGGCGCTTGTACACTGCAGAATAACTGAAATGACAGCTAAAAACACTTCAACACAAAGACATTCACCTGGTTTAAGGAAGTTAATGGGGAGAAACCCAAGCACTCTCCCACATCCAAAACATTTGCAAATACCAGAGCTCTGGTGGGCGAACAGCGGGCTGCAAGCACGCTATAGCCTCAGCTGGGCAGTCCCTACCCGTATGCCAGGCTTTTACAAATATAAAGCATACCAGTGCACAGAATGCCCTGCGCTTAAACACATACGATGTACTGCTGCACAGCAATTTTCCTTTCAATAATAATTAAAAAAAAACCAACACCAAAACAAACCTCCACAAAATCTTCTCAAAACCCAGAAGAATATATATAATCCGAGTTGTACTCCTACAATTTATGTGTAAATAAAAGATTGTCATCTAGCTCGTGGGAACTAGGTATCACTCCACTGCTATGTTGTTGGCTTCTTGCAGATATTTTATTCTTTTATTCACTCCCGCTAATGAACTGATTTCAGATATCAGTAACTACGGCATCTGCAAAATCTCAACAAAAAGCACCCACAATAAAACAGTAATTCAACCTAATAAATCCTGACCATAATCCCCTTCTCAAATACAAATTACGAATTAAGTCCCATTAGGAAGATTTACATCTCAAACCTTATGAAATCTATCTTATTATTTCCAGTAGAACACCAGAGAGGGTAGGTACAGCTGCATACAGCTCATGTGCCCCAGCGAGGCCCTGGCACCATACGACAGTGCCACAGGCAGCCAAGCCAGCCAAAAAGCCCCTGCAGGCTGCTATGGAGAACAAACCAGGCTTAGATACCCAGGTGATGCCAGGCAATTAGGCTAACACAACTGGACCAAAGAAGCTACGGGATGGATACTGGCTATGACTATGCCTGCACTGGTACTAAGTTGCAATGGATTTCCCAGCAAAAGTCCAATTTGTCAGCCCTCCTGCAGCACCACAGGTGGGTTACAATAGTTATTCTCTATCCAGCAATAAAAGAAAGCACTAACTTGAACCCTAAAACTTCAACTTGTTTGTAAAATGAAGAAAGCAGTTAATACTATCGATGCTTTTAATCTGTTTGACAGCTTAAAACGTCAAGAACAGTAAACACATATGAAAGGTCTGTAATCAGCCCCTGTGCTTGATCCCAGCAGAGCTGTCATGGTGCACACACACGCAGCTCCTGTATTAACTGGAATTTACTTAGGCAAGACATTGATAATTCAAAGCCAGTTCACGCCCTGTGACACACTGGCATCTACTCCCCTTACATTTTTCCACTTCACCATACGGCTTTAGATGCCACCAAAAACTCACTTTGCCTGTTATCCTCTAAAAATTCAGACCCATGACTTCTGTTGATAAACACCTTCATACAGCTACGGCAAAGCAGATGTTAAAACCAGTCACCGAGATCCAAAGAAGTTATAAATATTTGTTACTGCAGTGTAAAACAGGCTTCTTCAAATGTATCCACATTAACTGAAACTACTGGAAGAAATAAAACGGTTGCTGCTGTATTATCTGGAAGCAAACAAGAAACACAGCAGCCCAATGCGAGTGAAGAGATACCAGCAGCACGACCTGAAAAGACAGAGAGGCGCCTTGGGCACCAGCTGGAAGATCTGCAGAACTAGGAAGAAAACCACCATCACCTGAGGCACAGCTGCACCTTGTCTCACTGCTCTGGCAAGTGAACGTGAGGGAAACACCTTCGAAGAAATGAACTGCCTCTTAACAAAATAAGTTCAGACACACCAGTAACTAAGATGTCTAATTGCAACTGATTAAAACTGAAAATTCTAGGTATTGTGATGGTGCAATACTAATACCATAAACTAAGAGAAATCTGGAACTGGCCAGTATTACAGACAGGCTGACCTGAAATCTAAGCACATGAACTGCTGGGGGCGAAGCAGGGGATTCTCTTTCAAGGCTGGGGATTAAAAAGAATTTTGAAGAGGTACTTGAATCAAATACTAATTCAATAAAGTTGTAACTCTGTGGAATGTCTGTAAAAAAACCCAAAGAGTAAGCACAGAAGATCTAAGAGCTCTCATGCCATGTTATGTATATGAAGAGAGCTTTTAAAAAACTACTAGAGGTGGTCCTCTCCCATGCCCCCACCCCCACGCTCTCCTTCTCATGGAAGATCAAAGAGTTATCTTTGAACTCTTTTCATTTTTTAGTTGTATAGAACTGTATCAGTATTGATTGGAAGGGCCACGTCTGAACCAACCTCCACCCTGGTAATCCCCAAACTGGCTGATTCTTGTCAGCTTTTTCTGGAGAAGTCCCTTTCCCTTGCCTCTGGGAGAACCAGTCAGTTTTGGACTAGTGGAATCTCTTAGTTTATGTCTCCTGGCAGAGACACAGAGCAAAGCACCAAACACAAACAGGGTTTTCTTACCTTAGTGTATGAAAATTTTGAAGAAATTGCAACTGTCACTCCTTGGAACTGATCAAGTACTTGCTTCTAAAAATATCCTTCACATCTCAGATTTATGGCTTCCCTTTGCTATAAAATCCCTTGGTAATGACCTTGCAATTCTGTTTCAGAAGTTTTTGAGTAAAACAAAGTAGATGTTCATGTGCTCTCAATATTTATCAGGTAAAGATTATTTTTTTCTTCAATAAAAACAATTGATGACCATGTATAAAAAGTTTTTTTGTTTGTTTGTTTTTTTTTTACTGCAGCTGACTATTTCACTTCAAAGGTCAAAGTATCTACATTTACAGAGGAAAAAATGGCAATTTTTTCAGATGTACATATAGGACCTTCAATGAGGCGNAAAGTAGATGTTCATGTGCTCTCAATATTTATAAGGTAAAGATTACTTTTTTCTTCAATAAAAACAACTGATGACCATGTATAAAAAGTTTGGGGTTTTTTTGGTTTTATTTACTGCAGATGACTATTTCACTTCATCAAAGGTCAAAGTATCTATATTTACAGAGGAAAAAATGGCAATTGTTTCAGATGCACATATAGGACCTTCAGTGAGGCATTATTAATGCTGATCCCTCAATTAAAAAAAAAAAATACACAAAAACAAACGAAAGAAGAAAACCAAACCCCAAACAACCACAAACCAAAAAAGCACCAACCAAAAACTCCAAACCATTTTTGCAGAATCCTAGAGCTCTTCCTAATTCCACACCTGAAATGCAGTAGAATAGTACAGGCTTCTGGGGAAAAAAAAATAAATCTTTTTTAATGGCTCTTCCTACAAGGACAGTCAATGAGCGGTCAGACAACACGCACTTTCTATCAGCCAGGGAAGTGTTACAAGATTTCTCTCATTAACAAGTGGTAGTCAATGGCTTATTAAAGAAACAGACCCATCTAGTGGTAACACTAGTTTTATGCTAATGGCTGTGTCAGGCGTCAGCAGGGAGGGCTGGGGCCTCCTGGAAGAGGATGCAGCATGGCACCTGGAAGAGCATCAGAGCTTCACTTTAAGTCAAATGGGGAGAATTTTTCCTCCAGTGAAGGTGCTGAACAAGCTTTTTCAAATAAATCTGGTTCACCAAATATTAGCATTTAGAATCTTCAGAAAAGAAGGCGACACACTACCCAAACTTGTCAGCACCCAAGTCAGGTTATTGCAGAAAAACTTAAGTGCATGAATTCTTGGAATACTCTTCAGAAACTGTGAATTGAGTTCAAACTATGCTAAAATGCTACCAAAAAATTTTTATGTTATAATGACTTTGCATCTGTACCTAAAATATCTCCAGTTCTGAGCAAGAGCCTGCTCTGTTCATTTGGTCTAGTGTTGCATATGACAATTCCAAGCAGGAATGGTCCCAGGGGGTGAGAGAAAAAAAATCCCACAACGTGCCAAAACCTGAAAGCCATGCAATTTTAGGCTTGTCAGAGCACTCCTAGTAAAAAGAGCTAGAAAAGCTAATAAGGACTCATCAAATAATGAATTGAAAATGACAGTAAAATTAGCATCACTGGTCACGATTTCACGGTAAATAGATCTTGTCAAAATAAATCATTATGCAGGTTTTCTGTAGGAATCTCAGACTTGGTTATTTGGCACCTCAGGCCATCTTGATTAGAAAACAAAAGCGCTGCAATAACATAATAAGTGACTTTAAAGCTGTGATGGGCCTCAACCGTGCAGCTGTAAAGGAAGGCGAAGCCGCACACGCGTCACTCCGGTTTCCCACCTCACCCTGAACTCCTCTCCTCTGTCCCCAACTCTGCCACGGTACTGGAGAGAACACAAGATTATCAAAGATGATGTTTACACACACAAAGTAGTGCAGAAGACCACCAGGTAGCAAAGTGAACCATTTGGCTCACAACTGCTACTGGGCTCAAGTGAAGGCAGTGTATTTTGTTGAACAAGCAGCTGAGCAGAGATCTAGCTTGATTCTGAGGTGCCTTAAAATAAAAAGATACAAAGGACAATTAAAAAGGAAAGGAGGGTGCTGGCCTCACCTGGAGTGACAGCCAATTTCTAAATTTAACTAAATCCTGAAACCACTACAGACCCAGAAACCAGAGGATAAAAAAAAAGAATTGGGAAGAAAGAGGGACACAGAAGTGCAAGCGGGGCAGCAACTGTAGCTTCAATACAGAGGAATAGCTAGAGGCAAGGTCTTGCTTGCAAATTCAGATTGGACAGGGAGAGCAAAATAAAAGGAGAGAGAAAAAGCAGCAAATCCATGCCCCCCCCTCCCCCAAGCCTTTCTCCCCAGATCACCAGCATGCTTCACAGGTACGCTCCACAGGCAACACAGAATTGACTTTTTCTGCCTTGCAAAGAAAACAAGCGGTTTTGATTCATCTCTCAGACAGCTAAATCCTCCAAGGACGATTTCAGAGAGACCCTACCACTATGTCAGGAAAAGGAGTCCTCCACATTTATAGTCTCCGAACCACAACTTTTCCCCTCATTCTCAGAATTCATCAGCCTTGGTCCTACAGAATCATGTCCAGGTTGAAAGGGACCTTTGAGATCATTCAGTCCAACCATCAACCTAACTAAAAAAAAAAAAAAACAACAACTAACAAACACACACAAAAACAACAACCCATCACTAAACCATGTCTTTAAGCGCTAGGTCAACCCAGCTTTGAAATCCCAACAGGGATGGGGCCTGAACCCCTGCCCTGGGCATTCCAAGACTTCACAACCCAGTCCAAGGCTTCACAACCTTCAACAACCTTCACAACCCTTTCCCTCTCAAAACTGTTCCTGATCTCCAACCTGAACCTCCCCTGGGGCAACAGGAGGCCATTTCCTCTTGTCCCATCACCTGGGACTTGGGAGAAGAGACCGACCCCCCTGGCTGCCCCCTCCTTTCAGGGAGTTGGAGAGAGGGAGGTGGTCTCCCCTCAGGCTCCTCTTCTCCAGGCTGAACACCCCCAGCTCCCTCAGCTCTCCTCAGGAGACTTGTTCTCCAGACCCCTCACCAGCTCCGTTGCCCTTCTGCAACTGTACAGACTGTACAGCCTTGTGGTGCAAAGAATCATTCCTTTGCTATCCTTAGGTCTCTTTAGGAAGTTCATTTTTACTAAAAACCCCTCTCAAGTCTTGCATTATTAAAATTGTTAATCACCACTTTGCCATTACTTACTGACCTGACCATATCTCGTGATGGCTCAGATCTTGAAAACCGCCCAGACCCTTGCCTGGTGATGCCAACAGCGCCAGCAGCAGAAGCCGTGTTCCAGATGGCCATGGTTCACACTCCTGTCCAACGTGAGCCTTGGCCCCTTGAACTTGAGGCCTGACAACCCCTGGCACAGCCCACAGCACTGTGTGGTCCGTTCTGTGACCTGGCAGAGCAGAAGACCTTTTGAAGTGGGGGCTGCACAGGGACTAAGCACTTAGGGACTAAATATAGAGAGGCTTATTTAAATGCAGCTGGTCACAGCAATAGCTTGTAGCTGTCCCCTCTCCAGTTATCCCAGCAAGAGAGCAGAATTCTGTCTGTGCTCTGAGGTACCACATACTGTTCATGCATTTGGCAAATTCTTTGGATTCGGTATGATTAATGTGCCCAATAAGCGTAAGATCTATGAACTCGAGTCACAAACTGGTACCCAGTTCAAGGCCCCGACAGTCTCTAGCACGCTCTGGAGTTACAAATGTAATCCCTGGAGGAAAGGGGAGGGAAGCCCAGCCTCATCTACAGGGAGTTTTCTTTCAAAGGTTAAGCTTCTCCCAGAGCGCTCCTCTCCAGGCAAAGGCAGCAGTAAGGAGGTCAGTCTCAATCCCAGAGCGCTCTTCTGGTTCCTTCTAAAAGGAATATAAAAAGCCTACAGGGCAGTCATTTCAGAGCAGTAAAAGAAAGGCTCCCATCAAAAGCTACCTGACAGAATTTGTCTGCTACAGAGGTATTCCAGTTGAGTCTGGAGATAAGTTAAGTAAATGATGCCCAAAGGAAACTAAAAATGAAATTGAGAAACTGAAGGCAGAACAAGGATCACAATCAAACTTTTTAGCAAAGACTGATACTGATAGCTTACAGTGGTGAAATCTATTCCCAAAATTACTATTTCCATTTTTTTTCCCCCTCAAACTGGTGCAAGACACCAACACGGGGGGCAGCAGAGCTGTTATTTATTCAGACACAGCTAATGCTCACTCTGCACAAGAGAATGAGAATCCCAATGCCATATCAATTCTTCAAATAACTACTTTGTGGCTGAACTTACAATCTTACACAACAGCATCTGTATTATCAAACCTGGATTTCACTACCTCACTCCCACTTTCATTTTCAAGCCTCCTTTATAGCAACATCAACTGGTAAGTGGCTGGTGGTGTTATATGGACACTTCTCTTCTGTGCTGAGGGATACAACAACTAGAGAGGTGGACTGGACCACCACACAAACAGCTAAGGGTTCAGTAAACAAATTACATACTATCAAGAACTAAGCTTTAATCAGTTTAGATTAGAGTAAGACTACTAGGTTTTTTGGGAAGAGACAACTTTTTAGTGCAGACCTTTAATATTTCAGAGAAAAACTAGATTTCTTTCTTTCCCAAGACACAATCTGTGGTAGAACCAGCTGGAGGATGCAGCAGGAAAAAGCCAAGGAACTTAGATAACAGAAGTAGCATTAATACACGATGACGAGACAAACTTTATCATACCTATGATAACGCATGATAAACGATACATGGATTTAACGTGCCTTTACATGTGGCTCCACCAGGACTCTAGCACAATTTTGGAACTAAGCTGATAGATCTGATTAAATCAAATCAAAAGCTGAAGAACTTAGAGGAGAATAAAGGAAAAAATCAGCCTTCTAATTCAGCGCAAGAACAGAGCTGCAGAAGGAAAGCACCGAGCTGTAAACTCATTGGCATAAACTGGTGAAAACCATTTCTGGGTCACTCACCTGCCGCTTGAGGTGTTGTGAGGCACGGTTCCGTCTGACTGTAGCTATTCACGTACGCGGCATCTAACTGGCTCCAGTGCTAATGGTGCGACATTGGCTCAAGTGCTTTCATGCACAGGTTTTGAAAACTCAACGCAGGAGAGCAGCAACAAGAGCATGATAAAGGCTGTCTTTTGGCATAGCTGCCTTAAAAATAAAATAAAGAAAGAAATAAATCAGAAGAACTGTAACAAACTGTGTCAGGCATAAATTCACTCAGTGCTTCAGCTCTGGAAAAGGATTTTCGGGCACCACCTGACCTTCAGGCAAGCCAGAGCTCCAGCACAGCACAACCCAGCCCACATTAGCAGCACAGCTGCCAAACATCAGCTACTCCTCACAGGTGGGGAAACAGGAAGGCCTCTGAAGCTGCAAAGCTAAGTCGCTACTGTATAGACATCTCTGTATGTATTGACATACCTACAGATCCAGACACACTCATTTCAGCACACAGTAAGTCAAGTCCGCTGCAGCCACGGAAAGAGCTGCTTTCAGTTGTTCCTTCTGTTTTCCTTTTGCCCGTCCAGCAACTGCTGCAGCGTTTATGTTAATAATCAAGTGTGTTTCTTTTAACAATAAATACACTTGATTATTGTTATAATACTCTTTACTGTTATAAATATTGTTATAATCGTCGTTATAATCACTTTGACCTGCATGGAAGGTTGCTTCATAAGGTTTGAGAACTCTAGTCACAAAGCTGACAGCATAGGAGATGGAGGGTTCTGGGGTTTTGCTTTTTGGTGGGTCTTCCCCACCCAGCCATATCAATCAACTGCTATTAAGTAATGTCTGACTTACAGTAACTTAAAAAATAGCATATCTGATATTTTGATAAGCTCTGCAACTAGATTCAACAACCAGAAATGAGGCAACAATTTTTTCAGACCATCAAAGAGATCATTATCCTTTGTATTTGGGTACAGCAAGATGAAGAAGAGATGGCACCTGTGTACAGAGAACTGCCTGGACACATTTGCTGTGCAACCTGCTCTGGGTGGATCTCCTTTGTCAGGGGCTTGGACTAGATGATCTCCAGAGGTCCCTTCCAAACCCATATCATTCTGTGATTCTGTTTCCTTCCTCTGGAGATGAGTTAAATTTCATATTTAATATGAAATCTGGAGATGTAAACCAGGGTACAGTACGGTGCAGATGCAAGTGTAAGGAATTTTGATGTGAAAGCAAACAGTGTCCTTTAAGCCAACAGACCAAGAATAAGTGCAGCACGTTCTTGATTTTGCCACTGAGCCTGTTGTCAGCACCAGCATCTGCCGCTCTCTGGGCCACCCCTATAATCCCAGCCCATTGGAAGCAGCAGCTGTAGACAGCAACAGGACAGAGAACCCTTTTGTAAGGCAGACATGCCAGCACTTACACTGGGGCAGCTCAGACTCTGCCAGGTCCATTAAATTAATACTTATTTATCACCATTTGATTTCTGAAGGGTTAACTGGGGTGCGTATTGAATCACCATCCTTAGGATTTAATGACACTCAGCAGAAGTGCTAAACTGAAAAGGTGTTGGGGAACATCCAGAGGAAAAATCAGTGTTGTATGTAAATCTGGTATTTCTTTTAGTCCAACTTAACTTTGCCTAAGCACAAAACAGGATTTCACTTTGTCTGAAGGGAGTCAGAGGCACACAGAGCCTCAAAATGCATTACTTCAGGATTCTTAAATTTCTAAGAGATTTCCACACAGCTTCTTTGAAGACCACACATCTGTGCACCTGGAGAACACTTTACACAATATACAATACAGCAAGTGAAGTCTCTAAGACCAGGGATAGCCTGTAAACAAATATTCTGTCTATTTCTCCCTGAGAAAGATTCCTGCTTCTCCCCATCCCTGCCTTTTCCTTTTTCTTTCTGCTCTTGTTAGCCAGTAGGTGAAAAAACACTGTACAAACTCGCGTTTGTTTTTGCCTCTGGTCTCTTTGTGACAGAGCCAGCCACAGTTGGGAGCGGTTCAGTTAACTCCCAAGGTTGGAGTAGGCTCCTCAAGTGCAACTGCTTTCCTTCCAGTTCTCCTCCAGGCTTAGGCATTTGCATTGCAACAGGATCAAGCTTTATCCTAATAAAGGCAGGTATCACTAAGTAAAGCTGGAATAGCAATGCTCTGCAGCAAGAGGAAAGGTGCAACTGGCACGCCGTCATCTTCCCTTGATAGTCACCTACAAAGATATTTTAAGTTCTGTGACACCACGCTAATACACCAGCTATTTGAGGTAAAGGAGCTGCAAGAAAAAGGTAACATCAACAGCAGAGCAGCCTTTGATGATGGAAGTAATGAAAAGAAAAAAGAAAACTCCCCAAAACAGTAATTTTGCATCTCCCATTAGCATCCCATCCCGGTTTTAGAAGTTTCTATGCCCTTTGTTGAGCTGACTTGCTCAGCTCCACATACACAGAGATGCACAGTGTACTGAATCCCTGTTGTTTTCCCAGAGCTCCCTTCCCTTCTTTTCTTGGCTACACAAAGGATAACACTGCAATCTAAAAACTGGGTCACAAGGACAATAGAGAAGAACAACAACAAACACCACAGTACCTTTTTTTTTCCCCCCAACAGGAAAAAAAACCCCAAACAACTTCAAAACCCTTCAGAGACAAAAAAAGGAGAAAATACAGCTTATTCTTCATGAAAAACCATGATTCATCATTTTATATCCAATCTAAAGGACTGAAGAAGTCCTCCATTGTAGCTTTCGAGGACAATAAACTTGCTCTCTCCACAACAAGGTGCTGACAATTTCACTGAAACCCAAATTCTTCAGCAATTCAGCACTATAAGAATTTCAACTTACACTAGAGATTAGAATTCGTATTTCTAGAGTATCATCCGTTTTATGTTTATCAATGCACGTCACTTACTTGTCTTTGCAACTTAAGAGCAAGATTTTCCATTGACAGTATGTCCAATATTCTTTTCCCACCTCCTGTTTAGATGTAAACAGGGTGCATTTGGGGGACTGTTTTGAGGTTTCGGAGTTGGTTTTGTGTGACTTTTTGTTGGTGTTCTTTTGTTGTCATTACTGTTGTTTGGGTTTTGCTTTTTTGTTGGTTGGTGGGTTGACCACATCAAAGGCCATCTCCTGAAGAGGCCAAACAAGCCAACTCTTTAAATTTCCTCCATGAGCACTCCAGTGGAAAGCATTTGAGGTAAGGAAATTTCTCAAGTGTCTATTCAAAAGACAGTTTAAAGAAAGCACCAGCAATGTCAACGAGCATCCTGTCAGGGATTATTTGTTTATCACCCTGGACCCAGCTGAGAGCATCTGTCAGTCTCGGAGCAGCCTTCATCCCTCATTATGGAAGATCGCATCTCCCCAGCAGAACATTTTAACTGTGTGTTCTTGCTCTGTCATCACTTCAGAGTTCCTGCTGCCTGTCCTTCAAAAATGTAAATGCCAGAGAGAAGCTGACAGTCATAATGCAGTATCAGTCTTAAAACACCATGGTATATCAGGACTATGGACTGCACACAGAATTTAGGGTAGAAGCTCCCTCTGTCCCAAAAGGTCCTTGTGATCTTCCAGGAAGACTGCAGGTACTACCTACCCACTTTGAAAAGGAAATTATTACCTGATATTTTATTTTTTAATACCACCACCACAGAGAACAGATGGGATATGTGATTTCATCTTCGATTACACATCAGAAGATTAAAATAACTAAAAAAACAGTGAAAAGCTGGATGTCAGAAACTGGATGCCAGGCACAAAACTGCAGCCCTTCCTTATAACAGCATCAACAAAAACACAACCCAAGACAACCACCACCAAGACACAAAAAACCCACAAAACCATCCAAGTCCTGACTTTTCTCCCAAAGAGGATATAGCTTGTACTCCACCCTGCCTGCTCTGAGATGACATGAAACTCGTAATTCTGAGCAAGACAAGAAAACAAATCTCTCTACTCCATATGAAAACTAACCACGTCTCTTGATGAAGTAGTAAGTCTGGTACTCTGGTAGTTGATCCCAAGGTTCAGAGGCTCATGATTTATATTTCTTTTTATTCTCTGTGGACAAGAATAGAGACCACAAAAATGGCAAATTAAAAAGCTTGAACAACAGCAAACTCCTGAATACTAAGTGCAAGAGAAGACACAAGACCCAATTCTGTCACGTTAGTAAAGGAATCCCACTGAAAGCTCTAGGACTCTCTGGGATAACAAGGCTCTACCAGATGCAGCAGCTTGAAGGACCCTAATCCAGAAGCAAACAAACCAATTTAGGAGTGTATAGACAATTTCTGGCTTAGTACTTAATTATGAGTTTATGTAAATGTGAGATGGATGCCGTGCAAACACTAACCTCAGTCGACAGCATGTACAGAGTTTGTGTCAAGTGACTGATCTGCCCATTGTCAATAGGAGCTAGCAGGGGGTGAAAACAACCCCATCAATCCCAACCATTAAACACATAGCTGAAAAATAAAACCTGAAGAAATTAAAGAACTCAAAGTTCAAAAGCAGAGGCCACCATTACATATGGAACACAATGAGTCCAGAATCAAATTCACTAAATAAAAAAACCAAAAAAACACCACAAAACCCTGGAGACCAGAGATCTATTTTGGTACACACATTTATTGATGTTCAGCTCAACAAGAAAAGCTCATTAGTTCATTCTGTGCCTGAATTTCTAGAGTTATTTTCTTTTTAGGCACAGAATACTGGCCAAAGAATCATGGTTAATTAAGCTGCCTATGAAAACCAATCAAAAGTTTGGTGATTTTGTTGCTTTTCTTTTTAATTTGCAAACTTGCCTGGGAAAATAGTGTAAGTTCTTCTTCTGCCCATGAACAAAGAGACACCGTTACTCAAATGGTATTAAGGAAGAAACTCAGGCCATTGCCACCAAAAAAATTAAATACTTCAGAAAGTTGGTGATACCTGGTATTATAAAAAAACCCCTAGAGCTGGAAATTCTCTTTTAATACATACTACTTGTTTGTTTGTCCTGATTATAGGCAGCTTCAGTCTCTCTTGAACTACTGCAATTTGTCTAATTCATCCCAAGAGTAAATTGAAGAAATAACGGATGTCAAATACTCAAGCTTTTAAGAAGACGAATGTTCTTCAGAAAAAGGGAGAGGGGGGTGGGTGGGAAAAGGAAATGACCTTTTTATGGAGAGACTATAAGCACAATATGGTCATTTTCGTATGACTGTCCATTTTCCAATTCTACCAATTACATGGAAGAAAACAGTCCTTAAATGAAGCAGAAGAATTTCAAGCACTTCATTATTCCCCCCTCATGTCCTTTCTATAATAGTACTTCAAAACAAACAAACAAAAAAAGTGTTGCACTTCATTATCAATCTTCAGCTTCCGATAAAGCCTTTATTTGGGCAACTCAGGCCATATAATCCAAGAAGCACACGACAGAAGCCACACTATCACACCTAACAGAGTAATTTTCTTATTTTCCTATCTTTCATATTGCAGTGCCACTGATTCGCTTACTGAATGTTTTAAGAACACGTGCGGTTCGGGGAGTCCAGCGTTTTCTACTGCAATGAATGACTGGAATCATAGTAATTGGTATTCAAGAAAGCTTCTGCAAGGAAAACAACCGTCATTTAGAAAGAACAGAGAGTGGCAAGCTTTTACATTCTACTGACATTTGTCGGTCTTTCAAGGCGTGAAAGATTTTATTAACCAATAGCTTCTTCGAAATAAAAAACATCTAGCAGAGGAGCAGAAAGCATCCCGAGCTGGGTTCATGGACTGTCAATACAGGCAAAGAGTCTACCATCAGCTGAGAAATACAGTGACTCGATTATTCACTTGACAACCCCCTAACGTCATTATTCCCATGTTTTCTCAGACAATTTTTCAAAATAATACAACGTTACAGCTTTTAACTTTAACAATTTACACCATGAAGTCCAAAATCCCCACCAGAGAACGGCTTTACGGTTGGTATTTCTGCCAGTGCTATATCACAGGTCCTGGAATACAGTTTCAGTTCTCACATATCTCCAATTCTATTCTTGTAAGCTTACATCAGGTAATACCTGACAAAATAAGATTGGCTACATAGAGATTGATGGGAAAAAAAACCACCTGTTTTTCAAGAGGAGGCAGAGTATGCAGATCACCGAAATGGCACCGAGTTCAAGAGAAAAATATTGTATTGTCAGTGCAGAAAGGCTTCAGACCTAAGGGTTTCTTCCAACTTAGTTTCAAAAGACTCAAGGTAAGAAGAATATTTTCCACCACTGAGTTAGATTTCAAGACACAAAACGCTTAAAACATTTTAGATTCCGTGTGATTCAAATGCAAAGTACTAATTTAAGGATTATTTTCCCCCATCACAAAGTTACACATATGCAATCAAACAGCCCTTGTCATTATATGAAGTTTATACAGTAACAAATTCTGAAGTGTCAACAAAAAAAAAAAAGTAATATTTGGAGAACTGAGAGGAAAAAGCATAAAGGAGAGCATTAAAGTGAAAACCTGGATGACAGCCACTGGTCTGGAAAGTAAGGAAATCAAAGCATAAAACTGCAAGCAGAAGCCAATCAGCACTTAAACCAAAAGTGAGAAGAACAACAGAGTTACCACCTAAACTATTTCTACACCAGTCTTCTGCAGGTGATAGCCAAAAGGAGAATCCTTAAAAGCAGAGTTTTAAACCAAGAGGCCTTTCCTGTATATTTATAGAGAGGGTATTTTTCCCCAGAGACTGTGAGGAAGATAAGGCCTTCCTGGGGGATGAAGACCCGTACCATAAACCACCACGAGGCAGCGTCCCCTCAGGGCACGAGGCACTATTTATAACATGAAGGGTCTCAAAAGAACCCCTCATTTATTTTCTTCAAGCTCTAAAAGCTTTTATGTAATTGATACATTATCAGTTAGAATATATAACATCAAAGGGCACATTATTTACAACGGATGCCTTAAAAATGCCCAGCTTTTAAGAGTTTAAGTCTCTAAACGTCCCACAAAGGACCAGGTTCTCGTTGATGAGGTACACATTTTAGTAAAAAAGACAGAAAAATACCCATCAGTTGTTACAGCAAAAGAGGATGAGAAAACCTACCAGGAGAGTTCCTCAGGCCTTCATTACATCCTAAATCCATGCAGGTACACATGCTCTTTCTCCAGTTCCACAAAAGGACAGTATTATATATCTCATATTATTTTGGACTTCACAACCTTCCACAAGATACAGCAGGAACACTCACATAACTTCACATTTACGGTGTTTGAATTCTGTGATAAAAAGAGTGACAGACTGATCATTCCCTCAGAGGAATCTTCTATCAACATCTTTCCCATCCTCCGCTTTGGCAAGATCAAAGGTCGCATCTAAATTAATAGAAAGCTGGTTTTTAACCTGAAATCCTTTAAATACTCTCAATACCTTGCAAATAAGCATCCTCTACGGTTTTAGGAAATTCAAACTATCAGTATGGAACAACCTGCACCTCAATATCTGCAAGGCACAGGTATCCCTGTTCTAAATAAATGTTATAATTAACATTTATTAGTAACAGATAAATGTTATTTACAACCATTAAATCAAAATGAAGTTCAAAGATGCAATATTTCAAGACAATTCACTACATTATGTCAACACCACCCATATTAAGATATATTTTCTAAAATACAGAACAGATCTTGGGTCTTTGAAAATGCTAGCCAAACCGAAAGCAGCACTGCAATGAAACAGTGAGACGTGGGAACAAAACCAGATTTCTTTCAGATTTCGATGACAATCATCTTTGATGACACCCTAAGAGTAATTCCTTACGAGACTGCTGGGCAGGTTTTGCTCAGTTGGGAGATCTCCTGCCACCCCCCCATACTCTGCCACCACACACAGCACACATGCAGGACCTTTTTAGCTCTTGAACAGCAACGACACATGATGAGGGAATTTTCATTTGCTTAAAAATCCCTCTCTACCCCTCACACTCCCTAAATAAATCTATCAGAAGGACAATAACCTGAAAGAACTTTGAGAATCACAATTCCTCATCTCTGTCCTCAGCTTCCCAGCAGACTTCAGTAACCACCAGTAAAACCCAACTGCATTGTAGGGACTAAGCTGAAAAATTAGTTTGCATTTTGTAATGTAGTCTGTCAAGTGGAATGGCCCTAAATATACTCTCCTGAAGAACAAAATATAACGGTTATATTCTTCCTAACATAATAACATGGTTGACCATTTCATGAGATCAATCAACATCAGTAAGAATTTCTTCCCCTTCAATTTCCTATGCAAAGTATTAGTGCAAATTTCAACGTATCTCACCTCCAATCACCAATTCTTGAACATAACTTACCCACCTGCCCCAACAGGCACTACAGGGACAGTAACAGTGTATTCCAACTCTGAGAACAGCTTCTTACACAGATCGATCTTAAAACACTTCACACAAGAACCCAGTATCATCTGCCCGACTTCACAGAGCGGTGAGGGGCTTTGTTTCCGCCGGAGTGGCAGAACTGGGTTTCTCAACTGCCATGCAAACCACTGAAGAAAGAGACAATTTTTCACATAGTTGAATTTCAGATTGTGAAAAAAACAATCTGGGGGATTCTTCAGACAGTAATGAACTTTTATCAACAGCAGATGTTCTTCTCAGTTAGAAGGGTCATTGCTTTTATTCAGATGAGAAGCATCTCGGTAGGATGTGCTGAAGCCTTCTCGCAATCAAGCTCTCGGCACAGGAATAACCACAGAATGGTTAGACTTGGAAGGGACCTTCAAGAACATGGAGTTCCAACCCCCCTGCCCTGGGCAGGGACACCTCCCACCACACCAGGTTGCTCCAAGCCCCATCCAGCCTGGCCTTGAACCCCTCCAGGGATGGGGCAGCCACAGCTTCTCGGGGCAACCTGGGCCAGGCTCTCACCACCCTCACAGCGAAGAAATTCTATCGAAATCTCCCCCTCCTTCAATTTCAAATTTTCCATTTAAAACTATTAGCCCTCAGCTAACCTCCGCCTTGCCATCTGCTCCCGAAAGCCAGAAGGAGAATATCTTTATGTTTTTCAGGCCCAGGCAACAGATGAAGTCATTCCAGACGTTAACCAGGCCTACTGGAGATGAATTCATTCTCTGAAACTATGGGCTAAGTGGTTAAGATATCCTGACACAAAATACATCTCAACTTTGAACCCAATTCTGCTTTATTTAGGAGTACAGGACTCCTAAATTCCTCACTCTCCCCACCTGGAAAAAGCTGCATCAGAAACACGGGGCAGGGGGACATTCTCAGTTGTAACTGCGATCGCACCACAAGTATCTGCTATCGGATGCCAGGGGGATCGTTGTGCTTATGAGCCCCACGCATCTAGAAGTCATGTCTTCAGCACAAGGGCTTATTTGGAAACCTAAATTTAGATGTTGTAAATTTACTAAATTTATCTTCAGTAATTAAGGCTAATTTGTTCCTAATTTGGGAGAAAGTTCTCTTTAAATTTAGATTTAGAAGTTCAATGCAAATAATTGTTCTTTGTTAAGAAGTTCCAGTAACTGCCAATTCTCTTTTGCTCGCTGATACAGAAAGCATCTTCCAATCAGCCTTCTTTCTCAACCTCCTTGTCTTTTGACGTCCTTCTGCTGACTGTCTTGGATGGTCTTTCACTGCACTGACAATATGACCACACAGCTGAACACGTATAAAACTGCCTGAAGCCCGCAGAACGCTTTTGGTAACAATCATCTGCTGGTTTCGATGCAGATGCCAAAAGAAGAAAAGAAAAAAAAAAGCAAGCATTGGGAGTAAATGAGCTGGCTTCCAAATGCCTTCACTGCTTCATAGCACAACGTGCGCACGGCCAGAATCTCTGGGGTGTGAACGGCTGCTCCCAACAAGTCCTGTCTCTGCCCAGATGAGACAGAAACTCTCATAGAGGAAGACCATGGACAGACCCCGGCAGAGGGTGATTCTTTATATTCAGCTGGCAAAGAAACAGCCCAAAGTAGCCTTAAAGCTTTCACAACAGGAACAGGGGGTGGGGGGGGAAGAAGTAGAGTTCTGAATTGGGATAGAAATGCCAGCCTAATAGTGTAAGACAGTTATCCCCATGCTGCCAAATTAAATCAAGGTTCCATGAACAGAAAGGGCAGGTATCCAATTCAATCTGAAATGTTCTTAGAGAAGACAAATAAAGGAAAATTTGGTTTTAGCTTTATTTAGTGCGATAAAACTCTGCCCTCTACTTTCCATCCCAACAAATTCTGGCTCAGTAAGGTGCAGAAAAGCATCTCAAGTTGCATAAATTAACAGAGTTGCATTAGAACTGCCCTATTTCACAGCCTACCATTCCTCCCAGCAGGGCTGAATGAGACGTACTGCGGTGTTGTCTTTATGTTTACACACTTGTTTTGGGAAGAGCAGCAAAGAAGGAATCACTTTTCTGAAGACAACTCGGCTTCTACACTTTTTCCCCAAACTGAAATACTTTTTCCTCATTCACCAGTGAAAGGTAAACTTGCATTTCAGAGTAATCGCTCTCCACCTGTGGAAGCATCACTCACAGAGTGCCGAGCCTCTTGTGCGGCAACGTGATGGACCCCCACAAGCAGACGTGCCAGCCCTGCCACCAGGATGCCACAAGCAAAGCAGGATGCAGACTGACAAAACACCAGTCACGCTGCATCATCCTGTTGCCTCGCTCCCCTTCCAACCCAATCCCTTCTTTTTTTCTAAAGCTTGAGAACCAAACCCAGCTCCCGCTTGCTGCTGGGTACCCTGAAGCCTGACCACGCAGAAGAACAGTTACCCTGGGGCTGATGATACACACCAAGTTCAAATTTCACCTCATTCAGTGACAGATTTTTCTTACTCCCAGTCATCTTTTGGCTACTTCAGAATCACAGCTGTAACCTGCAAAATCACCTGAAATTCACCAGTCAAAGTCTCCATGACATCTAATTTTTTTTAACGTGCAAGGAATAAAAAAACCAGCCTGCATTGATTTGGGTGGAATTCAGACACGGAAATAATATCATTTCAGCAATTACCTGCTTCCTTCTCATCGTCAGAATTACTCCCTTACATTCCCTATTTTGGCTCAAAGTCTTAAATTAACTTCTTTTACCAATCTTTTTCACTTCTTTTACAGTTATTTTTCCTTTCAGTGCCTCAACAAAGAAAGGAAGAACTCTTTACGTACTCCCGCATCCCATCCTCTGACAACTTTGCCGATCGTGGCATTAAGTCCTTTCCGGGGCACTGTTTCACGCCTGGGCAGAGCTCAGCCTCCTTTCAAAGCCCATTTTCAAGTAGCTGCTGAAGGTCGCGCACACAGCACTTGGTCCACACAGCGGAACAGCTTCAAGCAAAGCGGGGTTAGTGTCCCGATTTACTTCTCACTCACACTCATCCCCTCTCACATACGCTAACTCTTTTTAAAAAAGCATTAAAAAATAAAAAAAGCAAGCACGATTCTTTCTTTCTGCTAAGGCAGACAATTCTGCTTCGGTAACAAAAGAGAACAATTTAGGTTTCTTTGGTTAACTCTTCATAAAGTGCTAAAGTATGATTATAAATGCATTTTGGACAAGAAGATTATTATTCAGCTTACATCTCTTAATTACGTTTTCCTTTTCATACACACAGCTTTGGTCTTCTTCTTTACTGTGAAAATTACAGATTTGCTTGGACTTCAAACCAAAGATACATGCATTTATTTCCACAAGAGATTATTTTTTTTGAAGAAGTAATTCAGCATTGCATTCAGCCCTTCAGTGCTGACAAATACACCCCCAAAATAAACTACATTACTTCTTAAGACATTTTAAAACTCACTAATCCTCCATTTTCTACTTTCTATTGCTTTCCATCCTAACCATCCATTACAATGTCCTGATCCGTATTTCTATGGTATCTGCGAAGTGTAGTTCCAAATTCTAAGAAACAGTAGAACCAGGCAGTAAATTCCTCCTGCACAGATAGCTGAAGAATAGTAATTCTTCCTTTTTTTTTCCTGCTTGAAGTTTATTCAGCATTTAAAATTGTAAGATGGCCCCAATCACTACTTTTAATCAGGTTTCAGTTCTTTATGTATGAATGGCATCATATAAGTAGAATATATATATGTGATTTCCCACCAGGAAAGAGGGGCTTCTACATTCATCCTTGTAGCAAAAGCAACACTCTCAGAACAGTGACTTCTACTGAGTTCTCTAACAGGTATCAAACTACCACAGGACTACAAGGAGAATCCAGGTTCCCGATAACCACAGCCCTTGGGGAAGACACCAAAATCAAGGTTTATCCACCATCATCAGAAACTACAGGTACCTCCCCACAGGAAGGAAACACTAGCAGTTTATGCAACTGAAATTTGAATATAGGGACTTACAAAAATACCTGCAAGATGAGCTACATTCACCACTGTTACTAAAGAAAACTCTTTTCTAGTTAGAATGTGGTTTTATCAACATATAGCAATGCTAAAACACCTACAGAGAAGTTTTCAGACACACTCACTGCCACCATGGGTGTACGGCAACTGGTACCACTGCTCTGAGCCCAGCGGTCATTCAACACCTAAAAAACTGCCACTGTAAGATTCCTGTACGTACAAGAGGCTGGGGGTAAGGAAACATGCCTTTACCCATGAGTTTTAAAAGTTCTGTTCAAGGGATTATATTAAAAAAGCATTATTTAAGATACTGCTCTTTCACTTACTAAATAAATACGATGAGCTGAATTATGGTGATGAACTTCCAAGATTTGGACAGTCACAGCTGATACACACAGTCACAGCATGGGACTAGAAAAGCCTAGACTATTAAAGAGAGCAAGAGGGGAGTAGAGGACTGGGCCTTTGCCACCTTTTTGGTCTCTACTGAGTACAAGGAAAATTTCATACGTGCATAGCCTTAGCAAGCAATGCTAGCTGAATGGCCTCAAGTTGTGCCAGGGGAGGTTCAGGTTGGGTATCAGGAAGAAGTTTAACACCAAACGGGTTCTTCAGCCTTGGAATGGGCTGCCCAGGGCACTGGCTGAGGCACCATCCCAGGAGGGATTTAGAAGATGGGTTGACAAAGTGCTTAGAGACATGGGGTAGTGATGGTTTTTATCAGTGAGGTTGATGGTTGGACTGGATGATCCTGAAGGTCCGTTCCAACCTAGACAACTCTATGATTCTAAATACATAAAATAGGTGAGAATGGGGTAGATATTTACTAACATAACACCAGTAGAAAGAAACATCATGATTTAGAACATCTTTGAACATCTTCACTGCAGAATTGAGATCAATGGCAAAAACAGCTACCAAAGAAATGATGCCTGTGTTATACAGCCACCATGTTCCAACTCCAACAGAAACATTTTTTCTTCTTCACAATTCCTATTAGGAAGACAGAAGATTAGTACAAGATGACTAGATTTATTTTAATGTCTCTTTGGTGGTTTATTTTTTAAGACTTCCTATCATCTTCTAGAGGCAAAGTAGAAAACAGAGTCTACCAGCTGGCACTTGTTGACTTTCCTGCATTCACCTCCCA
>VZRU01015955.1:71182-85330 GCA_013398155.1 Pedionomus torquatus | reverse complement strand
AAGTCCCTGATTATGCGGTTTCACAGTAAAAGCGGTCTTCCTGATCAGCTTCATCTATCTTCTTTTCTGACAAGCTAATTATTTTTACTTGCTTCTAGAAAAGAAGTTTGTAGAGCGATTCTATAAATGTAAGTAGGTACATATTCTGCACCCATCACACACCAGTAAATTGGTTACAGCTTTTATTACACCTTATTGATCAAGCCTGTTACTGCTATATTAGAAAGTCCTCGAGCCAGTGTTGTAACAGGAGAGGTTCACTGTTGTTGGGATTTTTGTTTGGGGGTTTTGTTTATTGGTTTTGTAAACAGTGAAAAATATTTTTTTCCCTCACCAGGCTGCAGAGAGCTGAAATTCTTCTCCAAAGCCAGGTCAAATATGATAAACGGTTTAAACTGAAGAATGCAGAGATTTTGCCTGACACTCCAAAAGTTAAATACTTCCACTTTTCAGTGACATCACTCATCAGGTTGCAGTACACCTTTTTACTTCATCTTCTAGGGGACAATAACATGAAAAATATGTAAAAGCCATTCTGCCTATTCTGAAGGCACCTAAACCTCTTACTGGGATCTCTCTACCAGCACTATAGATACTGGAGAATCTTGTTCATGAGGAAATTTGCCCCCTCTCCCATCTTGTCTTTCATTTCTCCTATTCAAAAGCCATGGTTTCCAAGTCCTTTGATGCTCTTTTGCCCAGGTGAGCACACCCATTTCAAAGCACCTTCAGAATTGGTCCATCCTTCCCGGTACAGAACCTCACACTCCTCATGTGATTCCTGACCATGGCTCACCTCTCAAAACCATATATAAGCTTTTATTTACCCCATGTATTTTGTCAATGAAAGATTCATCACAGAAACCTCAACTTGCTGAGAACATCTGAGCTCTTCCTGCACAGCTGATCCTCTCTTGGGCATCACCACGCTGATTTGACTGGAATAAAAAAAAAAGGCTCTCCTCTGGTGACAAACATTATCACACAGTTGATGTTTCACTAGCAGCAGACATAGATTATTGGATTTCCTTTTTTAATTCCACAGCAGTGTGACTTACTAGAGGAAAAGCAAGCAAGCACTGCGGAGTAAAAGGGTGATCTGGGAAAAGAAAGCATGGCATAATTGTACGCTTCCTTCCCAACAGTAATAAAATATTAATTTAAGCAGCTTGTGCTTTTTTTTTTTTAAAAAGCATTCCAAATATAGAAGGTCATTTACAATAACAAAATTTTTTAAAGAATTTTCATGAGATCCCCTGCTGTTTTAATTAGGAGAGTTTCAGAAAAAATTACACAACTTGATACTGTTACTATGGAGTTAACTATCCCTGGAGTACTTCCCACCAAAATTTTGTTAAATTAGCCAAGCAAGTAGCACTTTAATATTTCAAGGGGTTTTGGGAAGCAAACCTACCACTTGCTACCCATTTCAGCCTCCTTTCCTCTCATTAGCTTATGGAGATTAAGGATGTCGAACAAGAACCCCAGGAAATCCACCCACCAGGAAGGTATTTCTTCAGGAAAAGATTGTGAACTATTTGAGTTCACATCCTCAGAGCGCCTCCCATGTTTTTAAACATCATCCTCATTTGCATTCAGCAGTATTTACCTAACAATTAACTAGGCAGAGCTGCGCGTTGTGCTGCATCACAGAAGTCTCTCTTGTATGCAGGAGCGGTCTCTTTCTGCCACAGCTGACAGCACTGCAGTTCAACATGGAAAGCAAGTGCCAATTCAAAACTCACACACACCTTCTCACGGAGAAATACAAGTTATGCTTTTTCTTCTCTTTTTTTTTTAAAATAAATCTTCAACATCAGTTTTGTAACGCAGTACTTCTGTGCCAAAGAAAAGCCATGGTCAAAGGGACACATTAAGTCCACAAAAAAAAGAACCCTTAAACGAAACTAGAATTGAAAGCCAGAAACTCAAGTAGAAGCCTCACATATTACCCAAGCCTTTATTTCAATCAATGTAAAGCTGCTCTTCAACACCACACAATGAAGTTAAGAACACAAAACTGTCCTCGTATAAAAGCTACAGTGTACAGGAAAAATTCACATTTCTATCTCATTTTTTGTTTTCTTTTTTTTTTTTTTTTGTGTGTGTGGTTTTTTTCCTAACCAAGTGGGGTTATTTTTTAAATTATAGCGCAGACAGGAGACTTCACTGCGGCATCCTGCTGAGAACCAACTCACAGGGGAAGCTCTCCGCTTCTAATACTGCAACTCAGGCTACTGAAAATTCATTTCACCCTGCTTAGCCTGAAGAAATCTGAGCAACTCCCCACACCCCCTTCTATTTCTCCCCCCCTTCCCACCAATGACATTAGTTGGAAAAATATCACAGGGAAAAATTATTAACCAAATTCACTGAGGAGGGCTAAGGCAAACATTTTCCTGCTCATATTTTACTTCTGGTACAGCAGAATATTATTTTTTTTTAAAAAATAGAAGCATTTGTGACTCACAAAGATGAGTACACAACGAAGAGGATTGGAAACACAGACTGTGGTTGCCTTGCTGCCAGTATCAGATGGTCGCTACGTATGCCTTTGCCTACTGTGCATCTCTAATTATCCTGGGAAAATGGTACCGATGCCAATCAACACTGGCCGGCCAGTAGAGAACCAGTGAAACCTACGCTTCCAGCAGCAATTCCCTGGAGACCACTCGTGTGCTATCTCTCTGCACAGGAAGCATTTATAAACCGTTTCACTCAACAGAAGGATTGCTGAAAATCATCGCTGATATAAAACCGCTAAAAGAAATTACGGCAGTGATTGAAGCAGCTACTGCAGGATTTCTCAGTTAAAAAAAAAATAAAAAAACAACTTTATTAGCGTTCTGCTATTTATGTCACTGCTTCTAAGAGGGATGAAAAAGAAAAAAAAAAAAAAGAAAAGAGATGCTAGAAGCCATATAAATCAATATAAATGAAGATGATGCAAGCAGACCTGAGCAGAGTTTTATTCTCAGCTAGTTACACTGTTGTAACTCTAGACACTGAAATTCATTAATTTTAGTTCTCATTTACCTCTGCTGTCTTGCTAAAATCCCTACGACATCTTTCATGTGAAAATACATAATTCACCTCCATGTTTATCTTATTAACTTATATGGTTTTATCACAGGTTTTTGACCTGATGGTCTAAAAGTGTATTTTTCTTTTTCATTTCACCAACCACGACTCATTTCCAGCATGCTCAATTCAGACACCAAGAGTTCTTCTTTGGGTCCTGCACAATTAGTGCTTTCAAATTTTAGCCTGAGTAAAGGCTGATGGGTTAGGTCCTTTCCTTCCAACGATGCCTGCCATAAGCCCTCTACAGGTTCTTCTTGCCAACAGTCAAATATTACTTTAAGAGGAGAAACAAGCTTACGACCAAGTATCAAAAGTAGCAAGCAAGTAATGCTCCCCATGAAAAGCAAGCAGGAAAAATAGACCAATTTTTTCCCACTAAGAAGCTTTTTTGTTTAAGTGACCCCTATACTGTGAGAATGGGGACAGATCACAATATTTTCAGTCACATTTACATTCCAAATAATAACCCCAAACCTGGAACACATTGGTCTCCGCACTGATGGGTGCCCTGCATCAACACATCTAAATTTTTTAAGCACCAACATTAACAATATGCAAAGTTAGACAAGTTTGCACCAGAGTTTAGAAAGTAAACTCTGAGAGTAACTCTAGAGTTATACAAAACACTGAAAACCAAGTTAATTTGTCTTGTGGAACATTTGATTAAAATTGATGTAAATCTGGGGATTTAAATCTATTATAACAGAGAGGACTCTAGCTTTTTTTCCAGTCTGCAATAGCGACCAAGAAAAGATGGCAAAGAAAGTTAGTAAGACTAAGGCACGCACATCCTAAAGTTTTCCTAGTGTTCCCCAGACTTCAGAAACTTGCAGCCCAGGTGTTTTGAACAAGGGGGAATATCTGTGTTTAACCACCTCGATGAATTTCCAATTTGTCCATTCGCTTTCACAGGAATGTGCAAGCAGGACTTCGCAATCCCACCAGCTCCCAGCAGAGCCTCCCTGCACACCTCTGCAGGGTGGGAAGAACTAACTCCTTTGGCTATTTCAAACCTTTTAGTGTCATCACATGCTCTCCAGCTCCTCTCTGAAAAGTACCCAATTCTCTACTCACCTTCTCCATGTCACTCATGACATCAGACCTAACACACTCCTTTTCTCCTCTCCCCTCTATTTCTTACTCAGCCTGACAAGCACAGCCTATTTAGCTGCGCTGCACACACCCCATTCTGTATACAGATGATGCCTTTCACCCGTCTCTGAATTGCTTCCACCGCTACCGACACTCTTCTTGCGATTGGAAGGATGATAGCTCTGAAAACATACAGGCAACACATAGATTTATGCGATCATATAGTGCTCCCCTCTGTTTTCTATTCCTTTTTCTAATAATTCCCAACCATAAGGTCGGCTTTCTGACAGCTGCCAAGCACCAATCTGATATGTTCATAGAACTCCCTATTTTAACAGAGATCTCACTCCTGAATTGTAACAGGCAGTTCAGAGCGCAGATTTCATATGAAAATGAGGATTCCTAGGTACACACTCCACATTTATCTACCTTTTTATTACCCAGCCACTCAATATTCCAAGGGCCTTTTGCAGCTCTTCAGTTAGCTCTCACCCTTCTTTCTAGAATACTGATCATCAACACAACCACTACTACTTCTTTCCAAGGCAGCAGTAGAACACCACGTCTGCTAGTATCCTAGTATCCTCCCTGCATTGGGAAATCTGACTCCCTGCTTCTAACTTCATTTTATAATCACCTCTTACCAGCGCAAGAAACTTGGCTCATATTCCCCACTCATTCTACACCAGCCCTAGTTGATTTCTTGTAAGGCTTCGATAATTGCATCAGGATCAGCTTCCCACTACAAAAGCCACATTGGTTCTTCCTTATTTTGCCTCGTTTCCTCGCATCACCAAATTCTAGTCCTTGCCAGTGTCAACCACCTTGCCTAGTATTAACATAAGACCTTCTGATCTGTAGTGTCATCCAATATTCCTGAGCTACTTCCAGAAGACCCATCTTTCTTTCCCCTGAATTGTCTCTCTCTTGTGTTCCCATTGCCCTTTTTGATACCAAGCCCAGCTGCTACAGATTCTTGGCTCTAACTCTTACAAATATATTACAGTCAACACAAGAAGGGCTCTGGCAGCAATATTAGGGATCACGTTCAGCATTTCTCAGGGGCAGGTAAAAAGTAGTTTCTCTGATGATACTCCAAGTAGCTGCTCCTTGCGCCAGCTGCAGCATTTTAAGCTCCCCACCCTATTTCTTAGATTCTTTGACACATCTCCTCAAGTGTCCACTTCATCACACCCTGTTTAAACAGTGTTCTGTTCTAACATCATAATTTCCTATTTGAGTTTTAGAACATCTGCCATATCTTCTTCTGCTGAAGGAAGTTTTAAACACGTTCCACACTTGGACAGTGCTTCATCCTGAACTTCACAGAGTTCCACACATCAGCTTTCTAGCCCTTTCTTTTGAAACTACCCTTCACTCTCAGTATCATCTTTAAGTACCAGCAGTCAGTTCCACTGATATTTTGACAAAAACATCTGAACTTGCTATACAAGTCTCCCATTTCAGACATTTTCCCATTCTCCAACTCCTTATATCATTTATCAACCACCATCTTTCACTTCCATGGTCCTGCATACAACACGTGCAGCATTTCACAGAACGGACATGAACCTATTGGAATGGGTCCAGCAGAGGGCCACCAAAGATGCTCAGAGGGCTGGAGCACCTCTGCTGTGAGGACAGGCTGAGAGAGCTGGGGCTGTTCAGCCTGGAGAAGAGAAGGCTCCAGGGAGACCTTAGAGCAGCCTTCCAGGATCTGAAGGGGGCTACAGGAGAGATGGGGAGGGACTCTTGGTCAGGGAGTAGAGTGATAGGACAAGGGATAATGGTTTTACACTGAAGGAGGGGAGATTTAGATTGGATATTAGGAAGAAATTCTTCGCTGTGAGGGNTCTGCTGTGAGGACAGGCTGAGGGAGCTGGGGCTGTTCAGCCTGGAGAAGAGAAGGCTCCGGGGAGACCTTGGAGCAGCCTTCCAGGATCTGAAGGGGGCTACAGGAGAGATGGGGAGGGACTCTTGGTCAGGGAGTAGAGTGATAGGACAAGGGATAATGGTTTTACACTGAAGGAGGGGAGATTTAGATTGGATATTAGGAAGAAATTCTTCGCTGTGAGGGTGGTGAGACCCTGGCCCAGGTTGCCCAGAGAAGCTGTGGCTGCCCCATCCCTGGAGGAGTTCAAGGCCAGGCTGGATGGGGCTTGGAGCAACCTGGGGTGGTGGGAGGTGTCCCTGCCCAGGGCAGGGGGGTTGGAACTCCATGAACTTGAAGGTCCCATCCAACTCTAACCATTCTGTGATTCCATGCTGCTTCTGAGGTCCCAGTAGCACACTGCTGAGGTCGCTCCTCTAGCATTCAAGTCCTAATTCACACATGCACTGCAACCACTGCCTCATCCCCAGCCCAGGAGTCTGTCCACGCATCTGGTGAGGTCTAAAAATTTTGCACTTGCCAGGTAAATTACCCTGTCCTCCCTAAAAACACAAGTAGCCATACAGCCAACAAACAAGCCCCTTAATTACCACCCTCTCCCCTCCTCTTGCCTGGGATCCCTCTCACTGAAGGGGTGTTCTTGATGTAAATGCACATGTAGCCATCACTTGATGGGCAGGGTGTTTTTACTGGATCATTTCTGCCTTCGCTGCCTTGCTGATCTCTTGCACAGTGCTTTCCCCCTTCTCAGCAGGTCCACGGCTGCGAGCCTTGAGATGAGACCGACTAACACAAGAGCCGTAGAGCAAAATTAACAGTGCATGGCAGCAGAAGATTGAAGTTCTGAATCAATTTCCTGCGCATCAAGTTGGTCAGTTCTTTTAACTGGACTGTGCAATTACCAAATAAACGCCAGAAAGCAGTGAAAGGAGCTGACTTAAGACCTTTATACTCTCAGTCTCGATGTCTATCAAACTATAATTTAAAATTAGCCACTGTGTCACACAGATACAGCCGCAGCCAACGTTTACCATTGAGAGAACAAGGATGGAGAGAGGGATCACCCAACAGACACACTCAAACCCACAAACCATAAGCTCTTTTCAGCACACACCCATCTCGGTTTTCTGGCTACAAAGGGCTCTGTGCCCAGGTTTTAGCCAGATCCACACACTGCTAAAGCAGATACAACTTCCCCACGCTTCCTAATCTTACAGAAGTTCAAATTGTTCCCCATGACAATGAAGGGATTCTTTTGCAGTACAGTACAGGGATCCTGAATCCCTGATGAGGCAACTTAGAGTTTATCCAACGGTATTTTGGATGATAGTTATCTTTATTTATAAAGACACTGCATGTATAGAAGAGTCTACAAGAAACATTAAGAAAAGGGGACTTGAAGTGCAGTTCTTGCTATCATTTGTATATGGAAACTAAAAAAACACTGACAGGCTCATATATAAGAAATCTTTGCCTGTTGAATATCAACACACCTGTAAAATACGAGTTTGACGGTTTAGTGATGGTTTTTTTATCAGAGTTAGGTTGATGGTTGGACTAGCTGATCTTAAAAGCCCCTTCCGACCTAGACAATTCTATGATTCTGCAATAGGAAAATCTCTTTTAAAACGAAGAAGGATAGCTGAAACACCAAAGGCAAGTGATGTTTTAAGTTAACAGGTCTGGAATTACACTGTTCCACAGCCTAAGTTTCTACTGGCGGTGAAAGAAATGCTACAGTTGTTAAGTTTGTTTACCGCTTTGCAGAATTATGGTGCCATAACAGAAAGCTGTGTCACTTGAGCATCAGTAAGATTACTGGAGAACTGAAATAACCTCCACAAGATTTCCAAGCTGCAAGGTAGCGTATTATCCAATTGTAGTATACGACTATAGGTGTAAATACATGTATAGATGTAACATCTAGTAACAAAATCGCTGCTGATACCAGCTTTTGAGTAAAGCTTTCAGAGGAATAAAATTTCAGAGGAAAAGCAAAGTAAGAAGAGAAGAGATGGTTAAAGAGAAGAGATGGTTATCCTTGGAGGAAAGAGGGTTTGAGGTGGAAGGGGAGAACAAATCAAAATGTTGTATGGAATTGTGGCCCGTGATGTCCCCAGACCCTCTAGCTTGGCAGAGTTTACTTTGTTGTCTCTGCGGATTCCTTCTCTCACACACACAATATATCACATCTTTCAACTCAGCAAACCACTGAACAGCGTAGGCAGATGACTCTCCTTGCAATACTCTGTGCAGGGGAGGGCTGCCTTAGTTTATTTTTGTTGCTGGTTTTTGTTTTGCTTTTAATATTATTTAAGATCCTCTTTAGAGGAAACATAATACTGTCTTGGAAGATATTTCACAATCAAAATTGTTGTAGATACAAACCCATGACAGGGTATTTTTCCTGCAACCAACTGGCCTCCCCCAGAGCACTGAAGATACTGGGACGTACAACCCCAACCACACTGTCACTTCTTCAGTATCTAAACACCCAACTATGTTCTGGAAAGATGTTGCAACCTTTTCATATCTCTAGGGTTCAATTAGTCACCCTGTCTTAACGTCATAGGCCAAATGGAGAAAAAAAGAAAACCTGCTTAGCCTTTTCAGAAACAAGGAGACAGAAACAAGTCTAGAGCCCTCAGCGTGCATGGTAGGAACTTGTGTAATACTGATGCCTACATCAAAACTGGATAAACAATCGGGCAAGAATTGGGACAAACTCTTTCTATTCATCTCAAACCTGCTAGGGAGAGCTCAGCCAGTACCCCTGGTTTCTGCAACATGTACCTGAGTAAGGGAGGCACCGGTCACCGCTCTCTACTTAGCTCGGAGCTATATTCTGCACTTCCACCAGTGATTCAGCACTTCTGGATAAAGCTGTCCTCCATCAGGATGGCACTTGTTCATCACTTCCACAGCATTTATGGACAGACCATTCACCAGCTGACTTACATACACCTCAACAGTTATTGCTTAAATCATTCCATCTGTGTTTCGGTGTTTGTTGCAAGAGGAAAGGATGTGAAATAATAGAGCAAGCGTGCTGCACCTGGACTACAACGCTTCGCACTGAAAATCACACTGTCACTCCAATGAGACACTAAAGCACAGCTGTGACTGCTCAGATGTGCGGGTATACACGGTGCCTTTAAGGGTTTTTTATGGCAAATTTAATTTCTAATATCATGTCTTTAGCCTGATTCTACTGATTGCTTACATGACACACTCAGGGATCTCTTAGCAGGCTCAGCTATTTTAATTGGGCTCCCACCATCCATGCCAAGTAGTAAGAAGATAAGAAGAAAGCGCAACACCATGGCTTTGCTTACAGATGTATTTTGATGCTCCCCCACTCTCCAATTTACACAAAGTATTCAAAGGAAGGTATGAAGTTGACCACACGGTCCAAGACACAACCAGAATTAGTTTTCTTACAGACTGTTTTCTTAGAACTTCCCAAGTTCTGCCAGGCTGTACATCACACTGGATGACACAGACACAGCAATGCCTCGAGCAGCCATTCCCTCCAAGCACTGAAGAATGAACCCTGTAGGTCAGATATCTATACTGATTCTTGTGGGTTTTTTTTCCCACTACCCCTTGCTAACACCCATTGACACTCAGTGCTTCTGAATAAAACTGTCTCTACACACCCCACGTCTCCCAAAGTACAAAGAGATTTTGATATGATGTCTCACAAGCGTCAGGCCAACAGCATGACTGGAAATACCATGTCTCAGGAGAAAGGAATAGGCTCTGGTCTCTCAATTAACACAGCTGTGATTGATCCTGACCTCCAAATCAAGGACTTCACTTGGGGAAGACACAGAACTGCTCAAATGCATCTTTGCTCTTTGTGTTTGCCGGCTGTACTGCTGCACAGCGTTGTTCACGTCACCACCGAAAATCACAATCAAAGCAAGTTGCGACACTCTACCTTGAAAAAGATATCTTTTTGGTACAAATTAAACTGGCTATCTGCACAGGTGAAAGAGAGAACACACAATACCCTGGCTGTTCATAAATGCCTATTTCTCAGGAGGCCTCACAGAGGCAAGAGAGAAAAAATTATCGTGTTGTCACCACCGAGAGCATGGTGGATGAACACAGATGAAATGGCTGTTTCTGCTCTCTGCCTGTGGCAGGCTGTCAAGCCTGCTCATCAAAACACTCTTGTCTAGATTCAAGTCTTGATGCTCAACGCAGAGCATCTGGGTAGAAGAGAAAGCCATACAACCGACAGCAGGTCAGGCCAAGATGATCTGTGAACTGTGAAATTCCACATCTCTCTCAGCTCCTCAGACTGCTCCTCTTCGGCTCAGGATCAGCCATTTCAATTCTCTGGACAGGACCCTCGGACTAGAAGCATATGGCCTTAATGCTAATTAATGCTACTACTCTGCCCAAAATTTCTGTGGAACATCTGATTTCTCTCCTGTTCACATCCTAGCAGCAACACCCCTCAGGGGTGCAAACTGCATGGACCGCAATGAGCAACAGCAATTTAAAAAAATAAGAGAAAAAAAAAAAAAAAAAGAGATGATATAAGCTGCCGGCATGCTAACTGTTATACCTAGTGGATAGATCATTTAGCAAGAATTATATCCAAGATTTACTTGCAAAACTGAATCAACTGAGAATTCATTCTGCCTCGCTCCACCATAACGTTGCACAGGTTGAAATCAATCTAATTTAAAGAACATTTCCCTGTGAAGATAAGTACTATTCCCACACTAAACAGCTATTTACTCGCATTTACATAATTCTTACTGGCAACGCTGCACCATGCCATTTCTCCCACTGCATCACTGAACAACATATTCCTTAGTCTGAAAGCAAAGGGGCAGCTCTCTTTAAACACAGAGCACCCATTTCCCACTATACTGTAGGAAATGCTCTTTTCTCTCCAGCAGGGCATTTTCTGTTTATTTGATTCCATACAGTTCAATCTCAGTTGTTTCATCCCTCAAAACAAGTTCAAAAACGGTTTTATTGAAAAAGGCCCAAATATCCTTTTCATAAAAACCACTAGTCCATTACATACCACAGCATTCTAACAATTTCATCTACTTCAGCTCCAATAAGAAATTCTTTTGCATATTCTTTAAACAGGGATGTTTACGTCAAAGAAAACAGCTTTCAGATCTTTTACACTTTCAAAGGAATATTGGAGTTTTATGACAATATACAACTGCTCATTTGAGTACATGTTTTTCCCCTCCAATGGGAAGGAATAACGAAAAAGCAAAACCAACACAATAATGACATTCTCCACACTGAAAATGCCAGCCAGGTATAGGGACTGACCACTACAGCTGAATACACATCTCAAATGCCCATGAACCTGAAATTCCTGCGCTGGAGTAAAGCTGGTCCCCCTCCCACTGGGCACACTAAACCCAGCAGTATCCCAGACTCTCCCAACGGCCATCAACATCCTACCTTGTTTGGCAACAGGAAACCATAAGCTTAGGACCAAAATGCCTTCAATTCACTTTATAGTAAAACCTATAGGAAATGCTAACTTGGGTAACTTGTTCAATACTGTGTGTTCCAGTATCATTTGAATCTCTAACATACCATCTTGTTTCTTTTTATTCAGCCATGACAGCACAAAATAAGCAGGTTCTTTTCACAGCAAAGAAACACTCCCAGTCGTCAGCAGATTTGTGTCATTAACTGATAAAAGTGCAAGAGAATATTAATTTTTCTGTAAATCTTGCAACAAAGTAAGCTTTCTTACAGCCTGTTCGCTACGGAATAATGATTTATAGACCTTGGCACATAGTTTAACTTCTAGTTCAGTTGACTTCAGCAATTGGTCCCATTCAGAGAGTCTTATTTTCCAGCACAAGCAAAGGTTTTTTTTGCTGCAGATAAAGGACAAAACAACAGAAGTTCAAAGACTCTTAAAATTCCCTACTTGCCCTCCTCCAGCCTGAAGCACTTCTTTGCAAGAACTGGCTGCCCCACAGAGAGAAGCTGCAGTGTCATTAGTAGCAAAGAGCAGAAGCTCGTAGTTGTGGCTAACCATGACGGTGGCACAATGCAGTAGTTTTCCAGGATTTTCTTCCATTTTCTGCTCACAGCAGCACTGGCAAAACACCTCAGACAAAGCAGTTTCAGAAAAAGAAGCTACAGCAGAGAAGGAAGAGAGCAGCCTTCAAATCAGCTTTTCTCATTGGTTCAATGTGAATATTTCTCACCTAGTACAAGGTCAAAACAGAACAGGTCACAACTGAGCATTAATAAACCTAGCAAAAATACTATCATTTACTCTTCTGTAAGAGAAGAGGACTGCTAATGGAGTTGGGGGGGTTGACAGGGGAAAAACTGTTGATCCTGCTTGCTGATAAACACATTGTAAAGCTGTGATCATATCAGATCTGCAGTGATGTGCCACTTGCGTGACAAACACCTCAGAAGCACAGGGTGGGCACAGATCACTTCCAGAGCAACTGGCATAATCTGTGTTTAGGCAGAGCAGCAACAGCAGATCCTTCACGTGTGTTTATCCAGGAAACGTCCTGGTGTGCAGCCACATCAGGAACTGTCCACCCGTCCCAAGACACCAACAGGCCACCCAGAAATTCAGACACAGCATTAGCTAGAAAAATCTAGCAAGACAGACTTTCGTGACTCCCCAGCGTGTGTACCTGGAAAAGCTGTTCCAAAGTTGATCTGCATCTCCACTGTGGTCATTTACTCTACTTTTCCAGAGACAAAAGTATTTCTCAAAATAGATGACTCAATACCGTCATTCTCAGAAGCGCTTATTGATTGGACTTAACAAGATATTTGACTTTCTGAAGCTGTGCTTAATTTCTTTGTCACTATATTGCCTTCCCCTGATCTGCAGTCCCTTCTAACATTTCTTAATACAAGCATCATTTTTATCCTTCTTTAACTACATAAAAAGGTGAAAGCATTCTGCATCTAGCAAGCTGTTTCTGGAGAAACGCGACTGCTTCCAGTTCTATTGGAAAGGAACATCCTGAAATACACACAAATGTAGGGAGACAGCTCATCAATCATGAATCAACGCTTTTTAAAAAAAAATTTTAAAAAAAAATCAACATTCTCTATTAAACAGCTTTGGATAGTTGCATAATTATTTCACATTAAAGTAACAGGAAAAATAATTTAAAAAGCTTTCTGAGATTCGAAGTGCAATCTACCTACTTCCTCAGGAGTTTACAAAACACTGCAATCTGTCAGCACCCACGCGCTTTTCTGTAAACTAAGCCAACACAAGTTTGAAAAAAAAAGGAAATACAAACCTAAGAATTAGTTTATTTTAAGAAATTATTAAGCCTGTGTTTAAGAAATGCCTTTAAGTAAGAAATAACCTAGAAATCCTGACTGATCAGTCAGAGCGTGCCTTGCTAATTTCATACTCTATTTTCTACGGGTAGTTTCTTCAAGCTCAGTCCTTTAACTCATACAACTACACTAAGTAGTAGAACAACAATCTGCTTTGGAAACAGGTTAATGTGGAAACAGATGCTTTATCATAGTTTGGGTTTCAGTACAATGAGCAATGTAAGAAAAGCACCCGATGAAACTGGGAGCCAGAGACAGAGGAAGCAGCTGATCGTGCTTTGGCACAAACATCATAAAACCATTATAGTCCAACTCATACCTCATAAGACTCATAATGCAGCAGCAGAAGGTTTAAGCAGGAGGGAATAAGCTTAAGGTTATTTATATATAGATAGATATTTTTTTCCCTAAACAATATTTTAGTCACTAGAGACTTTACAAGGTAAAGTTATATCCTGCAAGGATAAATGAATTCAAAATTGCTTTCAAGGAATAAATATTTGCCTGAGCTCAGAAAATGCAATATATCTAAAAAGAAGGTAAACAGCACATTTCAGAGCATTCTACCAATGTGCTTACTGATGGTTTATCCTCTTCCATTTTATTCTTTGATTTAGACAGTATTACTCACTGTTATTGCTAATTTATATCCTTTCCTCTTCATAACACGACGCAGACAAAATGAAGGTCAGAACAAATGCATGACTGTTTTAAAACCAAGAGATCCAGATGAAGTGCCCAAATGAAAGTGC
>VZRU01015955.1:36929-71170 GCA_013398155.1 Pedionomus torquatus | reverse complement strand
AAAAAAAAAAAAAAAAAAAAAAAGGTGACCTCGTGGTCCTCGTACACATATGGGGCAAATTCTGCCTGTCTTCTCACCTTAGAAGGGTAACGGAAAAGAAAGGTGAAACTTAGGGGAAAGAAGTACCTTCAGAGTACTGCGGGAAGAAGAAAAAAGGAAATAGATCTTCCCAGTAAAGGAAGGGGATTTCTGACATGTAAAGAATGCCAAGGGAGAGACCTCTGCGTACCAACGCCTGAGCAGCAGTATTTAAAAAAACCCAACAACTTACTGCTTCTGAGGGTGCACAAAGATTATCAGGAATATCCTTGCAATCAATGTTTCCCTCATTTTCAGTATTCCATCTTATCCTCACTCGGGTGTACTGTGAGTAAACAACCACCACAGGTAAGGGAAGAACACAAAGAATTTCAGTGGAGAAATACAACCGGAACTGAGCAAATCAGTACCTCTAGCACAGACGTAGTGTTCATCATTAGTCCACAGCTTAGGTCTTAATGATGCCTCCAATTGTTGCTTCTTGTGGGTTTTAAAAACATGTAGAAAATTAAAAGACTGTAAAAATGCTTGGCTCTTAGAGGCAATAAATGAGGAAGAGCTGAGAAGCGCTGAGGTAACCCTGCTGTTAACTGGTAATATAATTTAAACAGGAAGGCTCTGCAGGTCTTGTGTTCCTCAATCTGTCCTATTTGCCAAGCTGTAATTGCCATCCTGGAGCAGTAGTAAGCCAGATGAAAGCATACATCTGGCTACAGCTGTCAAGGAAGAGCCTTTTAAATTCCTGTTATCACCAAAATTGTTGGGCAAAAAGTAGTGCTCTTTGTATACGGTTCCCAGTACAACAGGTGAAGAGGAAGCTATTTTGATTGTACACTGCTTTTTAAATTTCAATTACCTCTTATTGGATGCAGTCTTCTAAAAAAAAAAGAAATTAGAATTAGTTGTGATAGCCATATCCACATCTACGCAGATGAATGTGGGCCAAGGCACTGCCACACTTCTGCGGCGTTATCGCTTTTAGGCATTTGCTTCCACCTTTTCCCTTCACCTTTCTTACATGAAGTGAAACACGTCACCATGTCATATGGCAAAACCCTCAAGTTAGAAATAAATGAGCCATTAAACCTGAGACAGGGAAAACGGCAGGTAGAGTTGAAGTGGCCTTTGCTTATGCAGAGTTGCAAGCAAAACGAGTAAATAGGAATATACATCTTAGACACCAAAGTCCTGCACCGTTTCTTGGTTTTAGGATTAAAGGGAAAGCTCTTTAATGAAAAAGGGCTCTGGAGTCACTTGTTTGACTTCTGGCTCAGCACACCCCATCACTTACTGCTCAAAATTCATCCTCTCTTTCCTGGAACAAATGAAGACTGAGGTCAGAAGTGCAGTAAGGGGACAGTTCTCACTGAAAGCGTTGGATCACGAACTAGCCATTGGCTTCAACACCTCTCCATAACTTTAAAAAGAGAAAGTACAATTAAAAGACCTCTTCTCTCAGACATTAAGAAAGCATAGAAATAACGTGAAAACTGCCAAAGGTGCATTCAGCTACACGTTAGGCAGAGCAGTACAATATAGAGTAAAAATATCCCCTGCCATGTATTAAAACCATGGAAGAAATAAAGCCACATGACAAAACCAGAGAAAAAACAGCTATTAGAAACAAAGGGTTGAATAAAATCTGGGGGAAACATTGCTTATGAAGGATAAATAGTTAAGACAGCAATTGAGGGTACGCACATGGTAATTAGTACAATTAGTAGAGGACAAATGGGAGAAGTTCAGGGCACTTGAAATAGTAGAGCCAGACAGGCTGTCTACAACTTCAGAAACCTTCACCATATGAATTCATACCCTGCTGCTGCAGTAGTTTCAAGCATTTTAGGACAAGAATGGTATCACTGATTACAGAATAGGAAACACAGTTTTTTAATTAAGGAAAAAGCATTAAAAAACCCCAAACCAGTTCTGAACTACTAAGCTTAGAAGCCTGTATCCAATACATACAGAGCTTTGCAAGGGAAGACTACACTGAAAGATCCACAGGTCAATGAAGAATTGACAAACATAAGATGAGTTCATTTCCTAAGACCTGCAAACATCAAGCAAACACAACGGCTTTTCCAAATATTCCCACTAAGGCAGCCATAAACGAAGCAGATGTGATGCTCCTTCTCATCGGAACTACACTGACACACCTGGTACTGCACATCAGGGGATGCTCCAGAGAAAAGCAAAACTAGAAGAACTGTGTTGAGAAAATAAGAGCAGAATTAAAAAGGACCAAGCCTGGAGGATGGATACAGCAGAACTCCCCGAGCCTACATCCGAAAATACACTTCTTTTTTTGCAGAAAAGCCTTAAGGAGCACAAAGCAGTCAAATGGGTGGTTGTCCACCCAAGAATGCAAGTCTAAATTCATTCCTCTGGAGCTCCTGCCTTGATGTGTTTCAGTATTTTGGAGGGCTTATTACTTGGAGGCACACACAACTCAAGCAAAGCTAACAGGAACATGAAGGGCTTTAAGAGTACCAGGAAGAAAACTACAGAATACAAGTGCTTCATCTGTAAGACCAAAATTCAGGTATAATCAGGCTGATTAGCCTCAGCCCTGACCATGATGGACCCAGAGTGGTTTTCTGAAGCTTCACCAGAGTATTTTTAAATCATATTTATTCTATATTGCCCCAGATAACAGGAGTGCTTTCTGTCCACTGACTGGCCGGTGCACTTAACGTGGCACTGTAGCCAACATGGCAAGCCTGCTCAAAACCAGACATGCTCCGGAGATGCTCACCTACGCACAGCTCACGTCAGCCCAACAGAGAGGGATCTGTGCCCGTGCCAGCAAGTCCCGCAGCTTTTCACTGACTCAGCACAACGATGAGGAACATGCACCGGTCTTGCAGGCAACTGGACTGGATGCACAGAACATACCCACTAGCTTCTGTGTTCTGTTCCACACAAAAACATTTACACGGCCCTGAGCCTGAACTAGGCAGCCTTGCAGCACAACTAGTTCTACCTCTCTTTTATCCATCGAGGAAAAGAAAAACCGGCTTGGCTGGGGATGGAAGAGTTGCTCACTTTTCCCCCACAAAGTCCTTATAGTTTTTAAGCTGACTGGGGAGAGAGGGAAGAGAGGAGATCAACTCTTCCTAGCGTTTCCCTAGATGGGAATGCTATTCTCTGACGGTGTTCCCTGAACCCTGAGAAGCCACGCTTCTTCCACTACAGCTCTTCGGATAAAACATCAGTTTGTTTTAACCCTTGGGAATAACCAAAATTATATACTGCCTACACCGCTCCAAAACACCGATGGAGTTTTTAAGCCATTTAACAAGTTCAAAAATGCAGAACACCCTCAAATTCCCAAATAGAACCCAAGCTCACATCTTTTAAACAAAGCAGACCCCACAGGAGGAGAGTGGTCTGCTTACACTGGGAAACCACGAGCAAAAAGCCACACATCCATTCTCTCTACAAAACGCTTTGTGGAAAACACCAAGGAGGGCAAGAAACTCCTTAAGCAAAAGGGCAACGCTGGCACAGTAACAAATAGGAATATTTTTATGTCATAAATAGGTATAAATTGTCAGCAAAAGGCACAATAATTTCAGCAAACAGCCTTACACTGAGCACAGAAGAGGGAATATTAGCCATGACATGCTTTGCTTTGCAGAAGGGAGTTTTCAATGTAGCAGCAAGCAGATTCAATGATCCAAAAGGTACCTTAAAGCATTATATTCCTATGAGAATTTTAACAAAAACTCCTCTGCTTTATTTGAGCACTTGGATGAAATGGTTTTCTAAATGACCACTCAAGAGAAAGAAAACAAGTAATAAGGAGCTTAATAAGGATTGCAGTTCAGGTGAATGGAGCAGATCCATCAGCAGTGCATTTATGGGAGTCCAGGACAGGAGGCTGGCTAATAAGACAGGATCTCTTGCAAAGACTCTGCCAAGGTTTTGGGTTGTATTTTAAAGGCTGTCTATGTCCAGCATTCCCTGTTTACTTCTTCACAGTCTTGTTGCAAAAACAGCAGGAGGTTTTGTTTAAAAAAGGCCAAGAAAAAAAAAATTCTACATACATTCTAAATACTTCTACAAAAACAGAATGTGTAACTACAACTTGCATTATCTTAGTGTAACCTTTACATAATAGAATGTTTTAAAATTACACAACCCAATATGAAATAAAGAAACAGCACTGAATGTAGGCAATGAGACTTCAGCCCATGACCTTCTTGAGACAGAAGATGTATCACTCCTAACAGTTTTTTCTTCCTCCTCTCTTATTGTACCCATTTCAAAAGGAGCCAGGGTGCACAGCTATCTCAGAACAGATTACAATCTAATGAACAATCTTTTACAATTAGACATGCCTACCTAACTTAAAGGGTCGACATTCAGCTTTGCTGTTGAAAAGGGCTATTTTTGTTTCTAATACCTTTCAAAGACAATTTTCCAGATTTGGAGTTCCGTATTATAAATTATTTCAGAGCCCAAAACTCATTAGCTGCGCTTCACCAGCTCCCATCTGATACCATCACACCAATACAACCGACTCCTTTGAGCTCTGACACTCAGGTATAGGAAGCAAAAAAGGTGAGTTTTTTTTTCAAGTGGACCAACACACCAGCTGCTGGTTGCAACAAGACTGAAAAGGGGAAGAGGCTCAAAACCCATGAGCAGATCACGTCAGCAAAATTTACATCGAGTTGCTATCAAAAGTTCAAATACCTGGCCAGCCTCGAATCACAGAAGGGATAAACAGTCTGGTAAACTTCATGTAATCCAAACCACACAGCTCACAGTTCACATTTTTGTCCCAGTTCATTACCAGCATGATTATTTCTAAGACTGTATGTCATTTTGCCACCATTAAGAACATCCGTACCACACAGCTGTTTAAAACTTCTTTCCCAGAGGTTACTACCAGGATATAGTCTTGCTGCAGCAACAACTCGAGATTTTGTAGGCTTCCCTTGCACACCCCCAACTCCACAACACCATAACGTACCCCCTGACACCACCGTACGCAGTCCCATACACAGGGACTACTTTCCTGTAGCTAAAGCCCACTACCCTCTCATCTACCTATAAATGAGTTTGCACTCTCTAGACTGTAAAATGGGGCTACAAAAATCTTTTCTGTCCACAGCTCTGCCCTTTCAAATAATTTCCTCTGAGTAATAGTCAAGGACAACCGCAAGCACAGAGCGAGGGTAAAATGACAAAATACAAATGCGTTATAAACACCTGCTGCCCAGACTTTGCATTTGTTCTAACAGCAGTAAGGTAACAGAGATCAGTTATAATGTCTAACTAAATGGTTCCAGCCTAACCACAGGATAACAAGCCACTGCCAGCAACCCTCTGGACCCTGTGATCTGAGTAACATAGAGCTTTCCTCTATTTAAGCAGCTGCATATTATTCATTTATTCTATTCATTTATTATATTTATTTTTATTAAATTTTATTATTATATTTATTATAGGATGCATATTTTTGAAGCAGACAGGCATTGTGTTACTCATCCTCTAAATCTACTTGACAGACATGGTATTAGAATCACAGCAATGAGCAGGGACATCTCCAACGAGATGAGGTTGCTCAGAGCCCCGTCCAACCTGGCCTTCCAAAATTCCAGGGATGGAGGCTCAACCACCTCTCTGGGCAACCCGTGCCACGTTGTTATGATGAAGAACTAGATTTAAACATAGATGCAGTTACTGAAAAACATACAGCAGGACAAGGCTGGCATATAGCTCCACAGAAAATCCTATCATAGTCAGAGTGGGGATCCAGTAACTTCTGAAAATGAATCTTTACATATAAACATTAATATAGATGAATCCTTCTCGTCCAAGTATGGACAATGCTGAGGGCAACTATACTCCTTCAGTGGCTACTTCTGATTTCACGTATGAAAACTTCCATATTAAGCCGGTCCTTTACATGCAACAAACTCCTCCTCAGCTCAGGAACGCCACCATCTTGCCAGAAAACAGTGAACTCTTGTATGTACACTGAGCACATACACATCTATCAGCTCTGATTTGAGCAGAGCGTGCAGAACAACAGCTAAAGGTTTCCCATGGCTTTTAGGAGGATCTTGAGACCATTTAAGTGTGCCTGATTGGATATATATGTAAAAATATGTAAAACAAGATATACTGGTACAGCTCCTATTGCATCTCGAGCTCCAAGGCACTGTAAACAAGATACTGCATGCCTCATCCCTGCCCTGTTTCCAAGGTCCCCAAACACCCTAATCAGCTCAACAAACGAGGCTGCAACATCATCCACACCCATGATGCCCCCTGGGGAGAAGGCACCCCCATCAGCACCCCAGTCAGACCCAGGTAGGCGCTCCCCAGAGGCAACGGTCCAGGGTATATCGTGTAATCCCAGGCTGCGGGTTCCTTCCAGAGTTCTTAAGCCCCAGGGCCTCATCCAAAAATGCCATAACCAAGTGCAAGAGCCTGCTTCAGCAGGCAACCTAAAGGCACATCACGGTGTGGGTTTTTTCAGTGGTCTCACTGCACAAAATACACGATGTTATGTTTTATTTTCAGGGTAGAAGGAAAAAACCAAAGCCAAAGCCACACATAGGGTAATGCTAACTTCCCAAGCCTACTGCTAGAAAATCACATGACACCAGTGGCAGTGCATCAACACAATCTATACCAGCAACACACAGCACATTGTTCTTAACCCTGAAAAATGACATGCTAAAAATAATGGACCAAAAATAATGGGCAATCTGTTAGTTTCTGTGCTAGCAGTTTGTGGCTTAAAGCCCCACCACTCTAAAACTTTTTTAAGTATCCAGGACTGCATCAAAAGAAGTGTGGCCAGCAGGGGAGGCGATTCTGGAGTCCTCAAAACAGGAAGGACACGGACCTCTTGGAACAGGTCCAGCAGAGGGACACAAAAAATGCTCAGAGGGCTGGAGCACCTCTGCTGTGAAGACCTCTCATATGAGAGAGTTCAGCCTGGAGAAGAGAAGGCTCCAGGGAGAGCTTAGAGCAGCCTTCCAGGACCTGAAGGGGCTCCAGGAGAGATGGAGAGGGACTCTTTGTCAGGGGGTGGAGGGACAGGACAAGGGGTAACAGTTTTAGATTGGAAAAGGGGAGATTTAGATGAGATATTAGGAAGAACTTCTTGGTTGTGAGGGTGGTGAGGCACTGGAACAGGTTGCCCTGAGAAGCTGTGGCTGCCCCATCCCTGGAGGGGTTCAAGGCCAGGCTGGATGGGGCTTGGAGCAACCTGGGGTGGTGGGAGGTGTCCCTGCCCAGGGCAGGGGGGTTGGAATGAGATGATTCCATGATTAAGCCAGCCTTCAGAACACAACCACTGTGTTACGGTCATCATTTCTCACCATCTCCATTCTACAACTTTTCTCACCTTTGAGTCTATTGCTCTGAGCATAATGTTAATTCAAAGAAAACTGAGCAATGGGGAAAAGGAAACTGTGTTTCTACAGATAGGAATATCATGCAAATGTTAAACCTGGTGTTAAAATCTGATTAGGAAACTGAGCAAAAGGGAAACAGTATCGCTGTAACTAAACCAGCACACTAACAACAATCTCAGTCTGCCTGCTCCCAACATAACCTTAGTGATGGATTTCATTATTTTTAATTTTCCATGTAGTATTAAGATGTAATTGATTTTGCAGAAATATCATATACAGCAGTACAAGAACTGCAAACAAATGTTAGTTGACAAGACAGATCTACATGGTCTTAATACTAAATTCCTCGTGCGCTGCGCGTACAGCTTCACGCTGTCAGTTCAACAAAATTTTCATTTCTTTTGCATCACAAAATAGGGCCCGTCTACTTGGAAGGACTGGGAGCGTACACACCCATTCATCTGCATGTACCTGTGCTAGGGGAAACAGAAGGTGGTCTCACATTAAAGCCCAAAAAGCTGAATTCCAGCAGCCACTAAATGGATACACATAAATTCTGGAGACAGAGTAATTACAGTTTTATCTTGGAAAGGTAATATTTTTCCAAAACAGCACAGCCCCAATTGCCACACTTCTTGGTGCAACTGAGGTAATAGCTGCTCATTTGGGGAACTTTCTTCCTACTGAGTGACCTCAGCTCTGCTTGTTTCAGGAGCCTGGACACCTCCTACACTAGCTCAAGTACTTCAAATGTTACTGACACTGGGGCAGAGACCTACTTCTGTACAGAGATGGGAGAAAGCTGTCAGGTGAAATAGAGCGATAGCTTTTGACTCCAAGCTCAATACTTATTTCAGTCTAAAATACTGTGATAGAAATCTCTATAGGAATATTCATACCAGCAAACAAAGTTAGAACGAAACAAATATTCTGACCAGATGACATCTCTCCTATCAATTTCACAAGCCCCCACTGAATCAGCTCCACCACACAGCACAACTGATGCCAATCTCAAACCAGTTCAGCAATCCCCCTGAACTAGTTACTTTCTAGCCAAAATGCAAATTCTTAGCCCCAGCTTGCCTTAGGTGTGTGTGTCCCACAAAGGATCAACTTAATTTTGCACCAGCATCAACATTTTAGTTGCCTGTTGTGCTATGGAAATAATCTGCTAATTTCTTCCACAGAAGTTATACAAGGACATCTTCAGAAAGAACTTGTAATTTCATGCCCCCAATGACATCCTCTGTGGTTGACAGTCCAAGTCATAAACTTGTCACTATCTTGATAATTGGTGGGAGGGCAAGAGGACATAACATCCATATCTCTGATGGATGGCTCCCTTTAGTTTAAGGCTCCCTTAATAGTTAGAAGATTTTTTTTTTCTAATCTGTCTTCAAAGATACTGGTACAGGAACATTATCAAAGACTCAAAGGGAGATCACTGTCCACCCAAAAAAGAGTTATTTAGGGATTTCAATAATCCTCTGTCCTTTATGTTTAGTAAGGCAAACCTAGGCACTACCTTCTACTGCTTTACTGCTCTTTGAAGTTATAATCAGGAAGAAATAAAGCAAAAAGGGAAGTGGGCTGCAGTTCCAGTGGACAAAGATTCAACCCATTATGAATTTCATCAATGGTCTGATTCAACTACTGAGCAGGTTCAGTCCCACCAGTGCACATCAGACTGCCTTCCTAGATGAAAAAGACCCCCACAACAGCAGGTCAACTCTTCTGACCCTCCTGCAGCTGCCCTATTGTTAAACCTCCCTTACCTAGATTATTCCCTAGGTAAATCTAGAGGAACTGCTGAGAGCAGGAGAAACATTACTCACCCCCAGCCTTCCAGGCCCCTCTACTCTGCCTGCCGAGCTGGTTGCCAAGCAGAAAGATTCCATATTGTGACAGAGGCTGCTGCAGAATTCCTGGAGGCTGCACACCCCGCTTCTGCGATGACTACGCTTTCAACAGGAGTCAATAGTATCTCATTGCCAGAGTTTTGCAAAAGAAAATGATTTCTTTTTTTCTTTTACAAGCTGAACTTCTGCCCTATGGTTCAGAGGTCATAGATCCCATTTTATTATACAGTCTACAATTTTAAAAACCAAAATAGCAAACCAGCCACAATCTGAAATTCAACAGGTGCATTTTTCCAGATCTTACTGTTGTAAGTACTTATGTAAATAACCTTGTTTCTTATTAAATGTGAAAAAAAAATAATTATTTTTTCTATCTAGAAATTCTATTCTCTTGAAATGCATTGCTCTCAGATCCTGGGCAGGGAAAAAAAAAAAAGTAAAGGAAGGCTGCCAAATAAGATTATCTACTGCTCTATGACTGCTTTGGGCACCTATAGGGGGAAAAAAAAATCCTCCAAATCAAGTAAAAGAGGGAGTAGTGGAAAGCTCCTTGACTATCAGAACTGCACCGATTTTGTTGTTATTAACGTCTGTGCTACTGGATATTTAAGTAAGAGAGTTCAGACTGTTCTTGAGAGATTTAAAGATCCTGCTTGTGATTGTTAAATAAATTAAATCTCTCATAAGCTAAATGGATTCAGAAACCAGTTGGTGCTTCTTTGAATGCAGCAAGCACTAAGCAGCGACCTTCATTAACAGCCAACAGAAAGCTGAAGACGATGTGCAAATGCAACCCATACAACTGAAGTACTCCATGATAATCTCAATATCACCAAGTCACTGAAGTCTTAAAACCAGGCTAGTTTATGCCAAAACAACTCAGATATTTTAAATTTTACTTTTGGGTATTTTAGGAAGAGGCTGGACCCCACTTGTGGGCTTGTATCAAAAATTGGATTTACTTCCTAAGTAATCGAAGACAAGACTTTCACTCATATCACACAAGCCACAGAACTGATCTGCAGCTCAGCATGACCCTCTCACAGCACCCCCTCATCAGCAGAAGGCTTCTCATCCCAGAGTTCCCTCTCCCACAAGAAACCACAGGCCCAACAGACTGTTCAGATGCAAGAGAGGAAGAATCAAGTGTGGCCTCAATAGAGAGTGACATTCACCAATTGGTAGAACACACGCAAATCTAAGTGCTACGGAAACCAAACATTTACAGTGCAGAGGCTAAAACCAGACTTCAACGTTTCCACAACATGGCAATCAAAAATATTTCTTTATTAATAATTTAAGACTATATAGGTTTTTATTTAGTGCATTTAACTTCTGCTCACCCATCCACCACTTTCAGTTCTGTTTTTATTTCTTTTAGTCTCTGTCAAAGGCAACATCACATTTCTGCTTCAAGTTGTTCATTTCTCCTTGTCATACACATGGCACTTAAATTGTCAATATGTAATTCCATTAGAGTGTGGGTTTCATTTCTAGCTTGTGCTTACACTCATTTTAGATGTAACAATAAAAATAAAAAATACCATATTCTGATTACTTCCACGTGCTGTCTCACAAATAGTTTATTTCCTCAAACTTGCAATCTCTGTTTACAGACAACAGCGCAGAATAAAGACAGAAGTTGTGCTCTCAGACAATACAAATTTCAAAATAAGTTATTTCAAGCTTTGCTATTACTCAAGTGTAAAAACTGGTAGGAAAAAAAAAAAAAGGTAACATCTTCCTAAGCTATAAATTGAGTTTTCCAGATGAAGCAGAGGTCTGTTCAATGGAGACCCCTGGGAATAAGTATCTGCTTCAGAACTTGAGAATTCAAATACCATCCCAGTTCACCAGTACCTATCTATCAATGCTTAGCTACGTAACTTGGATTTTGCCAAGTGAAGCGTGGACTAGCACAGCAATGAAACACAGTGCCTTTACTGCCATTCAAAAAGAAACTGCTGGCCCAGGACTTACAAAGCCTTTCCTAGCTTCAGCTTACGAGTTCCCCAGCTCCTCCTCATACTCTCATCACTCATGTCTCCCAAAGATCCATTTCACAATCAACCTTAGTGTCACCACATTTCAATAAAAGAAAACCAGATTGGCTTAAACAACTGCTCTGAAAGACCTGAGCTACTGGTCACCCGGAGCAATGGTCTCCGAAGCTCTCCCTGACAAACCCAGCTTGAGCCCCCTTCCCTGGAGATACTCGAGGTGAGGCTCGACGAGGCCCTGGGCAACCTGGGCTAGCTGGGGGTGTCCCTGCCACTGCGGGGAGGTGGGACTGGATGGCCTTTGGAGGCCCTTCCAGCCTGGATGATTCTATGATTGTACGCTGCTATGAGGTTTAATGTATTCATCACTATTACGTACCAGAATGACCACGCTCTAAGGTTACACACTCACATAATCGTTGCTTACAGAAAATGCAGATAAAACAAAGCTCAATCAAACCCAACAAAACGAGATCATCAGAATACCCAAGTGCTAGTTTGGTTGGTTTTTTTTAAAAGCATCTCTCTCCTACTTCTGACAGGGTATAATTAATTTCTCTGTTTAAAAGAGATTTATTTTGGCCACAATAGTCAAGAAGAACGTCCTTCACACAAACACTCCAAAACACATCACTGTGAGATGTTAACAGCTCTTGTAGCAAGCAACATACACTGGCCTGCTCTCTCATTTGCTTGACTTGGGAAATACCCCTATGAACCATAAAAGTTCATAGTGAGGTCTGCAAGAAGAGAGTACAATGCTGCCTGGTATCATCCCTATATTGCTGCTCATTAGCCAGCAAAATCGAGACCTGCCAGTCTGTGTAATATCCTTATTTTATAGAGAACTGTTAGCTTTGAAATAGGGTGGCTCCCCCATTCCTATAATAGAGGATGGGTATTGGAGAAATCTGGAGTCATACAATCACCTGGTGGCACGCAAGGGCTGCAAGGTGGCTGACAAAATCTGCGTGCGCTGTCCCTGGGGTGCTGTAGGTGAGGCTGGGAACTGGCCCCACAGAGCATTCCCATGCGACAGCTCCCAAGGCATCCACACCATACACAGGAGCACCTCCCTCCTACCAAAGGCAACCAGACGGGAGCACTGTGTCTGTAGATACAGTCAGGGGGAAACCTGTAGGCAAACAGAATATGCTGCAATCAACTATTCCAGTTACACTGGCATGTTGGGATTAATATTCATATTTTTGGAGATGCACCACACAAAATGGAATGACAGAGCGATAACAGACTGCAGTTCTACATCTCATCTGAAAGAACAAATCACTGAAACTCTCCAATTGTTGTGCATGGAACCATCACTTGAATGGAAACCAAGGTGGTCTATCATTGGTTTGGGTTTTTTTTTTTTTTACTATCTGTCAAGAACTAAGTAAATGGATCATAGAATGGTTAGAGTTGGAAGGGACCTCAGAGATCATGGAGTTCCAACCCCCCTGCCCTGGGCAGGGACACCTCCCACCACACCAGGTTGCTCCAAGCCCCATCCAGCCTGGCCTTGAACCCCTCCAGGGATGGGGCAGCCACAACTTCTCGGGGCAACCTGGGCCAGGGTCTCACCACCCTCACAGCAAAGAAGTTCTTCCTAATATCCAATCTAAATCTCCCCTCTTCTATTTTAAAACCATTACCCCTTGTCCTATAGCTACGCTTCCTGACATGCCTGAGTGCACAGCAGAGGGTGAGAATCCCCTCCCTTGCCCTGCTGGTCACGCTTCTTTTGATGCAGCCCAGAAGATGGTTGGCTTCCTGGGCTGAAAGAGAGATGAGACAACCAATAACTTGGTGTTGCAGGAAGGCTTCTGAGCTACCGTGAGAAGCAGTCTGAAAAAGGAATGTATTAGCAACCCATCTCATACAGCTCTCCCAAGCAGCACTATTTACACCTTCAATCTTACAACCTGGGTCTTATGCCACTTTCTACAGAAAATGTTGAGGTTTTAAGTAGAAATGTCTGCTAAGGTGTATTCCTCAAAAAACTAAGTTATTTTATCTACAAATTCTTGTCCTAATCTGACTAACAACCCCAAGAATACATAAACGCAGCAATAGAAGTAGTGAGCTATACGTTTCTCTCCCACTTATTGAATCACTTCAGCAAGAGCAGTGTTTCACTGCTTAAACATCATCTTCCCATTATTAAGAACTCACTACCATTTCACTAAGATGGCTCCTGAAGCTGTTTTATCGGGAATATTCTTTTCCTTACATCCTTCCCAAATGCCTTCTGAGATCTTTCTACCTGCTTTAATCCATCAGCTTTGTCTTTTTACCCACTTTCTTCTCCCGTTATCTGAAATGGCTTGTTGAAGTTAGAAAACAAAACCAAAACGAAACACATGAACCAAACCTAAAATAAGCTAGTACTTCACCAGAGACAGAAAATAACCGCAGTCTTTGTGGCGCTGTAAACTCTCTTCCATTTCTCTTTTTGCTTTGCCCTTCGGACTTGGCTGTTTCAGGGAACTCATTTCAACCAAGACTGTGTCTTTTCTCTGTTGCAGGGCATTCTCTTGATGACAAACAAAATAAGCTGGAGAAAGACAGCAGTCCATGGCCCTTCCTCAGGCAAACATCCACTCCAGCAAGGTTTGCTTGTTCGAAGCTCCAAGTAAAATTAAGAAAAAGCCCAGGATTCAGCTGTTCACCTTTAGGCTAAGATTCCAGTCTTGACATTACTAATTGGAACTCCCAGTAACAGCACTGCTTCAGAGCAGCTGTTCCCACTATGAGCCAGCACGGCCGAGGAGCTTCATACCCAAGGGAGGAGAGCCTGACTGGCACCTGGCTCCTCACCGCAGCTCCAGGATCCTGAGATACACCACTAGTCTGCTTAGTTATTAATTGCCCTCAAACCCCCTTCAAGGAGTCATCCTGCAGGGGTAAGAGTTTTCCAAAGCAAAACAAAAAAGCCCTCCTCAATTACAGCATTTCCCATCCAGGCTGCAGAGAAGAAGGGGCCGGCTCCCTCGCTTGCTTCATAGCGCTGGGGTTTTCCTGCATCCTGGCACCTCCAACAAAGCTCAGTAACATCAGCCAAGGATTCAAGGGCAATCACACCAACCAGAGGCTCTGAAAACATGGGAATCTAGAGGAGTCCGAGGCAAATGCAGCCAGTCTACAGCTACAGGTCACATTTCTCAAGTGGTCTAATGGCTTCTCCCTTCTCAGCATGTCTAAGAAGAATGCCCTTCTTTCCCACACTCAAAGCTCTGTGTGCATATATAGGTGGCACACAAAGATCAAGTAGATAGATTTTACACGAACAAGACAGACACTGTTTTAAATTACCTTAGCTGTAACTCAGAAATCTCCCACTGGTGATTAAAAGTACTTGTTCTAACTTCTTTAGTGTTAGAGCTTGAAAAAAATTCCGTTGGGTTTGCAGTCACCAAAGAACAGTGTGTAATTCTAACAGCTAGAAAGCACATAAAACCACTGCCAATAGGATAATTCCAGCTGCCTGAACTGCCAAAAGACAAATCAAATCCAGTTACTGCTGAGTTGGTACTTATTGTAAAGTCTCTTATAATAAACCACTTACGCATCCGAAGTTACAGGAGCATCTTCCCTCCCAGAAGCCTGCTCTGTTGTGCTCTTACACGGTTTTTAGGCAACCAGTGTTTCCTTCCCCAAAAGGCTTCTTCATACCAACAAACAAATAAAATAGAATGTTCTAGTAGCAGGAAAGTGAACAATATATATGTGCAAGGCAATTTTTTCCCCTTCATCAATTAGTTGATTAGTTATTTTTAATTAACAGGAAGCTCTGATTGCAGGATTTTGAGCAGTACTCCTTTCCACCCTAACTACTGTTTTCTACGGTTCACACACTGACTTAATAAGCTATTAATAGGACAGAACTAGCAAGCCTGGTTTTAAGTCTCAAGAAGGCTTTTGGCTATGTCCAGATCTCAAGCTTGAACTACTCAGTTACCCACTGTGTGCTTTAAGTACTGAGAAGTACAAATTAATTGGTTATTGGTTCAGTTTTCAGTTACGCACTCCAAGCTTCTGAGAAAAGCAGCCGGTTCACACAAAAGCAACGCCGCACATGGCCAGAGTTCCGTTACCTTTGCCTGAAGCTTTGATGAAGATCCAGAAGCTACCACCACAGGGGAAAAAGCTTCAGTTCACCAAACCAACAGGGTTTTTATCAGACCTACCATTACAGCTGAAGTAAGACCAGAATTTACTTCCTTATTTTTAGATTTCAATGCTTGGCTGGAGAGAGGCTCTGATGCAAGCACAAAAGGAAAAAAAAAAACAAAAACAACCTAACATTTATACTATTTTCTTCTTTACAAGCATCTGAGCCAAGGCAAAATTGTTTCCAAAACTTTAATAAATGCATGAAAGGAAAAGCATAAAACTACAGGGTTTGTTTTCTTCACCTGTTTGCTAACAAGGAGCAGAGTTTTGACCACAAGTTATGCCCCATCTTTGAAGTTGTTTACATATGACTGAAATCACAGCGCTCCGTGGTAAATCTCCATGTGGATCAGGCTGCTGAGCCATGGGAAGAGGGAAAGGAGCAGTAAGAGACGTAGACCTGAAGGATCCTACTTTTTAAGAAGGTGGCCTGAAGCACGCCAGTCCCAGGGGCAATACATAAGAAACTCAAGGAAGATTTATTTTTGAAACAGAGGGAAAAGAAGTCAGGAGTTTGAAGTTGGCCTGTCTGACATGCACGCTCTTAGATCAACCCTGGTAAGTTCTACATCCTCTAATTCATTCCTCTATCTTTTTCTGCAGCGTAAGGCTTAGCTCCACAGTGTCGTTCCCACCGCCCCGTCCAGCACCTCGGAGTAGCTCTCCCTGCAAACCCACACCGGCATCCTGACAGCCCCAAACCCATCCTGCAAAGCACCAAACGCATATCCATCACGGACAGACAATGCAACAATTCAACAGACTTTGTGCTTCCAACTGCCATTAGGGTACGGAAGAATCAGTGCCTAAAGAGCAGATTAAGGATACCCACGTACACATTTACACAACTGGTAGGATCCTGAGTGGAGAATGAACCAATAAACAACAGCTAGACTCTTTAAAAGCCGAGTGAAACACTTAATTTGCAAAATACACACTGGATTAGTACTCACCTTTAAAGATATTTAGGAGGTTGCTGGGGTAACTATTCCCATTTTAACAAAGGAATTAGTCTCACGCCTTCCTAAATACACGCACGTAATGTCATTTGAAAGTTACAGGAAAAGTACTTATCATAGCAGGATATGAAAAGCTGCAGTTAAACTTTGACTATTCATTTAAGCAAGGCTGGTCTGACTCCAACTATCCTTTTACCAGTCTATGGTCTTTCTCTTGAGAACTACATGTGTCAAGTACAGTCACTGTACCTTCCAGAGGGTGGCATAAGGGGACTTGCCAGATCAACAGCAGCCGACGCAAATGGGTAGAGGTAGTAAACTCCGATTTGGAAGTAACCTGCCTTCCGTTCTGTAAAGCTTTGTGATGCAACAGAGAAGTTTAAAGCAGGCTGGATTTCCACATCATTACTGTACGTGCTGCGTTATGCATGTGACCAGACTGCCGCTCCTGCTGCAGTACCAACACGTTCCCACTGCCTCTTTAGGAGGCTGAGAAAATGCATCTCATTTACATTACATGATTGACTAGCCATGCAGATTGGGCCTCTCCCGAGAAGCAGGAGGAGATAACATCTTTCAGAAAGAACCGAATTTGGAAGAGGTACAGAGCAGGAACAGTTTGCATTCCTTCTCAGCTTGCTACGTGGGATCTTGAGAACATTTCCTTTACCACTTCAGCTATACAGTCTGGTTTTATTTTTAAATCTCTCTTTTTCTCCAGTTACCAGCCATCAGAAAGCAAACCAGCTCTCAGCCGAAGTAGAAAACATATTCACTTAACCTGCAGGCTCCCCAAAGAGCAGTCCAAGAATTTTACACGTCATGAACCTCCTCCCGTCACGGGCAGGGGGGTACAAACAAGGACGCGTTTCCACCTTAAGTTCAAATGACAGGAGATGGGAGCAACATATCCCACAAACACAGAAGGCTCCCCCCGACCTCAGTGGAGTCTAAATGAGTCAAGGTGGATAGATGTGCATCTGACAACCCCTCCAACCACCACACACCTCCCTCTAAATTGCCACCCACACACTTGTCATTAATGGCCACTCCTGAAACATGCAAAGGGTCTGCAAAGCAGACCTCCCAGCGTGTGCCCGCGGATGACACCACCCACACACCTCTCTTTCTCTTCCAAAGGTAATCCTGTATTCCTCAGGCTCCAGCCCACAAGGCTGACTTCACCGGACATCTCTCAAGTCAGCGCAACACTCAAACGCAGAGCTTCCATCAGTCACAAGGAAAGATAAAAATCACTGGGGTATGTAGAAGGCAGACACTAGAGTCACATCAGCTACCAGGAGTCGGGGGACCAGGGTCACCCTGCTGATTTTACTCTCAGTCCACTGCTACCATCCCACTCCTAAAGCATTCATGAGGCTTTCTGAGCCCAAAGTGTCTCCCTGCAGCTTTACAGTAACAGGACAAGGAGCTTCCCCACTCCCCCCCGCAGGACTCCCTGGTGCCTGAGGGGCTGAGGCACCTGGGAAAAGGCAGCAGATAAGGCTACCAGCATCACTCCGCTTCCCCAAAATGAGCTCGGAAATGAGATGTAACAGCAGACTCTCCCCCGTGCCAAATATTACAGGAGCAGAATACTAACCGGTTCATTTATTTTACTTATCACCATACATAGATATTGAAGTATAAACATTGTATTTCTTCCACTAGCCCTTCCCAATTAACCCTATATTTTAAAGCAATATGAGGTCACGGTTTCCCTGACTAGAGGCAGGGACCGATGGAGAAGAAGGGGAGGAGACGGGCGTTTGTCCTCCCTAGCGGAGGCTCTCCCGGCTGCGGCGCAGATCCCTGCCCCGGCAGGTGGGGGGGTCTCCGGGCTGGGGGAGCCCGACAAGCCGCGGCAGCTCAGGTCCAGCCCTACCCCGCGACTTACCCCCTTCTGCCAGGCGCTGGGAAACTTTCCGAGGCGGCGTGGGAGCGGTGCCGGGAGCGGTTAAGGCCAAGGGCAGAGGCGGTGAGGCCCGCAGGGGCGCCTCGTTACCGCCGCCGGGTCCGTGCGGGGAGCGGGACCGGAGCTGCCGAGGCCGGGGCGGCGCTGCGGTGTGGCCGCGCAGGGCCGGGAGGAAAACTTTGCGGCTGGCAGGGGGAGCGGGGAAGCGGTGCCCCTCCGGCGGAGGGGATCGGGCAGCACCGGGGGCTCACCCAGGCGGCCGGCGGNCAAAAAAAAAAAAAAATGAGGAAGGAGGATTGGGAGAGAAAAGGGACAAACGCCAATAACAAAACAAGCATTTAGGAGGGCTCCGAGCACCCCTGCCTCACCAGCCCAGCCCTCCGCAGCCTCCTCTGGGATGCAACAACCAACTCCCTCGCAGCCCCGCTGTCCCCTCTCCCTCGGCAGCGCTCCCCCGGCCAGGTCGAGCACCAGCGGGGAGAGAAGGGCTCGGCTGGGCTGGGGGCTCCGCGGCTCGCTGCCTCCCGCTCCCGTTGCGCGCTCCCCGCCTTGCCCCTGCCAAGAGACGCTCCGCGGCATCAGGAAGAAAAACCCCATCCAAACCACCCTCGGCACTTCCCCATCCCAGCTTCGGACCCCGCCTGTACATTCGCTGGCAGTGCCTTATCCCCGAATGCCACCTGTAGGCCTTTTCCCTGGGAGGATGAACGCCTCAGCTATTACCCACCTGAATTCAGTGCAAAAACTTTCCGGTGGTGAACGGCCACGGCAGGGACCTGTTGGCTGCCCGCTTCGCTCTCGGCCACGCAGGGTTAGCCCCGCTGCGAGCTCCCACTCCTCCCCCGAGGAGGTCCCACAGAAACCCATGGCAAATGGTATCTGCTGCACAGACACAGGCGGCCCTGCAACAGCAAACCTCTGGGCGATACCTTAAAGAAGCACATCCCTTCATTTCTGAGCAAAATAACTCCAAATTGATCCAGCCATTTAGCACCAATGCAAGGGCAAGACCCCTCACAGGCGAGCAGCAGCTAAAACACCACTGGTTTCACGCAAATACACTTTTTTTCACAGTACCTCCTCTAGTCATCTCTCAGATGAGACGGGACCGACATTCCTGTGCCTCCACACATCTGGATGAGAGTCTTCCTAAGCAACATTAGCCAAGAGAACACAGTACCTCAGTTTGCCTCTGCAAACACACCAAACTCCCCTGCCCTCAAATCCCGTTATTGGGTTCACCTGTGCTCCTCTCCCATCAAACCACTGCAGGCAACTCCATCAGCTAAACCATCAACAGCTTTCTGTGAAACCTTTTAAAAAGGAAAATAATAACTCCTGACCTTTCAAGTGAAGATGACCATGTAAATCTTTACAGTCTCGGTATCGTCTCAGATCCAAGTGTTAAAGTAGATTTACGAACACACATTTTCTGCACAGAAGCTGAATAAAACCAGAGTTTCCCAAGGATTTGGAGATGAGCCTGCTCATTTGCTTGGAATCCTAATAACTAAACCCAGCCTTCAGAAGGACTCAGACTAAATTTCTAGAGTAGCCCACAGCTTAAACACGCTGGATATTAGAAAAGGAGCAGAGTTTAACGTGAGGTGTCTCCCAGCAAATGGGATGCCACCAACTATTACTATATTTAAATGCTTCTCCCCTGGACGGCGTCATTTAAGCGGTATCCCATACGCGCCCCCCGCCCCGAGCCTCCCTCGCTCGCCCCCCAACCGCTGCCAGGAGCGACTCGATCAATTGACTTTCCTCCTTCCCGCGCAGGGCTGCGGCTCCCCAGATCGGGGGGCCAGCGCATGAAGGCCCCCTGCNGCTCGGAGCGCCGGTGAACTGCAGGCGCGGCCAGCCGCCTGCCGCCCCTCTCCCTGCCCGACCCCTCTGCCCCCGCTCGGGGCTTTAATTACCCCGCGTGGCCGGGCGTTAATCAAGGAACACGCTTCGCGGAGGATGGGTGTCCTTCCCACGCTCCGAGGCTGAGCCGCGCACAGACTGTTCGCTGTCTTCAGTCTGCCCGGTTAGGGGGGCAGCGGGGAGAAGCCCTGCGAGTGTAATGAAAGAGAGAGAAATACCAGTTTATACAGGTATGAACGCTACGAGTGGGATGAGTCTGGGAATGGGCTGGGAAGTTAACGAGGGGGTGATTTTCGGGAAGTAAAAATGGCTATTAATTATAGCAACTGAAGGGGGGGGACGGTGCCAGCTCATTACCGGAGCTGTTGGTTAGGCTTCCGCCAACAGTAGTTGCAAATTTGCTTCTAGAACCAAGAGGTATTTGTGGAGACCCTCATGCACTGCACCGGAGGCTCATGAACCCTCCTGAAGTAGAGTTTATTTAAGTATTAGCATTTCTTTAATACATGAGCTTTGAAATCTTCAATGTAAGGGGGGGTTGTGAACTATTTGAGATTTTTCTCAACACAGGCTGGACTGTGGAATCAGGAGCTCATCCGTTATTAATTTTTTTACTTCAAGATTTACAACCTAAACCTCCCACACCTAAATTTTTCCCATCTTTGGGGGAATATTAGCTTCAGCCCCAGATTTGTGCTGGAGCCAGACCAGACTCCTTCGCTCGATACGGGGCGCAAAGAGCAATTACTTTACAATAAAATCCCCAGAGGACTGAGGATGGAGACTGCAGCAATCCCAGCACTGTTTCTATTCCCACCACACTCACTCACAGGAAAACACCAGCACGGCATGGCTCAGAAAAAAAAGGCAACTGGACAGAAGTCTCTAACTGGAAATAAGGTTAAGTCTCCCATGCCAGCATGGGGAACTGACTTAGGGGGAAAAAAAAGGTTTTCTTTAACCCTAGATTGAGTTTTCCATGGTTCAGTTCCCTGATGGCATTTCTTGCGGTGGCCCCGTGGACAGACCATTACAATGGTGCAACTGTGGAGACCAAGAGTGAGTGTCACAGGTGGAAATATGGGACAGCAGCTATTTAAAGTGATTCTGCTTATCAAAATAAAAGCTCTCTGAGCTCCAAAGCCGCATTTCTGCTCTTCTCCTTGCAGCAACTTCGCTTGACCCTGTGGTGTGCCAGTTCAACTCATTAAATCAGCAGAAAACTAACCTAGCAGAGAAAAGCAGAGATTCCTTCATCTCTAACAAGCCAAGTGGGATCACTGAGGAGTCAGATAAGCAGCAAAGCCATTGCTGAGGTCAGGAAGGAGCAGACAATGCAGGTAGTGCAGGACCATCCCCCTCAGCTGCCACAAGTTAAATTTTGTTCAGCCACACTGTGATCCCTTCTTCTCAACTTCACCTAAATTAATCCAGACTAAATCCCCCAGCTACAGCTAAATCCGAATGTCAAAGATTCAAAGAATGGTTTAGGTTGGAAAGGACCTTAAAAATCATCCAGTTCCAGTCCCCTGCCCTGGGCAGGGACACCTCCCACCACACCAGGTTGCTCCAAGCCCCATCCAGCCTGGCCTTGAACCCCTCCAGGGATGGGGCAGCCACAGCTTCTCTGGGCAACCTGGGCCAGGCTCTCACCACCCTCACAGCTCCCTTCCTAGTATCTAATCTAAACCGTCCTCTCTCAAGTTTAAAACCATTACACCTCAGTCCTATTGCTCTACTCCCTGATAAGGAATCCCTCCCCATCTCTCCTGTAGCCCCCTTCAGACACTGAAAGGCTATAAGGTCTCCCTGGAGCCTTCTCCAGCCTGAACAAACCCCAACGTTTTCTGCCTGTCCTCACAGCAGGGTGCTCCAGCCCTCTGAGCAACTTGGTGGCCCTCCACTGGATCAATTTCAACAGGTCCATGTCCTTCCTGTCCTGAGGACTCCAGAGCTGGACAGAGCGCGCCAGGTGTGGTCTCACCAGAGCAGAGGGACAGAATCACCTCCATGGACTTGCTAGCCACGTTCCACTTGTACTCTGAAGCCAAAAGCAAAACTCCTATTGATTTAGATGGTGCCTTATGTTTTTCTCCCCTACAAAAGCACTAAGACTACGAATTTTAACCCCTGTCATGTCCTGGTGCTTTACGGGAATCCTGTATTTCCATGGCAATGTGCACTATGGAAATAAGCTCACAGCTGATGCCTCAGCATTTCTGTAAGCACACGGGTGAATGAAAACTTTTGTAATTTACTTTTCTTCTCTCTTGTCCCCCCACCATACCATACTTCCCTTCTCTCAGGCTTCTTAAACATCCAAATTCTTCAAATTAACTACTGGAGGAAGAAACGGAAACACAAGGAGATTGAATATGAGGAAAATCTAAAGCAACATGTGAGCCCGCTACTGCACTTGCTGGGTATTTCTCGCCACCGTTATTAGATGAGTCAGAGATTTTAGCAGAGAATCTTGTTTGCTTACACAGAAGTCCTACAACTTCAAGAGCTCGGGAGCTTCTTTACTAATGCAGAATTCAGAAGTACTTGTCACAATACATAATCTTATTTGAAAAGTAATGTTTTTAATTAGAGAAAGACTTAATTTCTACTTCAAAATCGGGTGGATGATTTTAGTAAGAGTAGGAATTACAAGCGAAGGTGTCAGGACCCCAGTAATTAAATATTTGCATGTGCAAACATATGATTTAAAGGAGACTGACATTTATTTAATCTTAAAAATCAGAGTGAAAGAGCAGATTCGCCACTATTTGTTTAGATATGGTTATATTCACTAAGCTCATGCCTTAAACCTCTGCTTAATCTGTTTTACTACTCAAAATAATTGCATGCTGGGCATTCCCTTCTCTTTTAAAGAACAGTTAATCATTGGAAGAATGTGCAGAGGCATTGCAACATTGCTGATTTTTTTCAATAGCTGGCTGTACTGGGAATTTGTTCAAGGATCAATGTGCATTTTATACAAATAAAACTAAAGTTGTGAATATAATTCCCCAAAGCCCCAAATTAAGTTCTCCTAATCCCTCATCTTCTTGCACTTACCAAAATGAATGGAAATTTCAATATTGATTTGAGTGAAGGCAGGTGCAGCTCCTTCACATGCTAGTCCATTTAAGGCCATTTTCTTGTCTGACATTTGCAGGTATAAATTCAGGGGAACTCTGCTGGCACATTCCAATTGTCCTCTAGTAAGATACCTTTCTAAGACTCCAACCCTCTCTTCATTATGCATTCCTATATATTTTTCTTTAGTACTGAGTCCCATCCTGCCTTCCTGAAGTTAATTAAAACCACTGAAAAGCACTAGCATATGTAATGTGAGGAGTGGACGAAGCAGCCAGCTTTACCCAGAGCCAAGCACAGTGTAAGGACTCTACCTGTTTGCTAATAAACACTCTCTGCTTTAATCTTCGAATTATGAATGGTTATCTATTCAGGAAGAAGAGATACTATCCAGCTCCTATTTGGGAATCAGGTTTAAGACTACATTTTCAAATACATTTATCAATATGTACAAATAAAAGCATTAAGCAGTATAGTCACTTGATGCCTGGGAGCCATCAAACGTGTCGAGTTAGAAGAGGTCTTGGAAAAAACTCAAGTAACACCTCATCATTGGAAGTTTGTAAAGCCGATCCAAGTAGCTGCTATTCTGACTCTTCTGTCCTCAACACAAAGCTACCTTTACATCTCCGTTCTTTAAAATGTATGTGTATCAACTCATCCAGTGTCTGTGTTTGTATGTGCACGTACTTGTATGTGTGAGGTGTATACTGTGTGCAGTATACATCTGCATGAACACTGGATGCTCAATACCATCCAAATCTGCTCTGCATAGAAAATGCATTACTTTCACCTATGACACCTGGGGATTTTTTCACCAGGAGTGTCTCACAGACATTAATTAATTTACCTTTACTGCAAGATGACCTGTGTCCACAACAGAGACACCAACACACAAAAATACCCCAGCAACCCATGCCTGAGGCCACGCTGCAAATCATTTGCAGAGGAAAGGCTGGGACCCAGAACTTACTGTCCTCCCATGTCCAGATACCTAATCCACTCTACCTTCATTCCAGAAATGCTGAGTGCTCACGCTTCCCATTGATTTCATTTGCAGCTGTGAGCGCTCAGCACTTCCACACATTAGGTCTGAAGGGTCGAGGAGATGAGACAGAGAAAGTAGCCCCAAAAGGTATTTTGGTTGAAGTGGCTTGCTCAGCAACACGCACAAAGACCGTGGCAGACAGAGGGACGGTTCTTCTCATTCACCTGCCTTAATCACAAGATGATCCTTTCAATGATCCCATTCACTGTTCTCTTCTCCACGCGCCTTCAGACTTCTACACGTGAATCTTCCCGACACGCATGCATATATATACTTACCTCGAGATACTAATATGTGAGAGAGCTAGCAAGAGAGTTAAGTGCTGTAATTAAAGAGTACATCATAATGAATATGCACACAGAGGCTGAATTGGAAGATTACACACAGGACTGTCATTTTGGCTTTTCATAACTTTTGAGTGCCTGACTGAAACCAAAGTGACTTTTAACACCAGAAAACTGATGTGAAGAGGAGAGGGCTGGTGCCTCCCCTGTCTTTTCTTGAAGCGAGAACAAGGGGAAAGAGAAATCACAACAGTTCCCAGTTATCTATCACTACCTGCGTACAAACCCCACACAGGAGTAACTACATCGCCTGCCAAAGAGAAGAGATTGCTGTCCCGACTGGGAGGCGGAGGATTGCGGTTATTTGTTGGTTTAATCCTTGGAATAGGTCAGAATATATTCCATTAGAAGTTCAGCCTACCCAACACTCTTTCTCTCTCTTCCCTGTAGGGACTGTGTCCCCGCCATCCTGTTATTCCCGGCAGTACAGCACAACAGGTTACACTGTTTTTACACTGTTTATGTTTTGAAAAACTGCCAGCATTTTGCTAATATATCAAGTGCTAAAAAGAGAAATTACCAAGTTTAGAACTCAGCCAGAACTGAACAGAATTTCATCAAGTAATAAATGTTTTTCTGTGGTTTTAGAGATTTTCTTCCCTGCCAAGTTCCAAAGGATCATGAAAAACAACATAGGTGCTTCAGCCTCTAAGAAAACACTGTCAGAGTCTATGACAAGGGTAAATTCTAATTACAAGGGTAATTTCATCTCAAATAAATATGCCGTGCTCAGAAAGCATGATAGTTTGAAACAGAAAATAAGTTTAAACAGAAAATAATAAATATTAGCCAATACAAAGCCTTTTGTACAACAAAGAACGTATTTATCATTCTTAACAAGTACAGCACATAGTCCCACTTTTCCAAAATGTGATATGCCCAGAGGGAGCTTTGGGAAAGCTCATCTCACATGGGATGCATTTCACTCAGAGCTTCTGATTCTTCTCCCAAGAAAGGGCTGATTTGCACCAGTGACCATTACTTCCCTACTTTTCTGCAGTGCCTAGGGGCAGCTGTCAAAATCAGGTGCACTTTTTGGAAAGTTAACACTAATCAGACTTCTCTTCACAGGCACAGAAAATACCGGAGTCAAGAGCTGAATATTTCTGGCTGGTACTAAAACTAATAACAGCTAAGAATAATTAGCAGCTTCCAGAACACACTCGGCAGTATTTTTATAGCTTACTTGTGAGCACATCCATCAAGAGTGATTACACCTTACCAGTAACTAAATTACCGAGTTAAAACACAAATGCAAGATGCATATAGTAGCAACTAGAGTGCCTACATACCCTTCAAAGTCAATGGAAGTTTAGTGCTTACATCATTTTACTATCAGTTGGGAACATTTCCATATCTGTAGGTCAGAAGCCCCTTTGTATAGCTTTTAAAATTACCTACTCACAAATAAAATATATGAGCTTTGAAAAATATTACCCCCCCCTTTGTTTCATATTTTGAAATGTGTATTCAGTCTCTTAAAACAATGCCTAGTAACACTCACAATCACGTACTGAAGTAACAATTTCTATCGTTATCCAATCATCTGCTCAGTTCTGCCAACTAAAAAGCTGAGAAACACACAGCTAACTTCAATCCTCCAGATCTAACGACAGAGGGCTAACCATCTTCCTACCCACCACACTCTGAGTGTGGAGCCTTCCACTTGCTTGTGACCACAATGGCTCTGTCCAGCCATTTAGAGACCTGTGTTGCGGCAGGTATTGTGGTAGGTATTTCAATACGGTGACCCTCAGGTCAGGGAAGAAACCTGAGTGCATGTCTCCCCACCTCTGAATGCAGCAAAAATTCTCTAAGTTGTGACAAGTGAGTAGTAATTGATACAAATTTAAAAGCTTATATTCACTTACCCAAGGAATTTACTCCAGTGTAACCCAAACATCATTCCTTCTCACAATCTGAAGAGTACATCCTGACCTATACAAACAGGAAAGAAAAGAGTTTTGCTCATTATCATCCACTACAAAATTCTCAAAAATCTTGACAGGAGGTCCAAGACAGTATTTGGGGGTGATCAGCTATCACCAGACCACTGGCATCTTCAGTTAAGGAAAACAGAGGAAGTAAAACCTTTACTACAATACAGAAGATTGAAAAGGCTACTGTACTGGGTTTCTGTGGTGATGTCTCGATAGCGGAGGGGATGCAGTGATAAATTTGGTGAAAAGATGCTAGAAGCTCCCATACCCAGAGCACATTTATAATTACAGGAACCACTTCACAGCAGCAATATGGCACGATTGCTTTTCATGCAGAATTTCCCCATATAGGTCTAAGGAAGAGCCCGTCAGAGTCCTGGAAGAGATGGGTGCCCTGTAGCACCTGTCCTATACCCACATAATTTCCAGATTATGCATAGGAAGAATTCTTTCTGAACAGAAAGAATGCCCCCTCTGAGACCCCTCACTTGGATCCCAGGATGGGATATTTTGGTCTGCAAATACCTGTAGCAAAGCATTAGCTGTCTTGACTGAAGCCATTTCTCTACAGCTCAGAGAAATCCCTGTCATTCTCTGCTGAAGACCAGCAGACAGTTATCCAGGCTGGGAACTCAGAGGTGCTAGGGCACAAGTACTCTTCTGTGCTGTCTAACCAAAACTTTACCTTCTTAGTTTTTATCTCCTATTCAGTTTCTGGCCCCAAAAAGTATTTTGTGCCTTGCACTGTGATTAGATAGTATCTCTAAGTGCCTTCTGGAGGCCATATGAGGAGCCCCTTGATTAGTTTAATGCAGTCAGGTGTTGTTTCTACATCTCCTACTTCACATACATGGCTGGAGAGGGGCAGCAGAGTTATGCATTTGTTGAATCCATCCTGGCAGGACCTTTCATAGGACTATTCGCTATTCCGAGTTACCGTTTTGTCCTGCTTGCCAGATCCAGGTATAAATCTTCTATGTTTTTAATGGCCCAAATCACTATTACCAAAAAAAAAAGACATACAGCTGAAGCTTTTAATGGACACTTCCTCCCCTATCAACTGTTTATATTTATTTATTTGCTTTAATTAGCTCATCTACTTCATAATTCAGCTCCTGGAACTAAAGCAATTTACTGCACTTTCAAACCAGCACCTTTTTTTAGTATGTCCTTATCTTGCATCTCAGTTTCTGGAAATCCTCCAGGCTTGAGTAGGACTTGCCTACTCTTACCAGCAGCACGCAGTAACGATCCAAACCATTTAGCTGCTCAACAATGACATCAACTTCTTGATTCCTTTACGTGTCATGTTCTTTTTCGCTGCTGTCTTCCAACTATTTGCATCTCAAATTCCAACTGTAGTCCTCCTGATTTCTTTTTGTTTGCTCTAAATCAAACACAATGCTAAGGAACTTGGGAGGATCACTTCAGACATCCTGCAAACTGTACTTCTTGTTATATACCCCAGAGGGATTTCTTTTCATAGAAGAGCACAATATTGTTGATCCCTGTTTAACTTAAGATTGATTGTATCACTCAATTATTTTCTTACAGACCTGCCAGTTACACCCCCAACACCTTTGCATGCATTTAATTATTCCTACTCCGGTGTTACATCATCCCCTGCCTAATTTCATCCTATTTTTCCATTAAACTGCTCAGTTTATACAGTAATTTCTTATCCTCACCTTGTCTTATACTTGCACGTCCTCCTAGCAAATAAATATAATGAGCGTGCTGTTGACATCATCACTCAGGTCTGTAATGAAAACAATGAACTGGCTCCTTCACAAAGCTCTGTGGATCTCAGACACAGCACCCTTCTCTTGGTAGTGAACTGGGGATAGCTATGCCTGAGAGCACTTACCTAACCAGGCTGGTATCTATTCTTTGATAGTTTCATTTAGAGGGTACTTCCCCATGAGACAGAAAAGAACACCTACTGCATTTGTCCTACCCACAAGAATCATTTGCCTGTTTCAGGAGAAAATTAGATCAGCCAAATGTGTTTTTTTTTTCCTCAAGACCTTCTGGATGTGGTAATTCTAGGAGCTTAGAAGGATGGATGACTTGCTCCAGCACTTTCCTAATATATATATATTTCCTATTTCCTTGAAATAAAGCTTTAAAATCCTGAAAAAAAAAAATGGAGGCAGGCACTTTGTAACAGAAAAGATAGAACCATGAGCAGACAGACTAGATGTGTTGTGTGGCCCTACTCCCTCATTCCTAACAAGACACACACAAGACAGCTGTGCTGGAGGGGCTTTACACTTAGGTCAGAGAAGAGGTACTTGCAACTTTGGTAATAACCCTCCCCTGGCTTAAGCAAATACAATTTCATTGCTGCCCTGCTTTATGGAAACCCACAGGCAGCCTCAATGCAGAGGCTCGTTAGATGAGGCCATTCAGGCACGCATGGAAAATTGTTTGGGTAAACAGTCTGTCATTTCCTCCCATAAACAAAGTATGTAAGATGCTGAAAAGCATACCCTCTGGGTGGACTAGGCTGCTCTTCTGTGCTATTGATGGAACCTAGAAAAAGGTGCACTAAAAATAAATGGTGAGTATGGTACTGTGACCAGGCAATCCCAAAAGATATAGTAGAATCTGGGTTTCTTGATATTTTGATCTATCAATATTAAGCAATAAAGGCCATCACATTAGTGTACAATCTTTGTATGCCCATAGTGCAGGGCTGGGCTCATGCATATAAGGGGTGACTCACTACTGCCCAGTTCCACGTAAGTCATCCGTGTTCAGTACCAAGTAAATTATGAGATAGCTAATAAAAATCACACTCTAGTATCAGGATGGTGGCAACCTGCATTTCCTTATTACTTAGGACAAGGCGCAATGCCTCGTGCTGGAGAAACTGGGAAGAAGATCTGAATATCCACCTACCCTAAAAAGACTATAGCTTTGATAGCTTTTTAACTTCAAGCTGCCTACCAAGCTGTAAGAAGAAACCCCAATGTCCTACAGCTCCCTGTTGTGGGGCACACAGCTGGTACAGTCTAGAGACCTCAGCACCAAACCAGGCAGAAACCACAGCTGGAAATAAAGTCAAGTTTTCACTCTGCTGGAGTGGTTTGGTCTAAGAGAAGGGTGAAAGGCAGGTTATGTGACTTTCACAGACAAGAAACACATGCTGCATAGCTGCTAAAGGGCTGGCAGATACATGATAAATTCTTTTAGGTGGAGATCCCACTGAAGTCAAAAGGGTCTCTGGAAATACTCTACTGAAGACCTTGACCAAAGACAATTATTCACTGGCTGTAAATGTTGCTCAATATCTTCTACCTAGCGGCTTAGGACAGTAAGTAGAGATGCCCTTAGCCGCTACGAGAAGCGACTGAGGAAGAAGAATACAATTACACAAAATAGAATTCTGCCAGGACTATGAAGCTAATAACCTTTATTCTGAGAAAAGTGTAATGTTTAATGTCCAAAAAGGTGAGCATTGTTCCTTTGCTGACTTCACATTAGACTGAGGGAGAACATCAGTTTTGGTATTTATCGTATCAATTCTAACCATGCTAGCTCTGCCCTATGCCAGCCATTCTTTAAAAGCACTCACTTACTGTCTTCTTCCAGAATTATTTTCTACTATTAAACACTGAACACCCTTGATATAAAAATCTGAAACACAACCCATGGTATTTTCCTGTTATAGTCTGATGGCTATCTTTGTTTATATCAGTATAAATCCATAACAGTCTCACTGAACTTATCCTTGATTTATACGGGTACGGCAGATAAGAGCCCAAATCAAAAATCTAAAGAGGTAATTTATTTTTCTTAATCAGGAGAAAGAAAGATAGAATTTCAAGTGGATAAAACAATGTAAACAACTAATTCATTTTTGAAACTACTTTTTGTAGCCTTTAAGAATCTTTTATCACTACCACTGACAACTCTGAAGAACCCTTCCTCAAGAATCTCCTTTACCTATGCCACTGTCCCTAATGCCTACTGGGCTGGCATGTGTACTCGTGTCACTTGTGTATTTGAAGCACGAGAAGATAAATTTTTTCAATAGTATCAGATTGACCTTTGAAGACTGGCATTACGTATTGATGAGTTACAAAGCTGGATGTCAAGAATTGGCTTAATCTTGACTAACTGAAGCATCCAGTTTCTCACCAATGCAGTAAAGTATTTGGACAGGCTCAATTCCAATAATCAGCTCAGCCCGTCTCAGGTAAGTTTAGACTGTCAGAAATTGTTAGGGAAGGGCTGTTTGCTTGCAGTATTACTGTCTGTATATAAAATAGTTGGTTTGGTTTAAGAACAAGCAAGAAACAAGATACCTGCACATGCATGTTAAAGCAAAACAAACAGAAATTTGAGGGTAAGACATAAATATTACTGTTAGCTGTATTTCTTCTACAGACAAATTAGTTCTGAGATCACCCACTGTTTAGCAAAGATAGAAAAATATTTACATACCCCATGGGCATGCTTTCTTTGCGTTATCATGCCCGAGATCTCACCTTCTAAAAATGCAATTCAAGTTGTCCTCTCTCTCAGAGATGATGCTGAGACTCTTCTCTTGGTGTGAGGTACCACACATCTCCTGAACTTTGATAACAGCACACAAATGCAGGGAAAAGCATGCAGGTGTAGGCACTAGAACAGCTCTATTTCTGTGCTGAACGTTTGTTGTTCTTCACTGTCCTTGGGATTTCCTTGAACCTTACTATTATAGTCAGCATTATCAGCTCCCCTGAGAAAAGGGAAAAGCAGTTATGTAGTGCCTGAACACTTAATTTCCATCACTAGAAAATCATCCGCTCCTCTCTCTGCCTCTTCACTCACATTTTCTGGAAAACAAAATCAATCTTGCAGTAGTTACTTAGCTCTACTTAAAAAATAAAAAAATCTGGTTCTGAGAACGTGAAAGGAGAATTTTCACAATTAATCATATGAGTCGAGTACAAGGTATTTGGTATTGCAGACCTCAAGGTCTCGTATTACATGAACTGTTTATGCCTCAATGAGACTAAGTAGTTCAGTGTTGTATGGAAACCCAATCGGTCTATTCAGACTAGGGTGTCATACAAACATAGAATCGTGGAATTGTCCAGGTTGGAAGGGACCTTTAACATCATCCAGTCCAACCATTAAACCTCACTCTGATAAAAACCATCACTACCCCATGTCTCTAAGCACAATGTCAACCCAGCCTTTGAATCTCTCAAGGATAAGGCCTCAACCCCTTCCCTGGGCAGCCCGTTTGAAGGCTTAAGAACCCTTTCTGTGTAAAAATTTTTCCTAACATCCAATCTGAACCTCCCCTGGTTAGACTTTAAGCCATATCCTCTTGTCCTACTGCCTGTCCCCATATTTAAACTTCCTGGAAGTTGTATTTGGAACCTACGCAACAGTTTCAATGCTGGCAAAACTAATGATACATGCATCATCCAAAGCCTCTTCAATCTAAATATATACATGTTAAGTGTTGGTGGTGATGGTAACCTCATAAAAACGAGGCCTGTGGGACAACATAGCTTACTGTCCAGCTTGTTCTGAAAGGGTTCAAAATGACATCTTCCACTTCTCCTAAACAGAGGCTGCACAACCGTCCTACAGCTTCCAGCTCTTCATGCTGAAGTCATACCACTTTCCATGATGTTAGCAAACAAATGTGAAAAAATGAAGAGGGGAATTTAGAACTGAGTGATCCACATTGACCACCACCACCATGTAAGGAAGTACACTGCTCACTAAACTGGCAAAGACCCTGCATTGTAATCCCTGACCCAGGAACAGTTACTACAATTCCCTTTCAATGTGAAGTGCTAAAATCAGGTCCAGAGAAGAGCAATCTAGAAAGCCTAAGACGGTTCTCTCTTCCTATAGCTGCTTCCTTATCACTCACAATTCTGTCCTCCAAGAGCCTTGGTTTGCTTGTGTCTTTGAAATGAAATAAGGTTGAGTAGCTCCAAGAATTCTAACCTTAGTAAGACACTACATCACTGATTAATTAAACCATATTGATGAGTTAATTCTCATACTTTCTGGTCATTCCCTATTAAAAAAGGAATAGTGGAAAATGATACAGCAGTACAACTTATCACAGACAGGATGAAGGAAGAATGACAGATTAGAGACATTTAGCTAAAAGAAGAGACAAATACAGGGGAAACATAAGCTAACGAATAATATGAAAGCAGAATTTGTCACAGCAAAGATGGCGTTCTCATGGCAGGAGAGCGAGGGATCACTGGAAGCAATCCATTTGAAAGTGGTACAAAAGAGCATAATTTTATATAACAAAAAGTTACATGAAGGGGGTGTTTTCTGCATCTCTCTGAAATGCATCTGACACAGCAAACTGCCTGAGACAGGATTCTGGACCAGAGAAACAGTTACCCTGATGTAATACCACAATTCATAGATTCTAACTTCTGTTAATTTCAGCCCCAAATGAGAAGTTCCTTAACTGTGCAATACAAGCAGGCATATTCACTCAGAAACACTTTCCTCCACGTTGTTATACTTGATAGGGAAAGCATACGATTCTATTTCTTTTTTAAATTAAGCAAGACATTTACACTATGCCAATGAAATAGTTCTTGCTGCAATGCTAACTTCACAAATGATGAGCACAGCAGTAACCCAAAACTAAGTAGGGTATGTGATGAGGCCTAGAAGTTGGTTAATTGTGAAGAACCACTCAAAATCAGAAAACTGAACTGGAAAGTCAATTAAAAAAAAAACAAAACAAAACAAAACCAAACAACATAATAGGGAGTCAAAATTTAGAGCAACACATTTTCATAAAAACTGCTCTAATACAGTGGAAAGCTCTTTGCTACTTGTTTTGTTGAGGTTCATTAAAGACCTGTTAGCCAATAAATCTGGTTGGACAGCTAGAAAGAGTAAGATTTGCCTCTGAAGAGGAGAACGTTTCAGCCCAGAATATGTAGCTCCTTTTCAGCCTGTGATGCTTGAAATGGCATTTTTTCTTTATAGCCATCAGTTCTGTTTGGTTTTATTGTTTTAGCTGTATTGATCTCTAAAAATTATAGTTGTGATATACAAATTTGAAAGAACCATCCTACTTTCCTGCATTATGCTGGGTCTACACAGATTACAGCTACGGTTTAGCTGTTCTGAGCCTGTAAATCCCATTACTGTAATTTAACATTGTCTTTTTTCATGTTCTGATTCAAGCTATGTTTTTAAAACATCCATCACTTTTTAGGACTCAGTATGTTTCAGTTATGTGGAAATGTGAAGTTCTTATCTATTTAGAAATGTGCTGTCTCATCTAGGAGGAACAAATCTTAACTTACATGAGAACACTCTGACAGCCTTCAGTGAAATTAGGCATGTAAATATTCTAAGGAAGTACACTGTAAGCAATTTTTCCATGTGTAGGCATTAAATAAATACTAATAATGCCACACAGAAAATAAAGGTAACATTTTACTACAGGAAGAATATAAAACTCAACAAAAAGAGCCAATAGCAGGTTATTTTCGATGAGATTTATATAACGAACAAAAATCTTTCCTTCCCCATACACTCCAACAAAGTTGCCTTTGCTTATCTGACTACTAGTTTGAAGATGCCTCCACCAAGAACCCGGCTTTTTTTTTTTTTCTTTTTTTTTTT
>VZRU01015955.1:14093-36924 GCA_013398155.1 Pedionomus torquatus | reverse complement strand
TTTTTTTTTTTTTTTTTTTCACAAAAGCATGAGTTTACCAATTTGTAGAGAGGGAAGAGTTCAGTGCTTCCTGCGGTCCATCGGTACTATCGCACAACAGGGCAATGTTTACACAGCTCTCTTTCCTCGCAACAACATCCACACTGCATCCTACCTCTTCATAGTGTGAATTTAATGGTCATTTCTAATCCTGAGACAACTGGCTTCAGAGGAAGCTTTCAGCAATCTCTCATCTTCTTGGGAGGAGCTTAAGAGCTTTACATTTTGTTCCCTGATGACACCTGTAAGTTAAATCAAGTATGTTAATCCAAATCTAGTTTATAGAGTTCAGTAAATCAGTAGGAGCATTTATTCACCGCTAAAAACACACGTAAAAAAAAAAAATGGAGTAAAAATTAAGATATAAAATGGGATAAAATAATCAGCAGTACTCCAAAGTCCACAAAGACATAAAAAAACCAAACTTGGGCAGGAAACAGTCTAAGTTGTGAAATCCTTTTCATCCCACTTTAAAGCTGTCCGTCACAGGTTTGGTGCTTTGAACTCTTAGATATATCACACCTCCTCAGAGAAGTTGATACTGACAGGCAAGTATCAATAGATCCAGCTGGTCATTTAAAGCACACCTAACCAGCTGCCTGACACAGCCAGCCTACTAAGGCACAAATAACGCCTGATCTGAGAATAAGACCTTTTGAAATATATGAGGAAAAAATACAGAATATTTGTGTGCATATCAACAGACACAGCCATTTGAACAAGAATCAGCGTTTCCCAATACGCCAGGTCGCTTTTCTTGCTCTGATCAACTCTCTCCCCATTTGAACAAATAAGACTTCTAATAACCACGTACATTCTTCTCACTTTGAAACCTTACAGTGCTCAACAAAAAAAATTTATTGAGACCTCATTGTGTTGTGCAATATGCATTTTTGCTTAATACTTAATCCAGAATGCCACCTGAATGATCAGATTCAAATACAGCAAGTGAGACTTGCTGGACTGACTGAATTGGTATCTTGGGCTAATCACCGTTAACAATTACCTGATTGAATCTCTGATGGGAAAGGGGGTTGAATTGTAGCAAAAAAAAAAAAAAAAAACCAAAAAAAAAATATCTGACTCGCTGAACCTAATTTGTAACTAATTAAACCACTTTGTAAAACTTTCTCCTTTTCTGTCACCCAAACAGAAATCTTTTCTACCAGACCTATTTGTTCTCTTCATTGCAGCTGCTCACTACATCACATTCACATCTTCCAACCGGTAGAAGAAGTGATGTTCTTGTTCTGCAGGGCTTCCTGACAGACAGCCTGCCGGCTGGGTGCAGAGGTTAATTTTAGCCCTCAAAATCCTAAATGCTTCTCTGCCTTCATGGGGCTGTCATCTGGTCTGAGAAGTTAGAATTAACCTGCACACATCCGAGCGCTGCAGCAGTCCATCCAAAAAGGACATTCAAGTGCAGTTAAGCAGGAGATCCTCTGCCAGCATCAGCCTGGCTCAGCTGCTGTGGGTCAGGACAGCTCAGGGCACAGCCAGGGCTGATTCAAATGCATTCAGAACCCTTAGGAAGCTTTTGCCCTGGTCGTGCTGAGCGCTGTGGTGACCAAATTCTTCCACATACCTCTTCATGCCCCAGGCCCTTTATGATTTACCAGCTGCAGTGTATACTCACTGTAGAAAGAAAGGATGAAGCAGCAGTCACTGATTTTAGAGCTATGCAACAGAAACAGAAATTCCCATTTAAAAAAGAAAAGTAACCCTCAGCTCTCACCGCCCCATAGCTGCCCAGAGAGGCAGAAATATCCTGGTTTCAGAAGATGGTGTCATCACCCCACTGTCAGCACAGAAGAGCTCCTACTTCACTTCACACTGCTCTGGCTTAAGACAGGCAAGATCAGAATAGCTCTTCCGTTCTCACTAATTCAACAGCATCCCATGATCTGCAGGTGCTTCTGGCTCCAAAGTCGTCCAGCAATTTGTGGGGTTTGCAGGAGGGAGGTTAGGGGTAGTACTCACTCAGTATGGAAACTTCCCTGGAGGGAAAATTAGGGGAGATTTTCCTCTTCCCCTAAATAAACAAAGCTCTAACATGTTCTGAATGAGTCTGTATTTTCAAACTAGCCATCACAATAACCAACCCAATATTTAGCACTGAAGTTAAAGAGCAATTTAGCACATCCTTTTGGACATTCAGACAGGTTGCCACCTGCACTTACTTAAGTATTGAATGATACTGTCAGAAATGCTATGGCCTAGAAATACTAAACTCACAACAGTTATAATTTAGAAGAGAATTGGGATCCGTGCTGAGCTGTACAGCCACGTCTCTGCTCTGCAGCTTGATACCTACAGAGACAACTACAGACAATAAAACAGCTTTCTTAAACAACACAAGTACCATCACCAATCCCTAAGAGGAACTTCCATCTGTTACTAATAAAGCACTGATATAGCAAATGCTTACTTCAAAATTCAAGCTAATTCCTGTACATTGTTTATGAACGTAACCTTATGGATAATTTCAGTGGGACTAATTCAAAACGATCTGAAGCTGGCTGCAACACAGGGACCAGGTGAGCTGAGCAGCATTTATTTCAACATACTGACTCTCATGTCAGTATAAAGCAAGGTAAGTCCTGGATCTGTTAAGAAGGCCACTGAGGATTTTGAGCTCCACAAAGTTTAGTGGTAGTACAGAGTCTGAAGAAAGAGATGAAAGGCCAGTTCTGTAAGGCTCAGTGTCCTTTTCCCTGGGTATCCACAATGGAGGTTACTTTACGTTTAGGCCTGCTATAAGTCAGCAGTGGCCTGAAGTACTTTCCTTCAAATGCCTGAATTGAGAAGAATAAAATGAACTGTGCATCAAGGTATGCAAGTTTTAGATCAACTCTTGCACTGCTAATTACACACTGGCTAATGGATAGTTATATGCTAAAGGGGCAATTTGATTTTTAACTGAAAAATACATCACTGTTTATTTTTAACATTTCACATTCATAGGGAAGACCTATAGGCAACAGAAAGTAGAATGAAGAAGTGAAGTTCCTAAGAGGAAAATCACTAAAATGGAAAAAAAAATACAAATATAGCCTCTGAACATGCAAAACATGAATTCATAAGACCTATGTTTTGTTCATATGGGGTGTTGGTTTTTAAGAGCAAAGGTCCAAAGGCAATTACTTAGCACATTTCAACATTTGTCTATCTAAAGAGGCCTTTCAAAATATAATCTATACACCCATCTACACGATTACTCATAAAATTTTGTATTCAAACCTTAAAATGAGTTTAGCAAATTTTATTAGGCCACAAAAATAAGTATTTTTAAATCCATCAATTACTTCAATTGTACGTCTAAAAAAATTATTCAAGATGTGCGCTATAGTGTGGGAACACTTAAATCCAGCAAGGCTATAGGAACATGTGTATCTGGCAAAATACAATACAGATGTATAGGCAGGGAAATAAATCAATTCTTTTTACTACGAATAGCCTCCTATCCACTTTGTCTATCCATCATCAAGCTATTAGCATCATTCAAGAAATGGCATGCTGTGAGAAAATCCTGATAATCCATTCAGTAATCCATATTTCTATGAATAAAGGAAATAAAACTGACACTAGTTAGGGTGGTCTTTCCCTTCCACTTCATAACAGAAATATATAGGCTATTTCCAGGAGGGAAATCTATACTGCATAAGAAAGGTGTAACTAAATTAATCATCTTCCATTTATAAGGTAACCCCTGTCAAATTCATGAGCTTTACAAACGGATTTGCCACGTATGGGCCTTACGGAATCCGTTTCAGTCCTTCATGGGAAAAAAATAGCTAAAATTTACTATAAACAGCAGCAATATGCAAAAGTTAGTAAGAAGTGTGAGAAAGATTAATCAATTTGATTTGCTGAGAGAGATTTAAGTGCATAGCATAATTACCAAAACTAGAACTGGATCAAAATCATGAAGTTAACATTTTTCACCTACTAAGCTTGGGGAATACCAATGCAGCAATACCAATACCAAATATACCCTTTTTCCATCTTTTATATGCAATATGCACAAGATAAAAAACCAGGGAGCACGCAAAGTAGAGCAACAAGTTGCGGAAAACAAGACAGAGACGCCGTATCAGCCTCCAAACTACTCTGCGAAGTTTCCTTGTAATTCTACATCGTCACTCACTCAGAGGATGTTGTCAGGAAAATGAGTAATGGGGTTCCATTTCTTTCTTTTGTGAAGAAAGCAAGAAGGCTTCACAGGTGGGCACAGGATGACTTCACTTCTATCAAAACGTGTTTGGTGAACTAACCTGGTCAAAGCAAGCTTTGGGTCTGACAAAAGAGCTCTCCTACTGTTTCCATCTGTTTTCCAGAAAATTTGCAAAACCCAGATATTTAGTGTCCCATACATTACAAAAAAATAAGATATAAATAATTTCAATCAACGCAATACAAAATATGAAATACTAATAGGTTCTTTGATGCTAAATAACTAAGGGACGCTTGCGCCTTAGCCTCAGATCAGCTGCTATGCAGGTGCTTTCAGACAAGGGGAAATATGCTCACGAGCTCTCCACTGATAAATACATTAATTTATGTTCTTAATTGGCATTTCTACTGAAGTATTTAAGCAAGTAACAAATCTCAGCTTCTAAATGCTCTTGAGTTTAAATAATGCTTAGAGTAGACTATTTCTTTCAGACTCCTGTCCCTTATGTCCTTTTACCTCTAGTGAAGGACACCCCGTAGGCCTTTGAAAACATCAACTCACCAGAGGAAATGTTATCCCTCACAGCACAGCTGCTGGTACCAAGATCTTCTGTGGCCAGTAGTCCTGGGGATCATTTGCTTCTGACAGTTTTCAAGTACATGCCTGGCAAGACATCGGTTTTAAGAACACACTCAGTGAAAAGGAAAAAGACCCCTTTTTTTTATGGACAAGCAAGTCATACTACTCAGTGGGACTCACTTTATGGGACACCTGTGACTGCTTTGGTTTAGTACAGGGTTAACACCCTCCAAAGATGTAGGCATTTAGATAAGTTTTGACACAGCTACAGCTTTGTGGTTTCTATTTTCCTTTGGAGGTTGCACCACATGCAATTTAAATCAACAGAGTGGCTCACTAGTACTGGCTGAGCTGACAACTATCACCATGTGGGAGAACAGCAGCGAAACTCCCTTCAAGGCCTTCGGCACGCTGGCGAGAGCTCTGTTCCCACCACACTACTGCAGCCCCCTCGGTGGACTCCTTACGAATGAAATAATAAACTTTTAATTTTGAAGTATCCTTTAATTATTTCTCCATATTAAGTTTCCTCCACAGCTGTTTTGCTTTCTTTCCATCAACTGATAGAAGCTTTGGTGTTTGTGAGGCTGAAGGGGCGGACTTCCTCGCCGCACAGGTACCAGGGGAGTGGTTTCCCCGGCAACAACCATCACGTGAAAGCCCGCTGGATATCCGGCTACTCCTCCGACTTTTCCTGCTTGAGCTATGTGGGTAGTTGGATTGGGTACTAAGTACCCAAATCAAATCAATTGCAGTAGGAAAAGCGGGGCTGAACAGAAAAATATCAAAGATGTTCAGGTTCTTTCATTTGCAGTTCAGTTGAAATGAAGACAGGTTTTGCAGACATGCAGTATTTTTAAGGAACCTTTTTTTAAAAAATGGTCTCACTGAAATAACATTTTCTCCAAACGTAGAATGATCTGCATTTCTTCTGTATACGTAGGTTCCTGGGAATCCTTTTCTTGAATGTGGGTTTGAAATGCACACGCTTTTAAGCAGTGTTTTGTATTTATTCTGCCTCTCAGCTGATTCATATGTTCTTTCATGTTTTATAATGTCCATTTTAACAATACTTTTAAAATTAACAGATCATAATTTTATTATTTTTCTCCCGTGTGGGTTTCACTAGTGTAAAACAGCTGATACCGGTTTAATATGTAGAGCTCATCTTGCTATCTGATATGGAATGTGGGATATACAAAATTCAAATACTGCATTAATCTAATGAAAGCTTTGCTGATATTTGCTAGATGTTTTGCTGACATTTGCTTGAAAAATGATCTTTGCTCTCCTCAGTGCAACAGTGATCTTATTGAAATATCTACTAGGAAGTCTTCTCACACCACTTGAGTTGTGTATAATAAAAGAGCAGGGTATTGCAAATGATACAGTACAAAGAGTCTGTCACCAACCTGTCACGTGTGTACTGCATTTTAGAACAGATCTGTGCCTCCTCCATGTACTTGCTACACAAATCTGTTTGCGCTTTGGTCAAATAAAAGAAAATACAAGATGCACAGCTGATCTGCATCAGGTGAAAACCTGGCCCACCAAGATTTTGATCTCATCACAGCTGTCAGTTTGGATATGCCCACTGAACTCGGAGAAGATCACATGTGGAGATGAAAACTGTAAACAGGAAAACATGCCCATGGGGCACAGGGGAGACCAAATCATGGTTTATAGCGCAGCAATATAGAGAAGGAAAATGGAAAAGAAAAAGGTGTGTATTCAACTGTCCAGGCCCCCAGAAGGAGTCCACATCCACTCACTGTGAAATCTAACTTCTTAAATTGGTCTCGATGATCATTTATGGGTCCCTTCCAACTCGAAATATTCGATGATTCTAAGTTTGGGCCCCCATTGTTCCCTGTATGCCCACAATAATTGTTGCTTATATCCAGAACTGCCACAATCCCAGCTTAGCGTGCCTAAATGTCTCAGCTAAGACCAGTCACAACCTCACAGCCTGGGCATTCCTACAGCTAAATCCTGTAAGGATCAAGACCCATAGACTTGGTAACCTGTAAATTACAGAAAATCGCTCTAAAACCAAGATGTACATTCCATGGTGATTTTCAAGCACTGGCCCCGCTCTTGTTAAACTATGTCTGTATAGATTAATTGCTCCCCATAACATACAAAGGTTGAAGCTTCTCTGCCTGGGGAAATTTTGATCACCCATCCGCTTTCAGCTGAGGACTCCTTACGGCATCACTTCAGAGGATAAGCGTAGTCTAAGCAGAGAGTCTACTGCAGGGCTACTGAAGCTGCAGCACTGTGCACAAGAAAGGCAGAAAGTCCAACAGCTGTCTGAATAAAATGTATATTCACTGCCCATTTGCAGGGAGTTCTTCCATTACACTTCAAAGACAGGCAAAGAAATCGAGCCAGAGTTGTGGGTGTACCAAAACATCCAATAAGCAGTATTTGACCTACTAAAAATGTCAGCCTTTGTGAAAATGCTGACTTTGCCTTTGAAAGTAAATAATTTTAACATGTATCTGTTTGCCAAAGATCAGGTCTATTGTCAATAGCATCACCAATTTCATCACAGCTTTCCTGCGTACTGAAGAGTTGTTTTTAAGCAAAAGCGAGGAAAGAGCTTTCTCCCTTTCAACCAGCTTAGCACCGCTTTTGTAGCTGCCACCCAGGACTCCCACGCAGGACACCTCCCAGAGCCACAGCCAGTGCAATACTATTAGTGCCCCACGGATTGCTTTTCACTCAAAAATTGTGAGTCCGCTTAAAGCAAATACAGAAATTTAAACCTTGCCTTTAATGTAAAGGCCTTCATTACTCTTAAGATCTAATATTAGAAAAAAAAGCAGAAAAGAGACAACATTTCTAGACTGGCAAAGGGATTCTGTGAATCAGCATCACCAGAGCCTGTCTCAGTCTGTCACATGTAAAATTATTCTGACTGAGGAAGTTCAGACTCCCTTCCTCACCCATGGAACTGAACTGGGACTGTTCTACATTACAGGAACAATCTCTGTCACTCACCACCTGTATTACCTCACAAAACACAAAGAAATTCACATCCTGACAAATGAACAGCCTTCCTTTTATTTTTGTGATTGAATTCTTACACTGTATTAATGTATGAAGTGAAACTGTAATCACTATGAACCAAAAGTTCCGTATACTTTTTTTTTTTTTTATAAAACGCTAGTATTTATGAAAAGTTAAAGAGGAAAAGAAAAAAAAATTAGTCCATACAAAACTTCACTAAGTTCCTGAAATTATTCTTTTTCTCGCCTAAAGCAAATTCCTTCCATTTACTTTAACAGAAGCACTGTAGTACTGGGCTTAGGATTGCAAAAGAATATACACCCCGTGCAGTTCAATAAAGTCCTTTTCTGCATCAGTTATAAATAATTTCCAATAAAATATTAAGATTTTAAATACAATTACTAAATGTATGTTTGCTTATTTGAGCTCAGTTTGGCCATTTGTTTCACAAGCAATGAAGTGAGATGAAGTCAGTTTTAATTAGCATAATATCAACGGGTATTAGAAAATTTAGAACAGGTATTTGGCAGTGAAAATGCTCCTTTGAGAAACTGTAAAGAACAAACATATATTTTGGCAGACAGGATTATGACATCTCCCACAGGTGGAATTCGGTACTTTTTTGTGATGTTAAATGTTCAGTGGTTCAACAAAGAGTACTTCAGATTAGCTTAACAATATAGTAATGTGAAGGGAGGGGTTTTCATTATTTTCATGCACGTTCCTTTCACCAGCCACCTATACTCACATACTTTGCTATCAAGAGCAGAAGCAGGCAGAGGGAGCGCTGTGGAGGTGGCCACAAGCAATTTCTACTTGCATTATCAGAAAAAGTCACCTGGCAAGACCTGTCTGGACAGAGAAATAAGAGAAGACACTCCTGCACTGGTGGCTTCCTGGGAAGGAGAAGTGTGTGGGGAGACCTAGAAAGAGGGGATGCAGCAGTGTGGGAAGAATGGCTCAGAGAGACGCGTCATACAGCACTGAAAGCCGGGAGCCAGGCCACCCCGCAGCTGCAAAGGGGAGGAGGTTCGCAGCGTTTCAGTGGCTGAAGTGCACTCGATGCTTTAGAGTCCAATACGTTAGGCAGAAACAAACCCCAGAAAGGCATCAAAGTGCTACTACATCCATTCAACCCCCGAGACATCCTGTTTTCTCTCACTTTCTCATGTCCACTTGCTCATATATGTATGTTCTTTTCTGCAGATAAGACAGTAATATCATGCTCTTTATGCTGCTGCTTCTCCTTCATTTGCATGTGTATTAATTAAATCCCTCGTATCTGACGGTGGGGACTCACAGCTACCCACCCAGTAAAATTCTGAATTTATTTGGTTGCACTTTGGTGTGTTCATACACGGGTACACACACATCAAATACAAAAGCTTCTCATCTAATTACACTATGCCACAACACACAGACTGCAGCGGAATCACTGAAAACTGCTCCTTGCTACGACAATTACCTCCGTTTTGGAGACAGCACTTGTAATACAGCCACTGCCTTTAAGAACACAGAAGATTTAACAATTGGAGAAACAAATTTGAATACTGGAAAATTCAGACAACAGTCCTGGCAAAGGTCACCTAATTTATTATTTTTTAAACGAATACAAATAAATACCTTCCTATGAAAACTTACAATTATCCTAACAACCTCGTGCCTAAGAATTTTCAAGGTTATTTTTACAGCATACTGAAGTTGTGACCGAAAATCCACAGAATCACACACTACTAGAAACTTCAACATAGTTCTCCTGGAGGCAATCAACACATGCTAATATTATATAAAAGTTATCAACATAACATAATCAGAATGGGAGGTTCATTTATGTCAATGAGAGGCACGTTCCTGAACTCAGAACAGTTTCTGTCTTGTAGTTTGAACTGTCTATCCGTAACTGTGCTATCTACTTCAGGCAAGGTAATTCAAGTTACAGCTCTTCCAGTAACATACAGATATGAATTTCCAAACTGCAACTCTCCCCCACAACCCCTTCCCCCTCCAAAAAAAAAAAAAAAAACAAACTCTCCCACACTAGAGGTAAAATATTTTACCAGGAACAACAGAAAACCTCTAACCCAAAGTCCTCCTGGTAAACAACCCTGAAGAGCAAACTATGTGCAGGAAATACAAGAACATTCAAGGAGTCTGTCTTTCACAGATGGCCCCAGTGCCCATTGTCTCAGGGTGTTATGATTTATTGTTTAATCATTTAGGACTGGCAGTTTTTGGAAGCCAGGAACATTAAAGGGCACAGGTTAACTTGTACACTCTTGCCGAACACTTTTTTCACTGCTAAAACTTTTGTTAAAAGTGTAAATCGTTTTCAGCTTGTAAATGTCAAGCCTTCAGTGCTCCTGTACTACAACCTGAGGAGCAGTTGGTAAAATTATCAGCTGCACCCTGGATGGCAAAATTAATGCCCTCTAATTCACTAGGCTCTACGGGAGACATGTCAAACGTGAAATTTATGATATGTAACAGCTCAAATCAATGCTGTATTTCTCTTAAAATCTGAACTCAGGTGATTTTGAGAAGAAAAAGCCTGTACTAGAGAGCTTTCAAGTATCACTCTGGAGTATCTCCACAGTTTATTGTTGCCTCACCAGGCTGGATGCAAGGAGAAACACACAAGCAACATTGAAAACTGTTCGTGAATCTTCCCGGAGATTAAGATCGTAAAATTTGAAGAGAACTGCAATAGTGAACAAATAAAAAGGTATCGTAAATTTTAAACATTCTCATTATTAGTGAGATAGCAGTCACAGTGTAGAGTTATGCCTAAAAGCATGGGAACTGCTGTATCAAACATACTGATCTCTAACCTGCAATTACAGCACAAAAAATAAGCTCTGATGAAAGCAGTAACCTGTCCTCAACACACCAAGTCACTAGAGGAAGGTGGAAGAAACACCTTGTCACTGCTAAGGCACTCCTAAGGATGATTGTGAGGTAAACTTATCAAAAGATGAGCGGATGACACAGGGTTCTGTGGTTTTTTCCTGTATAAATAAGCTAGTTGAAACTCCCTAGTCACCTCCACAACTGAAAATATCCCTCTGCTTCACAGGTTAAATATGGCTTCTCAGCTGTTCCCATCACATAACACTTACAACTGATAACCTTGGGTTTCTGTTGATCTACTTTTGATCTCATAAAATACTGTGACTCGGGAGGAATTCAGGCAAAAGCTGTCAGTGTGAACTAGCTCAGAGAAGACCAGAAGCCAGGGTCCAGCCATAAGCACAAAACCTATGAAAATGGATGAATAATCAGCATGGGTTCAAAGGCACGACTAACCAGTCAACTACCTCTAGCAAAGATTCCTACATATCTTAACTTTTCCAAAGTAAAATCACAGAAAAAAAGCTTGTTGCATTCACAAACCCAGGACTGATCACCTCAATCATTTTACTACGGACATGCTTTGCTAAAGAGTTCCCCTCTCTGTGCTAAACACAAGGAACAAGTTTCTCAGCCAAAGAGATTTTAGATATGTTTTTGGATTACGTAATAAAAATCCCAGTTACCCAAGTTCAAGTTTCATTACCCAAAATAAACATTAGGCCATAATCAGGTCTTTGCTTTGCTAATGAAGACTCTGTGAACACTGATTTTACAGTGTGATGAAGTTTTATCACTGTAGCAGCTTTATAACTGCTATAATGATCCTATTCTAACAGGAAGATCTTCTCCCTTACGGACTGTCTCACAGTACACGTGACATGACATACGCTGTCAGCATGGGGTAGCATCTGACAGAAAGACCAGTTCATCAACAGACAGTGACCAAAAGATATGGCTGTGGAGAAATAAGTCTGTATAAATCCTGCTGTACAACATGAATTGCTTGAACAAATCCATAAATAGCATGAGTAATCACTGTGCTTAATTAATTTTAAAATGGGAATGCATAGGAGTCATTTGGGGTTGAGGAAAGGGCAGAAAAACAGTAGAAAAAAACAAAAAGAACTTTGCAACGCACTCCACCACAATACAGTGAACAGCAATTTGCCTTCCACAACAGACTATTTAGGGAGAGGCTCGAGTGGTTGCCTGCACACTGGGGACTAAAAGTGCTCTCCCTTCTGCCACTACCATGAATGAGAGACTCCTATAATACCAACAGATCCTAGGCTATGCCTTGTTCTGGTGGGTATCATTGGTACTGTACATCAGCATAAACCATAACCTTGCATTTCACGCCACACCGTTGCATTTTTTGTCTCCTTTGGTGTGGCCCTCAAGTTCAGGCAGTGCCAGCTGCACTGCATTCAGGATGCAATGCTCCCTCTCTCCCTCCTTGCTGTTAAGCACACAATTATCATACATAAGTCGCAGGGGCTCCCATATCTGCACACAAATTCTCCCTGCAAACACAGCCATTTAGTCACATGTAATTTGGTACTTCAAACAAGAATCCTACACATTTACATTTGTGTTCCTTTATTTCATAGCCCATCATTAATAATGCCTTTGTGTAGATGTTAATTTTTTTTAAATACTCAAGCAATATACATGAAGTGGGTTCAAGCCATGGAAACTCGTTTTCTTTTATTTTGTTCTTTGGATGAAAAACAGAATTGAATCCGGAGAATTGGAGGTTGTATTAGAATAACCAAAAATCATATAGCTTCATGCTTTACGATGCAGCACGCAGAGAGGCTAACTCTGCACTCGCAAGCACTTACTATGTGTTCAAAGAAATTTTAAGAAGATGTAAACAATGGTACTTCTACTTGTTTTTAAGCTACTTCCACAGCATAGTGTTCACCTACATGAGCATTATCCATAACACACTTAACATATAGGAAGAGTTGAAAATGTCTATAGTACTCATAATGAATTAGTGTTTGAGAATACAAGAGGTAGTGATTAAACGCTGAAGAAGCCACCTTCCAGAATGGCAAAGTGGGGCATCTGTTGCTTTGCTTTCCAGCTTGCCAATTTGTAGCATTTTCTCTTCTCCATCTAGAACATCCCAGTTTTTCTTCCTTTCCTGTAACCATTTCAGCTTGACAACTTCATGCCTTCCTGTTTCAGACCACATTTAATTTCACTTCCCTAACAAAGAACACTTTGGCATTTTCTTCTTGTTCAAAAATACAGGTTTCTTTTCTATGTCTTTATTTTAATGGGGATTCTCCATGTGCGTAGGAAGCACTGTGAGCATCTTTACATCTTCTCAGCCAAGGTAGCCTATTAGCCTGCTTGATTTATGGTGAAGATAAGTCAGAGGTGTAGCTGACAAGTTGGCCTGTCTGATCCAGGGAAAACCTCACATTTCTTGGATACCAAACTTTTGGTTTATACCCCAAAGATTACTTGTACTGCTGAAGGGACTCAACAACACATGCTGCTAGAAGCTGCAGCACACGTGAGCTTGTCAAGCTAGCAGATGTAAGGATAACCGACCCTTCAATGATTACGGTGACACAGTCCCTCAAGCATCCTGGACGAGGACTAGTCGGTTGGAGGGAACGTTCAAGTCTGCAGCACGTCTGAGCCACATAAAAGCCCCAGCATCTTTGTTTTCCTCACAAGCTCTTCCTCCTAGCAGAAGTTAATCTACCTGTTTTATAACTCCAGACTCAGCACCCCAACAGTTATAAAATCTGATTGAGTTCCCATTAATAACCACAAAAGAATGCAACAGAAGGTGCTGTAAAAACAAATAAAAAGAAATAGACTGGGAGCTTTTGGAATCAAAATCCATAGTTATGACAACTATGTAAACAAATTAAGAGAGGAGAGAGAGGCATCTAGCAAAGAAGCAATAAGTATGAGTATTTTTAGTGTGTGCTATGCTCAGAATGGCCCCAGCTTGCTACCAGCCCAATATTAAGGCCGGGTAACAGTAAATTGCAGACATCATACAGAAATGGCTTTTAAAGGGGGACTGTGAAAGACAGAGGGAATGACATGGAACCGGGACGGTGTAGGACAGAAATTCACACTCCCAAAGCAGCTACATATAAAAAACCAACCATAGAAGTGGTGGTGTGAAAAGTGTGGGGAGGGATCGGATGACTAAGACAGACAGTATGGGCACAGCAATAGTCACAGCAATGATGTCAGGACAGCACACTACAGAATTCCTCATCCATCCCAACAGCTTGTAAAGATCAGGACAACAAGGCTGTGTTTTTCCATGGGAAGACAGTCAGAGGAGGGATTTAAACCCGGTGAGGGGGTGAAGACAACGACAGGTGATGCTGGTAAGTCTTACTGGAACGTGACTGACAAGCTAGTATGTACAGTTCACATTGCTGTGGTAATTTCGAATAGAATAAAATGTTCCAGAAGCAGAATAAATATAGCATGACATTCATTAATGACACAGACTCAAACAGATGTCTTATTTCTAATTAACACGTATCCTCTAAAATTATTCACATGTACCCCTTCCTAGGATTGTTTTCAAAGAAGAACAGGTGAATGATGGCACAGATTAAACAGTTACACACACCATCCTCTCAGGCATATTCACCAGCCCTTCTTAGTTATGCTCCTCTTTATACTGCCAAATCAATGAAATTCTTATAGAATCTTAACCTTGCCACAAAAAAAATATTGAAGAATCTTCAATATAAAGACAATTTACATAATTTTTGTTAATTAAGTTAATAAAGCATAGAACAGACAACTTTCCAACACAAAGAGAAAACCTTGCAACTAGAGCTACTTAAAAATGTTCACTGTTTAAATATTTAGTCAATGCCATGCATTGTTATGCAGTTAATGCCGAAGTCAGACAAGTTCCAGTTAGCACCTAAAGGGCAATTTAATGGCAGGATTTTAGGACAGGTCTCATTACTACACTGTGAAATGGAACTCTGGAATCTCTACCCAGATCATAAATCAAGACAGCCAATTAAAAGATGTGTACTGAATGTCTGTTATAATTTAAACACTGGTGAGCTTAAAATACTGTACACTTAATTGAAAAGATGCAGCATGGGTAAGAGGCTTTGTGATGAGCCTCAGATCAATAGATTTATTTTAGATCTTTATAGACATTCCTAATGCAGCTGTCACTGAGAACTGACAGTAGGTGTTTTGTTACGTGGGTAGAAGAAAAATCCATTCGCATCGCCCATTTTCCCAATTAAAGTTACTTCTCTTTTGCTTGCTGTCTGGCTATGTGAAAAGAGTCTCTTTCTTACATTTACACAAGGTGAAAGTAAGCCTCCTCACCCTCAGGCTGGGCTTTTCCCCTCACCCTCAGGCTGAGCTTTTCCCAGACACTGATGAGAGTTAGGCCTGTAAGTGGGTCCAGTTCATCAATGTGCAGGCTTAATGCACTAGATGGGGGTAAGTACAAAGTTAGAGAAACGCCAGATCTGGCATATGGGGTGTTCAAAATAGGCATTCAGGAGCAGGACTGGGACTGCCTAGCCTTGTGTCACAGGACAAAAGCATGTTCAAGCACTCTCTTATCAATCCAGAGTATGGAATATACACCAGAGTATGGTGCTTGACCATTCCTTCTCAAGGCACAAGCAATAAACACCAGGACTCCTTCCTCTTTGCAAAGTCCTGCTACACAGAAGCTAGAGAAAGAACGTTTAGAAAGCCTTTGGCTGGCATATTTGAACAGTGCAGGATGCCTAAATACAGGGATTTGTGGCCTAATCTGGTTACATTTTAGCAGTTTAGGTAGAGGAGGAGGTATAGGATCTCCTGCCTTTGAATTTCAAAACCTGCTGCTTCCACAGAAAAGCAGCACCTCAAATGGTTTCCTGTTTTATTTTATACTGTCAGAATGAGTCAGTCTAATGCTAGTTTATTAAAAGTATATGACTTGGGCTTCTTCATACCACTTCTAGCTCTCAATTTTCTTCCTTTGTATTTCTAAATAATGCTTCCTATTTATCCTAAACAGCAACTCATTCTGCTCTCCATCTTCACAAGCTGCCAATTGCAAACACTAATATAAAGCCTGGTCTCTTGGAGTTTTAGAATAAACCTATGAGATAGCTGCAAATTAGACATAATGCATCCACCAACAGCTCTGAAAAACACTCAAGTGAAAATTAACACTTCAGTTGCTCAGAAAGCTTGATAAAAAACCTTGCCAATTGTGCCCCTGCTACAGCAGATCCAGTGAATTCAGTTGTGCCACTAACGCAGCATGAGGAATAATAACAGGAATATCAAATATTTGCTTGTGCGTTAACTCTTACCCAGACTGAGCCATCAGCGGGCTGCAACAGAAACTACTTGAAAACTGCTGCTCAGTCAGCACATACAGCAGCTCAGAACAGATCAGGTTTCCGTACAAGCTTGCCAACATAGATAATTTTTTCAATACCTCCCTGTAGTTTCTCCAAATGCAACCTGTGCTACAAGTGCAGCTCTAAACCATCACACCTGTGTCACCTCACTCGGTGGGTCAGAGCACGCTGCAAGCCGAGATGCCGCTTCTCTCTGTTCACCGGGAGGATGCTGAAAGTGGCTCTGTTAGTTGCCTCAAACAACACTGATTATTACCCTGAACAGACCCAGCTGGGATTGGAAAAAAAATAAACAAACAAACAAATAAAACCAACCAACCAACAAAAACAAAATATTGGCTGAAGAAAAAACAATCATCAATCAACACTGTAAAATAAAAGGCCATAGAATGTATTTCTAAAATATTCTAAAAAAATTTCTAAAAGCCCACTATGTATTTATGCAAGCAGCTCCAAGGAATGGAAAAGGGTGACTTGGCTGAACAACAATCCACTTGGTGAAAGGCTGTAATTAAACTTGTGTTGCCTAAGTGAGGCACAATGAAATAGGTGGGGGTTTTAATAAAGTATAGAATCAACCATGACACTAACTTACACACCTGGAGGAAACAACGACTAGGACAAGCTGGAGCATAAGACATTTTTTAGTGAAGCTGAATGCATCACTGAGGTTTTTCTCCCACATCAGCACAGCAACAGACCTCAGTAAGCTTTGGTAGTATCAGGCCTTAAAGCCCAGGCTTCAAGCAAGTTCTAGCCCAGAACAAGCCTCTCAAGCACCAAAAGCATCATTTCCGGTGAATCACTTTCATTCAGTATTCAAATACTTCACATTAGGAAAACATTGTTAAAAAAACAAACAAACAAACAAACAAAAAAAAACACAAAAAACAAAAAAAAATTTTAGTTTTCCAATTTCAAGCATCTTCTCTCAAAAGGTAGTTTCAGTTATAAATGTTGATGTTTATTGAATTTTGAAGGTTAAGCTCGTCAAAAGAAACCACTCCAAAACATTTCTCCGTGTTTTTTTGGGGTGAAGGGGGTAGAGAAGAAGAATAGCAATAGCTGGGTGATGGTTAGAAATCTACATTTTAATTTTGTTTTCCTGGTTCAGCCAGAAAATTGAACAAACAAACAAACAAAAAAAAGGTCATTTTACACTTCAATTTTTGATCATTGAGTGTGGAAGGAGAATTCAGATATTAAGTAGCAAAATAAAACTTAAAAACTAATAGTAATTAAGATTTATTTCATTTAAAAAAAATTGATTAAAATATGCAAGTATTTACAGGAACAGGTTAAGTGTTTATTGCCCTTCTCCATCCCACTTGCAATACTCGTCATGAGTAGGGATTGTTTTCATCCCTTGTTTCAATTTTTGCTGTAGTGGAAGGTATCTGAATGTTAATACCTGCAGAACGCACTGAACCACAGTGCTGTATAGAATCGCTTTGACCTTTTCAATATTCTAGAATTTGAAGGACTCACCCTTTCAGCAATGCACCAGCTTCCCCACTTACAACATCACCAGCCGTGGGGGAAGCAAGGAAATGTCCAGTGAGAACTGAAACAGCCGACGAAAATACACTCCCAAGAAAATCTACTGAAGAAGGAACATCCAATCCATTCCTGTGACAAAGATGAAAGAAGAATGGAAAATGTCATAAAACTAATTCATTTTATTGAGAAAGCCAATAAGGAAAAAAAAAGTGTCTTGTTAGACTCCCCTGCTTGTAATTCCCCCAGACCTGCCTTGGGTGAGCCAATAAAACCAGCAAAATTTACAGCTTTTTGAAAAATCTACTTGTAAATCAGGCAGGCTTATGGTAACTTCCAAGGATTTTAAGTTACTGCTCAAGAAAAATTAAGTATGACAAACAAACATACCCTCAAATGTATTTGATGCCCACTGCTTTTATAGGACATACTTAAGGTGGCCATGGAGGAGGCAGAGACTGGGACTGTTATGGTCCCCTTTTCAACAGGCAAAGTAACCAGTGGTGTGGAAACTAACTGCAGGAGGCAATCCTGCCGGGTAGTACAGATGTTATATTTAAAATACTAAGTAGACCTTTGCTCTTATAAATAAGAGAAAGCAAAGAACACTTCCCCCTCCACCATCTCCCCCATTTTCACAAACATAGAGCAAAATATTCCTTAGTACAAAAGGAGGGAAAGAATTTCGGGTCATAATTTTGAAGATGAAGACAAAAAGCACAGTTCACCCATATCTAACACTACCTCATGTTCAGAAGCAAGTGAAGCAGGCCAGAACCAACCCAACACTGCTGAATCCAGGACTAACTGTAAAAGAACATACAGAGAATAAGAAAGGTGTATGTATATGTAAAGGCTGGCAACCCACTTCTGTTTTACAGGCAGCAGCCTTTGCCTCAAGCAGGGGAATTGCAGGGCATAGTGACCTAACAAAGGCATCTCTCTCCTTTCTCTGGCAGGTGCCTAGCTGCTGGGTTACAGAAACCAGTTTCTCCTGGTTTACGTATGGCTGTGAATTTTAAATTCTCTTCTTTGCAGTAGCACAGCTTCAAAGCCAGGGAGTCCCCATTCCAACCTTTTTCAATCTCTGTTATCAGAGTCAAAACACAGTGCCCCCGTGCTGAGAAGTGAATTAATCTCTCCAGAAGGTGTAACAATTTTGCATCTCTACAACACTTAATTATGCCACCTTCTCTGTTTCCTGTGATTTAAGAGAGGTGGCGCTGCAGGGGTGATCAATTTCTAGAAGTAAGAAACCCGTGCTCTTAGCTTAAGATCCCATTTTAGGTTTAAGAAACTGGCAAAATCCTATTTAACACCTTAAAAAAATATGTTTCGTGATAGACAGTGAGCCCAAGCAGTAACATGCAAACAGGTATTTCATTAAAGCAATTCACAAGCTAATGAAGAAAATAGGCAATTCCACTCACGTAAACATTACAACTTTTTATTTGCTATGCCTACTAGAATTAAAGTTAAAAGGTCATGGAATCCAGGTGCCATCGCAGCATATACGTTTATGAAGCCTTAGCCTAAAAACCAAGGAGATGCATGATCACTTCATTCTTTTTTGCATGTGGTTCAGTGCTTGATGGATCAGCATTTTGCTTCCAAGTGGTAATTTCAATGCAGATACAAAGCAGCCATAAATGTTTTTGAGACCCAAGGCTGAGACCTTTTCAAGACTGCACAAGTTAAAGTTACATAGTTATTACCACATTAGAGCAACACGACTAGGAGCTGTCATTGACTGAGGATGTTCCTCTCAAAGGTGACATTTCTCTCTCGAGGACAGATTTTGAGCCTGCACGTGGTAGTGCTCAGGGAACCCAAAACTCCTGCCTGGGTGTGGGAAGACAGGTAAAGTCTGTATTATTTGGGCTGCTCAAGCTAACCAAATACACACCAGAACCAGGAGCACGGCTAACGAATCTTTATGTTTTGCACCTTGCTGGAGACACCGTTTTATTCATACAACTCCTCTGTTAGCACCTGTGAGAACCCCTATGTGAGAAGTCACAGCTTCCTTGTAACTATTTGGCAAAAGGCAGTGAGTATTCCCTTGTTCCCACCATCTCCACAAAATGCGTGTTCACTGCCCACATCCCATTGCATCCTCCCTCATTCTTTTCTCTTCCTAAATTTCTTCAACTGACCAATGCTAGGACTAAGACACCTCATTTCTCAAGTCTCAAGCAATGGTCAAGAAAATAAATGTCTCCTCTCTTGTGCCTTATGAGGAAAGGCTGAGAGAGCTGGGACTCTCAGCCTGCAGAGCCCAGAGAAGAGAAGGCTGAGGGGGGCATCAACCTTATTAATGCTCAAAATTATCTAAAGGGTGGGTTAAAGAAGGATGGAGACAGCCTCTTCTCAGTGGTTCCCAGTGACACGACACTGGACAATGTTTTTTCCCCATGTTTTTTTCCACAGACAGAGCAAAACTCTACGGCCAGATAAGAAATCCCAGATAAGATCAGTGACAGGATGTGGGGCAACGGGCACAAGCTGGAACACAGAAAATTCCATTCACGTCTGGGGAGAAACTTCATTCTGGTGAGGGTGTGAGAGCCCTGGCAGAGGCTGCCCAGGGAGGGTGTGGAGTCCCCTTCTCTGGAGACCTTCCAGCCCCTCCTGGATGCAGCCCTGAGGGATGTGCTCTGGGCAACCCTGCTTTAGCAGGGGAGTGGGACGGGGTGATCTCCAAAGGGCCCTTCCAGCTCTGACAATGCCCCGAGTCCATAAGCAAGAGATACTGCTGCATGGCTCCTTCCTAACTAACCCCTCACGAACACCTTCTGAAACATGCTCGCTCTGTTTTTTCATAGGCATGCTCCCACACCTAGGCCTGACAGAGTGTAAATTAATGATTCAGATCATTATTCATGCAGCTTCTGGAGCACCCTGAGATTGCTGCTGCACCTCACGCCAGTCAAACTCAGCATTACAGCCAAACCATTCAGCTTATCCCAATGAATCACATCCTCAATGTGCTCTTAATATGATTCTGAAAGGAGTTGTATTTTATTATACAGCTTCATGAGCTAGTATTTTTAATATTTAAAACCTAGGGTTCCCAGTATAGCTGGCTACCATGTCTAACTAGAGCACCTTTATCACTATTTAGCAAACTGTCCAAGAAGTTCATCCCTTTCTATTCGAGGTCTCCTGTTCTGAGCACTTATTTTACACATTTCTAGAGTCGCTCTTATAATAACAGCCATTCTTACCCTCCCCTTCAAAATCTCTTTCAGGGACATTTTTCTTCTTTGTCAACAATGATCATATCTATTTACAACCTGACTGCAGTCAATTTTCTGTTACAAAAGATTTAAATAAACTCCACTGCAGTCTTTACTTTTTTTTCCCAACCTTCCTGCAGTTCATTGCCAGTGTCTTGTTTTATACTGTCTTACCCTCCATAGCGTGACAAACAAGACACTCAAACTTGAGTTTCAGAAATCTAAAATACTTCAGGTTTATTTCTACCCAGACATTAGCAATAGCAAAACCTGTAGGTCCTAACGAAAGGCCGTTATTATAGGAAATCACAATGGGAAGGGGGAAAAAAGCCAACCATACAACTCGCACCGCAGGATCCCCATCCCTCTTCTTGCTTTCTGAGAGTTTCAACTTGCTCTCCTCTCACTTCTCATACCATTCCCTGCCTCTTTGCAGCCTCTCTCTTTAAAAAGGCCAGCTGAGCCCTTGTTTATGGATTCAGTCCTTTTCAGCTGGGCCTGTGACTTTTTCCTGTTGAGGCAGTAATTTTAATTATCTGTTTTTTCTCGCTAATTTGCACAGTCTGACCACAAGCAAGTCATTAACGCATACACACACAGAGAAGCATCCATAAAGATACCCTATTTCACAGCACACTCTTTCCCAGTGAACGCTTTTGTTCTTAAAGAACATCGCTCTGTTATCATCAGGCTGCCCATATGAAGATGATGCAACTCATACTCTCTTGTTCTTTAGACAGTCAATACTAAAATCAACACAAATGTGACACTACAACAGAGAGGGACAAATGTGACCAAAAGCAGAGCGAATATCAGATTTGCCTCATCCCCGAGGCCAGTCATTGCTAAAACCTGTAACTCACGCAACACCACAGAGTTACACAGGACAAAGTATTTCGATGCCTCCTTACATTTAATGCCATTCCATGGAAATTTTGTGGCTCCAGCACACTAAAGAGAAGAAAAAAAAAAAAAAGCCATTTAGAAACTGTTAATACAGAACCCATCTGACTAGAAACACCGTTCTGCTGAAAGAAATGCGCTCTCCGTATGGCAGAAGCTGTAATAAAAATAAAAACAATAATATAACAGAAGTGTAATACAATAAATAAACAAATACAATAAAAAACGATCGTGTAATAAACACACAGCCCTCTCCCAGCCTCGGGTAAGGGAGGGGTAACAAGGCCCAGGGGCTGCCCTCGGGCCTCCCACAGGGCCCTGGCCCACCGGGTGCTGCCCCACCTGCACAGGCTGCTTCCACCAGCAGGCACCCACCTGCTGAGGGAAACCGGAGAGGGCAGAGTGTATTTTAAAGCAAATCTCACCCTGTGCCGGGCATAAAGAGCGGCCGTGGGCTGTGAGGGGAGCGCCTGCGAGCGGCCCGGAGCCCTCACAGGGGCGAGGGTGTCAGAGGGCACCTGCCGGGGCATCTCAGCCAATCAGAGCAGGCAGCCCCTGCGCCCCGGCCAATCAGCGGAGGCTGCGGCGCTGTTGCTGAGGCGAGGGGTGGCAGCGCTGCGGGGCCTGGCAGAGGGTTCTGCCTCCAGGGTACGAGAGGAGCAGCTCAAAGAAACGTCAAACGACTATTTGGAGAATCTATCAGTTCTTAGATTTTTTTTTTCCCACTTCCTTTCACAAACCAACCATTTTCTATACATTTCCACCTCTTCAAAAGCATCATTCCCTCAACTTTCACCTAAGACCAAAATTTCAGCTTATAGTGACCATATTTCTTTCCACAATGATCAGTTTTCCTTCTCCATAACGTTTGTGAAGAAGTCCCACAGCAGGCACAGCGACCCTGGCTGAAGAATCATGGAACGCTTGGAGTTGGGAGGGACCTTTCAAGATGATGGAGTTTCCAGGGATGGGGCAGCCACAGCTTCTCGGGGCAACCTGGGCCAGGCTCTCACCACCTTGGAAGACAATGAGAGACCTTAGAGGACCTTAGAGACCTCTCACCACCTTGGAAGACAATGAGAGACCTTAGAGGTCCTTAGAGACCTCTCACCACCTTGGAAGACAATGAGAGACCTTAGAGGTCC
>VZRU01015955.1:1303-13981 GCA_013398155.1 Pedionomus torquatus | reverse complement strand
CTCACCACCCTCACACCAAAGGCCATTTGGTTGTTAAGAGTTTCAAAGGGCACTGCTTTGTAAAGAAAATAAAAAATGTATTATTTTTCCCCCTTCTCTAATAGAAATCAACTTGTTAATGCAGTCTTAAGGTCCCTTTAATTATCTGAACGTTTGTCTTTTCCTCTTGGGGAGAAAAAAACCCAAAATCCACAATGATTACTTTCTAATTCAAAAAATGACTAACAAAGCACGGCCAGTGAAGCCTCCTGCAGTTCACATCCGTATGCAGATGGAAACAGCACAAGACTTCATGCTTTCACAGCTCATGCTCATCATCCTTACCCTTCACTTCTCTAGAGTAAAAGCAAAAAATATTAATGAAGAACTTTCCAAGAAGTCAGGTTCTGGAAGCTTCTTGTACCCTAGCACATACAATTGTCATCATCCTATATAATGAAAATGGTCAAGGTATAGAGATAGACAAGAAGAGGCTCTAGGATGTACTCCATTTTTTTCAGTAACTGTCATTTTCAGTAATTTAAGAAGCGTAATTGACTTTTCCAAACCAGTTTGGTCTTTGTTATCAATTTTATACCATGCCAGATATGGCAGTTTGTTGAAAAAGATAAACTGAGATGTCAACATATTTTTCCAATTTTGAGAGCGTGAATTGTAAATATTTAATGAGCAGATTTAGAAGCTTGAATTCTGCATCCGCGTGTGATTTATTTGCTAACGTTGTCAGTAAGTTTGCCGTACACTTTATATTAACGTATTGAGCATCCCCCCTCACTCTTTTTTCTTCCCCAGTCTCTTCACCCGGCCAATTCTAGGACTGAGACACCTCATCTCTGAAGTCTAAGGCAATGGCCAAGAAAATCAAAGTCTCCTCTTCTTTCCCTCCTTTGTGCTAAGACATGACATTATCATGCATCTCAAGAGAAGCAGAACACACTGCAGTAAAACAGCTTTGCAGAGTTTCCGTATTAAACTTGGAAGGGAATCCAAGTTTTTCAGGGGGTTGCACAGAGATCTTTTTCACTGTTTAGACAAGTCTGGACATTGCTTTATAATGCATGACACTAAGGGAACACTCTTCTTGGTGTCGCAACGTTATGATAAAATCCATTGGCTAGATTTCAAACCTGAGGACATTAATTTTTCAACCTGCTAAATAATCCTAAATTAAATTTGCAATAATTCACTAAGAGGCAGAAATTAATTTTGCTGTTGAAGGTAACCACAAAAGCAGGGCAAACACAGGAAATTAATCTTTGCAGGCTAAGATAGGACTTGGGATGTGCTGGAGTCACCACAACTGCGATGTGCACAACTGCAAAGAAACTGAAATTATCCAATGAAACCAAGTTTTTCCTTGGTAAACGAGAAGGGAACCTCCTCGTTTACCTTCTAGCATTGGTAGAAGGTAAAAATTAAGGCATAAATGACTCCTTTCTCAAGGACAGATTACTACCTCAGCACCAAATCTTCGAGGTTTCCTATATTTTAAAAAAGCCTCATCTATAATAAAACAAAAGCAGCATTTTGAAAAGTTAGGTTGAGCATATTTTTAACAGTTGGAGCTCCTGGAAATAGGATGCATGTTTGATATTTTAATCATTTTGCAAATGGAAACTATCTGCTCAAATTTATTTGCTTAACTACACAAAATACTTAAACTACTTAGTTGCTTGCAACAGCTGCTGAAGAAATGGCACAATCTCCTTTTGAACTCAAAAACACAAAAAGAGCTATTGAAGCAAACTGCCCATCAATTACTGGCTCAAAATTACTTCAGAAAGAAAAGTTCTTCTAATCTTCAGCAGCACCTTTTATAGAATAATCTCTGTAAAATTTTACAAATATTTTCAGTAGCAGATGCACAACTGCTACTTCCAACATCCCTACTCATAAGAGAAATACCTTTGCTGCCACACTGAGAGCTGAACAACCATTTCCTAAAGGGATTGTGCATACACATGAAAACACTTAGTTTTTATAATCAATGGTAGGACACATAACAACATAGATCCTAGAGCACAAAGCACTGAAAACTAGAGACAATGCACTGAAAAATACTGCTGGCACAAAGCACATGGTTTGTCCTAGCTATTAGCACGGAGGAGAGATTTTAGGCACACAGGATTTGATAGAAAAGATCCTAAAAGCCATTGCCCAAGTCTCTATATCCATATTCATTTCCAATTTAATTCTTAAATGATATCCTGGCACTGAAAGGTCAATGGAACAACCTCCCTTGGCTTCAGCAGTAAGAGAGCTTCCCTCTACGTTATTGATCTAGAGTATCATTCATTATTATCCTAATTCAGAACAACCTGTCAGGAAACAGGGATAAATCCTGTAAAGAGTTTTCATAACCTACGTGGTATTTCCATGCTCTTCATTGCAGAACAAATTCAGGATCTGCATGGTAAGAACGCACTATGTACAAACGAGAGGAGAAAAAAGACAAAGAGAAAAGGAAAGGGGAAAAGAAGCTTCACATTTGATATTTTTCACTATTATAAAAGTGCTGAGAAGGTAAATGATTAGGAATATTCAGCAAGCAGTTATCTGTGAAGTTTATTTAATTGCATGGGAACAAGAAACAACAACAAATAAAGGCCCCCTTCAATCTTTAGACGTGATTTTTTTTTTTTCCAAACTGAGTAATGAAAAATATAGATAAACAATGCTCATAACACATTTTAAAGACTTCTAGTGCATCACAATGCAGAGTCCCACCCCAAATGGCCAACGACATGCGGTGAGAACACTCCCTTCAGACTGAGAGACTGGGACTAGGAAATAAATTATCATCCCCCCCATCAAACAGATGGTTTGGATGCCCACCAGGCGATTATCATCAACAGGAATCGCCAGGAGACATTACATAGCTTGGATGCTGTCTCTGTGTTATTACCAGTGAGCTAGGGGGTGAAAACCAAAATAATTAGTAGCAAAGTTTGAGGTTGACACAAACAGTGGTGGAACAGTAAATATCAGCGGATGAATCATTGGTAGAGAGTGTCCTGGAAGGCTCAGTAAGCTGAGGAAAAAGAAACAGCATGCTTTATAATACAAGCAAATATTAAGTCAAAGTTCAAAGAAAAGGATGCCCGACTTCCAAAATTGAGGATTCTATCTGGAGAAGGAATAGCTTTGAAAACAGCTTGAGAAAAGTGCTGCGAGAGCACAGGATTTTTGTACTCAGTTTTAGATGACAACCAATCCAAAAATTAAAAGAAATTTTGCTCAGCTGGACTCATATTAACTTAAGCTCAAATAGTCTGCCTTTCGATTGTTCAGGTTTTTTTGCTTATTCCTATTCTAATGGTAAGTCAATCTCAAAATGCAAAAGACCTTTTAAAAAAAAACAAACAACCCACCCTTACATCTCATCATATCGCTTCTTCTTCATCTGAACTGTTCACAAAATTTATCCTGGATTAGCAAACAGTTTTAGTGCCCTAAAGTTTCTCCATTCAATTAATAAAGTCTTCCGATAGAAAATACTGCTGTGTACTATTCATTCACTTAGTTTATCAAAGGGAAAGGAAACATATGGGGACCAAAATACAGGTATGAGAGGAGAAGAGCCTTGAGAATTGGCTTTCAGTCTAGAGGAGCAGCTGATGCACTTCCATAAATATGTCAGCGATGAGCAGACAACATTAACGTAATAGAATTGCTGAGAATGGCTTGCTTTCCTCCACAGCACACATCTGCTTAAGAACACACAGCAATCACTTCACTTGTACTCGAGTTCACCAACACAAAAGCTGTGGCTTACTTGAGATCTCTCTCTGCTTGTTCCTTTGTTATGCCCTTTGCCGTGCTCTTCAATTTTTTGTGTGTCCCATTCCCTACAAGAACAGAAGCATTCTTTTCTTCTCATTCTCTATTGCTTTCATAGGTTACCAAGTCTATTACTTGATTATTATACTTTCTGTTTCCCATCTAATAGTTTCTTGTATTTCTGGTATGCAGCCCTTTCCTTAAAATCCTCCTCACTGCTCCTCCTTTCTTGCAAAGTTAATTTCCTCCTTTCTTCCCTCCTGAAACCACTTAATTCAACTTTTGTTCTTTTTCCCTGCTCATCACCCCTTCTTTTCTAAGGGTTCCTGCTCTTCGTAGGGAGGATTGACCCAAGTGCCCAGATCGATCTAGGTTCTTCCTTTTTGGCTTTTCTTCTGGCTTTCCTACCCTTAGGAGCTTCCAGCGATGTCCCAGCTCCACCTTTACTATGTGTTCCTCAGAGAGTGAAGAAGAAAAGCTGACAAGGTATCCTTTGCATTCTGAATGCTTTCATAGTTGAGGGAGCGTGATATACCTCCAAACAGAGTTTCAGGGATGTTTCTGCCCTACCATTCCTCTAAGCAAACGCTCAATTTCTTGATTATAGAAGAACAGAACAAAAGAAAGTAATATGATGATTTATTTTTATGAGCGAAACATGGCTGCTGGTATATGAAAAATACCTGTAGTAATATGTCTCACACATTTATGAACTGACACTTGTTCATGTGAAAAAAAAAATAAATATATTATCTAGGCAAAAAGTTGGGCATTCTAAGCATCAGTCCCAACTTCTTATGTAGGGGTTGCCAGCAAAGCACACAATCGGTGTGCAGCCCAGCGAGCCGATTCCTTCTTCGCAGCCACTCCACCTGAATCAGCAGACACAACTTGTTTCCACAAGAGCCTCCTTCAGCTTCCTTCATATCTTTTCTTGAGAATTACTGTCACCGGGCTAGATGTTGACATGGACAAAGTAAAAACAAGGTGGTGCTTTGAACAGCAGAGTTGTCAGGGAGGACTTGCTAGAGAAGACGGGAGTCAGGCTGAGGCAAATCTTATTAAAAGCCACAACAATTTAAGAAACTTACATTCCAGCCATAGAACATAATTAAAGAAGAATGAAAGAAAAAAGCTGAATTTTTAAATCTGGAGTATGTACAGCAATCTGGAAGCAGCATGTGGGACAGGAAACTTTCAATTTCTTCTCCATTCCAACTCTGCTGCAGAGAAAAGGTTCAGAGACATCCTGCTGTCAAACCTACAGCAAATCAAAAATTGCTGTCACACACCATAAACATCACAATCTGTACCAAAAATCAACATTTTCAACTTAATTCTGGTTGGTGATTCTGTGATCTGCTCTATTTTAGCACCCAGAGGCTTTAACAAGGTAGAGTCTTGCTGCATTTGGTAATTACAAATCAAATGCAGATACAGAGTGTCTAACCCATGTCTCTTAAAGACCTGAAACAAAACCTGTCTAGAAACAGAGACACTATGAACCCTACGGTGGTTTTGTTGATTGCAGGGCAGAAACCACAGGACAGACAAAACCTGTTAACTAGGGCTCCACATTTCACCACAGCATATTTGCACATGGTTGAAAAACTCTGAATCTGTTTTGTGAGATGCTGGTAAAACCATACAAGGAGACTTCAAAGCTGTCTGCTCGCACCGGGCTATTTCCAGTGGTAACCACTTGGGCATGTTTGGAAACCTGAAGCTCAGCTGTCACATCATAGCCCCTCCTACACAGACAAAAACAAAAACAAAAAACTACCTCCTAGCTTAAAAGCAGCAAATCTCTCAAAAAGACACTATTAAATATTACTAAAAATTGTATTTATAATATAATTGTATACCATTATATATGACTATTATAATAGTATACTATTAAATACTACTAAACACTATTAAATTGGAAAAATCAACTGAAGACCACCTCAACTTATGGCAGTTTGACTTAACAGGCTTTATTAATGATTTCTTTAGGAATTTAGAATTATCCTTTATATATTTAATTACAAGAAATACAGAGAAGTCTGATCAGCAGGTAATAAGAATTCACAGCTAGAAAGTATCCATTTTGCAATTCATTTAGCAGTTTGTTTCACATCTCTTAAAACAGTTCTGAGGATGCTGCTGCCCTACAGCTCGGGGACAAACCCACGCTATCGTTATTTGAAAATCCTGCCCATGTCACAAGATGTCCAGTGAAAGACAGTCAATACATAACCTGCAAGAAATCGGGGCTTTTTTGGTGCATCTTAACTGTGCCTGAAATGCTCCCTTGAAGGTTTGACTTATTGATCATTACATTCAAAGCTCTCTGATCTGAAACATTATAAGACATCAAATTAGGTGCATCTGACATTATAAAAAGCCATCAGCATCACTCCAGTGTTGGAGAATCTATGGCATCATGAACTTTACTATGACCTGAACTACTAGAGACACCCTGAAGGTGTTTTTAAAAATGGTTTAAGTTCTCCAACTTTGATATAATTTATTTTTTAAGTGGAAGAGTAGAAAAGCCATAGTTGTAATTTACTCTGACGCAAGTCTAGGGGTGGATTTGCTGTGGTCAGGGCAGCGGAGGAAGGGTGAAGGAACAGTGGTGGAAGACCAATGCCCAGCTCTTTGGGATGGCTACTAGTGCAGAGCCCAGGAAAGGCCAGGCCCACCAGGGGCACAGCGTACATTCCCGACACGCTGGCCAGCAAAGGGCTCCCTACGGACCCTGAGGGGAACGGGGAATGACTGAACGCGCAGTTATTTCCTTGTGCCATCTATTGAAACACAAAAAATTATTCTCTTGGCTGAGCAACTTTAACGATTGCTACTGAGCTTCTCCAAACTCCCCGTTTTTCACCCATGGTTTCTTGAAGAAAAGCTCAGCTTCTTCAGAGTGGTATTTGTCCAACTGCCTCCCCCTTCAGTCATACTCTTCTTACATTCAGCACGTCCCTGTTATTCTTTCCACAGTCACCACCATTTCCTTCCTGTCCCCAGCAAAACACGACGCTTCATACTATCTCTTCTCTTCTTACAGAAAACCTCCTTTTTTTTTTTTTCCATTTTACCCTTGTCAAAGACACACCACTGCAGTGCTCAGTAGCGGCTTGACTTAGTTAATCCCCATCATCTAATTAGGCTGAACTATAATACAAAAGAGCAAAGTTTATTCATTAATCTTACCATTCCCTAGACAGGGAAAAAATCTGAAATCAATAACAACGGTGCAAAAGCATTGCTTAAAATACTAAAAATATCAGCATGTGCCAATATTTTTCAATCCACCCATACAAATGAGAAGAAAAAAAATCTGAGATACCCAATATTAATGTGTGGCCAGGCAGTTAATATTTAATAAAGTAAAAGATTTCTCCAGCTACTTCATTAAAATGCAGATATTAAACACTTTTCTGTAGCAGAGAGTAGAATCTTTGTTAGAGTCCTTGTCATAACCTCTGCTTGCAACATAGGTACAATACAAATGGCCAGGTGCATGCAGTCCTACCCATAACTTCTCTAGAGCGTAGGGGTGTTTGGGCTGCATTAGATTCAGCACAGCAAAATGAAGACAATCATCTTCAACGACACTTCCTAACACGCCTGACAGACATTAGCTGGATAAACCAGTTACAGAGTAAGGGCCACACCAGTGGAAGAGCCGTACCTACAGTCAGTTATCAATGATCCATGTCATCACGAAAACGATCTAGTTTTAATAAGCAGAAAGACCAGCAGATTTCACTAAAGAATGGGATTCGAATTCAAACTCATGGGAAGCAGCGCGAAAAGTAGGTTAAAAAAGAACTGCAAAATTCTGAACCTGAAAAAGAACAATAGTCTGAATTGCACCAAGGAGCTACTGGCAAGGAAGTACTTGTGCAGGAAAGAACCCGTCCCTAGTCTTAACACTGAACTGGAGTCAACAGTTTCAGCCCTTTGTAAAAAATGGAAGATATATTTGAAGGAATATAACTTGTGCTACCTGTTAGCCAATCCTTCCAATGTAGTTAGGGTTGATAAACACACAGCTAGCATGTTGTGTCTTCCTATCCACTTGCAGGTCCAAAAAATCAGAACCAACTCAGCAGAGTCAAAATAAACCAAAGAACATGAACACAAATCTAGACATCATGACCTGTGTGGAAAGACTCGAAAACTGGGAGTTGCTTACTCTAAACAGAAAAATGATGGGGGAGTAACACTGGCCACGTACCCACCCAACTGCAAAGACAAAACGGCAAAGACAAGTAATCTTTCCTCCACTTCCAGGAGCATAGAACAAGAACAGGCTAACATCAAGGACAGCAGGAAAGTCTCTGTTTGGATCTATAAAATTTTGTAAAATTAGAGTTAAAATTTACTATTTTTAACTATAAAAACAGCAAAGTGATAGAACAGATACGCTGGGAAGACTGAGATTTCCACCATTCTCTTAGGAATTCCGCAGGCTGAGTAGATTTGGCATGGAGGTGACTTAGGTGACTCTCCTTTTTGGGTAGTGCATTTCTACAGCTGTACAAATCTCTGCTTCAAAAGAGGTGCAAAGGAAAGGTGCTTGCAGGACAATAAATCTGCCAAATAGCTAAGCTCTGAGAATCCAGTGCAAGGGAACGTGTTTTCATTTGTTTAGTTTCTTTTTCACTTTCCATAGTTTTCCACCTTTACAGGGCAACTTTTCACAGCTCAGTGCAGAAATTACACAAGACCAAAGGCATTTCACATTATCGTCTACACTGTTTTATCACAGTTGCTGAAGTTCTGGTTTTAAAATATGTAGTACATTTTCAGAAGAGTATTTAAAAAAAGGACAGTGTTTGCTAATATGGTTTAATGGCAAAGATGCATTCTCATGTTTATACATTAATTTGTGAAAAAGACAGCTACATATGGCATCCAAGAGAACTGAATAAATCAAGTTTCTTGTTTTGACATATTTTTGGTGTGTAGAAAAAAGGAACCAGTATCTTTAGAGGAAATAATCTGAAGTCAGGAGCTACCTACCACTAAGAACTCAATCCTGTTGTCCTTGCGTTCTTTGAAGCTTCCATTCACCTTTGAAATTCCTGTATCAAAGCAAAGTTTGTTTCTTAAAAGACCTTCTTCAATTATTCTGAAATTTAGTAATAGAATCACCCTCTCCTTCCAGAAGAGAGACTGGCAATACAGTGGCACAGCAGGAGTTTAAGGGTTGCTGAAACAAAATTACTGTTCTAATGATGATTACTTTGCTGTTATGTCTGTTAACAAAATGAACCTTTGGAGAGGCCGATGATCCTTGAAATGTGTTGTTTCAGTGTTATCAGAGCTACCAGAATGATTTCTGAGTGTGGGGTCATTTTTCACTATTACTCATACACAGAACAGATGCCTGAAGTTAAATGTACAAGAAAAAGTCCGTTAGGAATTTCAATATGCTATGATGTCTTGCTTGAGCAAAGAAAGGAGATGTGGATATTCAGAATCAAGTGCTTTTCAAAACTCTCACCTTCAAAACAAAATAATCTTAAAGTACTTCTTCCAAGTACTGGAAGTAATTTACAAGCAGAAACGTGAAGTGCAGTGCTACAGTGCAAAGCGATACCGCCCAGCTTGGTTACCAGGAGGCCACCATCAGCCTCTGGGACAGGGCTTCAACCTGCTCAGGCTGCCTGGTACCCTCTGCCCCACCTCTCCATGGGCCTCCTTCTTCTTGAGGTCATGTTCTGTTCCCCATTCTTTTCGTGCTTGAGCACTGATGCTCCAAGCTACACATCTGCACGTTCAAAGCCTTGCTACCATCTTTTGCAGGTGATGGCAGTACAGCATTCACAGCTGCTGCTCCTTGTGGCCACGTTGCTGCTGCACACAAACCCGATCAGACTCAGACTTTTGGGTTTTAATGACTCAGGTGGATTTTTTTTTTCTTTTCCTAAGCCCCAGGAGAAGTCCCATGTGGGGTCTTTACAGTGCCACAGCACATGTGAGCTTGGTTATGATAACCTCAGCGACTGGCAGCCTAGTCATTGCTCGGCTTAGCAGGGAACTGCCTGTTCATACATTTTGGCAAAGCATCAACAATTTGTGGGGACTGAATTATTCCCCGTAAGACCCCTGTGCAGTTCACTGCCCTATTTATTGATACAATGGCTTAAGAGGAAAAGCAGGAAGAACCCTGATACGTGAGAAACATTTGGACCTGCAAAAAATAAGGGAAAGGAGGGAAAAAGACAAAAATAATTACAGATAAACAGCCAGAGATTCCTGAGTAGATTACCACATAGAGGAAACCTTGGGCTGATTAAGCAGCTGTCTCTTCTGCTTGGGTGTCTGTGCATTTAGGAAGGGAAATCTGCGAGGAGAAATTTCTGCTTAATCCAGAAAAGGTGTCTTGCCCATCATCAAAATGCCTTTGTACTCTAAAGGCAAGTCCTCTAAGCAGGGGTGGGGATTAAAGTAGTTAGTAGATGACCAAACTTAGCCAGAACAGTAGATTTTTCCTGGATGAAAGGGCTGGGGCACACCTGAGTTTGACACTAAAGGTAAGCCCTGACTGCCAGAGCAGTACTGGTGCTGGGCTATCAGTGTGGTCAGGATGACTGATGACAGGATCACTGTTTTCCCTCCAGGGGAAGGGAAAACAGTNCTGACTGCCAGAGCAGTACTGGTGCTGGGCTACCAGTGTGGTCAGGATGTAGGCTCCAGGGGAAGGGAAAACAGCGTTGAGATGAGCACAGTCTCACCTGGGAGCTGGGAAAGACCATGTTCTTGTACCTAAACATTCAGCATGAGATCTTAGGCTGGATTTTCAAGTTCTCTAGGCTTCTGTTTTCAGACATATCTGAAAAAGGACAAAGGACTGCACACATCTAACGTGTAACTGATAAGGCTGCTATTCCAGAACCTGTAGAGCTGTTGCTTCTGCCCTGAAGTACTCTTTCATTTCTGTCAAAGCATCCGAATGGCACTCAAGACACTGCCCAAGTGTGGCACTTCCCTTTCAGCACCTGCAGTGGGCTGCTTATTTCCTCCAGGGCAGTGTCTCAGGCAAGCAGAGTGTGCAGAAAGATGAAGGCACTGATTTTACCTCCTGGCAGAAGTCCTCTGACTGTGCTGCTGTCTTCAGCATGGAAAGGTATGGGATATTCCTTACCATATATGCTGTAACAGGGCTGGTGCGTGTGCCTTTTCACAGGCAAGGCCTGCAGAGAAGGCAAAGGGAGGGAGGGAGTAACATTAGACAACGCTGAAATGAATGGCTGTGCCTAAGCAGGGGAGAAAGAATGAGAGGGCTAGAGCCTCCAACAGTCACGAGCGTGCCTAAACACCTGATCTGGACTGAAACATCAAAAAGCCTAAAAAGAAAGGATGCACCTGGCAAAATCCTGCTTAGGGATTTTTGAGGGTTTTCAGTATTACATGAAAGAGAAGGAGGAAGGACACCTCTGAAGCGAATTGGTGATTAATTAGACAAGACAAATGCCAGCCCTAACGCTGTAATAAAGAGAGTCATCTTCTAACACTACACCCATACACTTGACAGTTCCCGTGGTACTTCATGCTGACAGGCCACATGTTTTTGCAGAGCAAACATCAATAGAGATTATCACCTACCAAGAGCTGTCACGCACCAATACTAGATACAACATCCTCATTTCTGGTCTCAATGAGAAACAAGCTTCCAAAAAAACAGTATCGTATTGAATTTTTAAGAACAGATATAAATTAAAGCTATATACACAGTTGGTAATTACAAAAACAAAAAGGGAAGGCGTGAAAAATCTTAGTGCTGACCTAAGTAAAGGCAAAAATGAAGATTGTGATCATGGAAAGAAAATATTTAAATACAGAGCTGAGGTGACACGTGTCATTCTTGAATCTTGAAGTATATTTGGAATATCCTTGTCATGTGATAGTCTTAGTACTGTACATATGATGGCAGATACAAGGAACTTTCCAGAATGCCACGGAAGCTCTTGCACATTTAAAAATGTGTCCACAGAGAGATACCTTTAGTTGTTTTTTTTTTTTTTTTTTTTTTTTTCCTGAAGCTTAATATACTAGAAGAGAATTAATAATCTATTATGAAAGATAGAAGGTACACTTCAAAAACAGCCTCTTCTTCTCATTGCCTACATTAGCTGACTTCCTGGAGTGCTCCATTTGTCTACAAGTGTACTCTTAGAGAGTCCCATTAAGAGCCCTTAGTGCTATCTTTTTGTCTTCTTACCCTACTGCCTGCTTTTAGGCATCTGCAGCAGAGTCACAGGAAAACGTCACTTCTCTGCTCCTCTGCTTTGCAGGCTTTACCCTTCTCAGAATTGTGGTGTCTATTCATTTCTCGTGCAGCGCCTCATCTTGTGCTGGCTGGATGAAAAACTGGCTCGACGGTTGTAACCCAGAGAGTTGTGATTAATGGGGTGAAATCTTCTTGGTGGCCGGTCACCAGTGGTGTCCCTCAATTTTGGGGACAGTCTTGTTTAATATCTTCAGTGATGATCTGTATGAGGGGATTGAGTGCACTCTCAGTAAATTCACAGACAACACCAAACTAGGTGGGAGTGCTGATCTGCTGGAGGGTAGGAAGGCTCTGCAGAGGAACCTGGACCGGTTGGAGCCATGGGCCAAGGCCAATGGGATGAGGTTCAACGAGACTACTATGTGCTGGGTCCAGCATTTCAGTCACACCAACCCCATGGATACTACAGGCTTGGGGCAGAGTGGCTGGAGCTGCCCAGAAGAAAAGGACCTGGAGGTGCTGTTGGACAGCCAGCTTAACGTGAGCCCAGATGGCCAAGAAGGCCACCAGCATCCTGGGCTGGCTCAGGAACAGCGTGGCCAGCAGGAGCAGGGGGTGATGGTGCCTCTGTCCTGGGCACTGGGGAGGCCTCCCCTCCAGGGCTG
>VZRU01015952.1:0-25000 GCA_013398155.1 Pedionomus torquatus | reverse complement strand
GTTAACCCCCAGGGGTGATTGATGGAGATGATCACGGGAGGATCGAATATCTCTGCTGTATTGAGTTCTGGGCACCTCAAGACAAGAGATATCGAGGTGCTGGAGCGAGGGCAGAGGAGGGCAATGAAGCTGGTGAAGGGCCTGGAGAATAAATCTGATGAAGGAGCTGGGACTGTTTAGTTGGAGGAAGAGGAGGCTGAGGGAGACCTCATCACTCTCTACAACTGCTTGGAAGGACGCTGTGGAGAGGTTGGTGCTGGGCTCTTCTCGCAGGGAATTAGTGATAGAACAAGAGGGACTGGCTTCAAGCTCCATCAGGGTAGGTTTAGAGTGGGCATTAGGAAAGGATTCTTCCCAGAAAGAGTGGTCAAACGCTGGACTAGGCTGCCCAGGGAGGTGGCTGAGTCCCCATCCCTGGACGTGTCTAAGGGTTGTTTAGATGTGGTGTTGGGTGATCTGGTGTAAGGGAGAACTTTGTAGAATGGGGTTGATGGTTGGACTCGATGATCCCAAGGGTCTTTTCCAACCTAGATGGTTCCATAAGGATGCCCAGCCCCTTGGGTGTCTGCCAGTGCCTGCCGTGGCAGACAAAGCAGGCTGGGCTGCAGGACCAGCACCCCTCGGACGGTGACGGAGGATGCTGGCTCTTGACTCACGTGGGAAATCATAGATATCCCTAGATACCATGTGGGAAATCACAGCTCTCATGTGGAGGACCATAGATATCCATAGATATCACATGGAATACCATAGATATCACATGGAATATCGTATATATCACATGGAATGTCATAGATATCATGTGGGACATCATAGATATCATGTAGAATATTACAGATATTACATGAGAAATCATAAATATTTCATGGAGAATCATAGATAACACGTAGAGAATTGTAGATATCCATAGATGAAGTATCATAGATACAACATCACCTCCGACTTGCTTTCTCCTCGCTGGAAAGAGTCCTGGACCAGATCTCCTGGCCAGCGGGACTGGACCCAGCCCCAACACATGGAGCAGAGAGCACAGCCCTGCCCGAGCCATGGGTCCCACAGCCGGCCGTGGGGCTGGAAAGCCATCTCAGGTGTCTCCTCCCTGCAAACCCAGCACGATGTACCCCCTGGTAGATCCCTCCATGAATGAACCCGTAGAGCAGACTGAGCCGAATTCCCCCCCTGTGGCAGCAGAAACTCATTTTAGATCCTGCTGGAGACTGAGTGAAATCAGGAGGAGCTTCAGGGAGAGGGGAGAGGGGGCTGAGCAAATCGAAACGGAGGGAGAAGGCGAGTAATCTGGAACCGCTGTCACTGCACAAGAGCCGTGTCAGGCGCAAGCAGGCTGAAAAGCGTCACAAAAAGATGTATTTTTATGCAACTGTTAGCGAACCCGTGGAATTCATCACTGCGAGATATCACAGGCGACCTGAGCAGCATGAAAATGGGATGTTTAGACAACAAAGCGGGTACATTGCCATTTAATGAGACAGGTTCAATGTAAATCAGGTTATAAGGGATCCGAATCTTGTTTTAAGGCATAAGCGGACCACAAGCTGGTAGAGACAAGAGGCTTCAACCAGGTGGACCCCGGACATGCTCCCAGGGTCCCACACCTCCCACTCCCCAGGTGAGATCCCGGGTTTTGAAATCCTTCTTGGAGAAAAGCAGGTGGAATCGCAGCCAGAAAGTGGCGAGGTCAAGGGCTGGTGAGGTGGAGGGACTCACACAGCTTGGAGGAGACCCTTGGTCTCAGCTCACACGTGCAGCAGCAGGTCCACAACGTGCCCACGCTGACCTGAAGCAGTTGTCTCATCCCCTAATAGAGAGGTAGCCATGTCAGGAGGGAATTTGTGACTCTGGGGAGAGAAAAAAGCCAGGAACAGGCTCTGCGGGAGCAGATGGAAGATGCTCTTGGCCGCAGCGAGAGCCGCCGGCCCTCCTTAACCTTGCAAATGGCTTCTGTACTGGGAGAGACGCGTTAGATCAGGCTGGGAGGAAAAGCTTCTTAATTTTTACTTCACCCTCTTCAAAGCAGCAGTTTAGCACAGGCACTTGGAGGTGGAGCTGACGACTGCAGTAATGATGCTCGGACGGAGCAGGGAAGCAGCCACCATGCCCATCCAGTTAGTGTTTATCCGATAATACCTGAATGATGCTTATTTGGAAACACAGCTCCAAGGGATGCAGAGGAATTCATTAAAAGTGAGGAAAGGGGGAGAGAGACTGGGTTTGGAGACCTTTTTAACTCTGCTGAGCTGGTCTGAATGTCCTCAAAATTCTGGTGGAACGAGCCATGGTCTCCTCAGTCCCCTGTATGACGTGAGTTTGTGCGTTGTCAGCCCACAGGCGCATGCTGTAGGAGGTAGAGCAGTATATGTGATGGCATCTTCTGCTCGATGAGTTCGTAGGCTCCTTAAACCTCTTCTCAGCATCTCCAAAATTGCCTGAGCCCAGCAGAGGAATGGCAAAAGTGGTTCTTCTCAAAGCTCAAGGAGCCAGCGGTTTAGGAGGACAAATCTGCCTCCATGGGAGGAGCAGGGGATGTAGGACAAGCCCAACCCACATCACCCCAGAGTCCCCACTGATGGAGCACCCCTGGGGAAAGCCACTTTCTACCCCATTTGCTGACTCCATGTCTCAGCCCACTCCCTGCGCTCAGATCTGCAGACAAAGCCAGAAATAGGCACGGTTTTAATCTCACGTCGGGACTGGTTAGTCATAGGCACTTGCTTTCAAGTGGTGCCAGCATGGTGGTGTGATGGGTGAGCCCCAAGAGCAACCTGGCATTAACTCATGCCCCAAAGGGCGTTCCAGCGGTTTGGGCGCTGCATTCCTCCAGCTCTCCTGGAAACACCCCTGTTTACGTGTCGGAGCCTGCCTCGTAGGCACTAACGAGCAGCATCCCCGGCTGAGAACCTCGCTCCCGACTGCAGCGAGCTTTACAGCATCAGTAGCAAACATCTCTGCAGGTGGGGTTCATCTTCCTTGGCTTCAGCTGTCACCAGGAGACATCTCCACCTGCAGCTCCCTTTCGATGGAGGAAAACAAGCATTTGCAGGGATTTCTCTGCCCTATTTCAGACACCTCGGATGGGGCTGGGCTGACTCAGAGCCCACAAGGGTTGTTTTTTTCTCTGTGGGTTTTCCAGGGAGCCTTGAGTACCGAGGGCAGGTTGGCATTGTCAGTGACCACGTTTGGTCAACCTTGGAGATCACTGCAAGGGAGGGACGTGAAGCCAGAGGTGACCACCTCTGTGCTTCCAGCTGGATCGCGGCACTCAGCAGGCGTGACTGGTCCCCAGTTCCCATTTTGCTCCGGGGAGGGGTTGGGCTGGCTGTCCCTGTCCTGTTTAGCTCTGTGTCTCTGCAGGTCACCTTCTCATCTCCTCCTTGCGCTCGACAAAAATCAATGCTCTAATTTGCCAGAGAGCAACAAAACAACTCTGATGCCTGAAACAGAAATCGGATCGTATTCCTACAGGCTCGGTGCTAAAAATGGTGCTGGTTGCTGTAACGCACCTTCTCTCTGGCAGGTCAGGATGCTCTCGCGTGGCCTGGGGGGATCTGAGGGGCACAGACCCCCAGTGGCAGTGGGGGTGATGCTCAGCACCCACTCAGTGACATCCCCTCCTTGTCCCTAGGGAAAGCCACTGCCCGCTGGGGGCCGTTCAGTTGGGTTGAAAGAGGGGGGGCACAGATCCCAACCCATCTCTTAATCTTCAGGTGTGAGAAGTGGGGGATGTCCCCCCTTCCCCCTCCCCGTTGCCATGAGCGTATTACACCAGAGCTAGAGGTTCCATCCTGTCCGCAGGGCAAAAAAAAAGGAGCATCCCCAGCTGATGAACGTCATCATCTTTCTGCCCAAGGTTGGCAGAAAGAGCCGTGGCAGAGGCAGGAGCTGAGCCCAGACCCACCGCCTTGGCCCCAGAGCTGTTTCCTCCCTCTCCTGCCGCTGCAGTTCCCATCTCTCCTCCAGCCGCTGAGTAATGGCTCTGGGAAGATGACACGGCACTGATTTAGGGGCTTGACCTTGGGAATGCTCCTGAAAAAGCTGCGGTTTCCTGAGCGCAGCTTCACATCGCCTTTTATGAACACTTTACAGCTTACAGATATATTTGGGTATCTAGCAACAACAACAAAAAAATAAAAAAATATGCATGCAAGAGAGAAAGAAGGGATGAAGAAAAAAAAAAAAACCAACACAAACCGCCCATCCCTTTTATATCTCCAGGCTGCCTTCAGCAACAGCATTCCTAAATAGGAGAGGTTAAATATATTGCTGCCATTACACTCTACAAGGAACACATTCCATAAAAACGAAGGTGCCGTAAATTATACAAATATGATGCTAACAAGCCAGGAAATGCACTGCTAATGAGGTCAGCTATAGAACTCCCGCAGTGCTGCAAATCATGTGCCAATCCAGCGCAGGAGGTGCAGGAGCAGCCCTGGGTCAGCATTTTCTGAGCCCATTTGTAACCCGCTGTTCGGCGAATAGTTATACAGGTAGATAAAAATCCTCCTCCTCTCCTTGTTTATGTGTCAAATAACCAAGGCAGCAGACAATCAGGCTTTGCATTAATGTGCCTCGCTATTATGCCGATTGTTCTGTGGCACAGAGTGGAGAATTAGTCACTCCGATGTGCAAATATTGGTTACAGTTTGGAAGCCTGCGTGCTTTTGTGTTCCTATCAGACCTGCTCCTGGAGGAATTATACGTGCTGGCACCAGGGTTTCTGGGTTGTTGGTTGTTTTTGTTTTGTTTTTTTTTTTCCTTTCCTTGTACATACTGTGTTTGCTAAAGCTCTTGGAAAAAAAAAAAATAATAAAATCAAATAAACATGTTGGCGGCAGCTAAGTTATTAGCTCGCTCTGCCTTCCTCCCCTGTTAGGCAGCGGGACAATAAACACGTTGAAATGTGGCATTTAGGAGCCAAAACAAGAAACCTGCCCAAAAACGGTGAGCCTGAAAAATAATCTCAACCCTCTTCGGGCTGTTTCACCCCAGAATCTGAGGCGAAGCCCCCCCACCCCACCCCTGGCAGCAGTGCAAGGGAGCTGGGATGGTAGGGGGGGGCTAGGGGTCCGCCTGCAGCCCCCACCTCTGGAGGGGAGCGATGCTCTCCATCAGAGCATCACCCACCTGGAGATCACTTGGCTGTTTCTGCAAAGCTCAGCTGCTGCTGTGAGCCGGGCAGGGAGCCTCGGGGGGGACCCAGAGCCAAGACCTCCCCAGCCTCGTGGTCCAGGACCTCTTCTCCTCCGCATCAGGGCAAGCGGAAACACCCCAAAATAGCCCTCACCCCACAGAACGAGCCCAGGCTGGGCTGCATTTCCAGGTTTTCCATCAGCTCTTTTTTCTACCCCACGGAGGACGGGATTCTGAGCACGAGGTGCTGTCTGGGGACAGGGGTCCCACCATGTCACGGTCACCCTGTTTCTCCCAAGCCCCGTGCTTGCAGGCTCAGCACCAAAGGACTATGTCCTGAAAAGCTTCTGCTGTCACATTCACCTTCCTGGGGAGGGGAGATGGGGTGCTCAGAGCAGATAAATGCTGCTGGTCCCCGAGCTGCGGGCCCAGCTTGGGCAAAGTATGAAATATGCATTTCTGCCTTTCATTTCCATATGGTTTTTATGGGTCCTCCATGCAGAAACGAGAGCAAAAGCCTCATTCAGAAGGCTCCCAGCTTGGCAGATTTATTACCAAATTAAGGAAGGAGGAAGCACATCAGCTGTCTGGCCCAGGTAGAGGGGATTATCTCTGCTTGAGAGGAACCAGACAAAGCCATGGCTTGGGCTCAGAAAGGCTCCCCATCACCTCCAATAAAGACTGTGAAGTTTGGAGAGAGCTCTGTGGCAAAAACAGCCTTTTTTTTTTGTGTGTGTGTGTGCTGACAGTTTGTGTGGCTGCTTGGCCACCCGAGAGCCAGCCGAGGCCACCCAGGGCAGGGACCAGCCCAGAGCTCCGAGCTTGTTGTCTCTCCTCATGCAAATAACTGTTGCGAGCAGAAAGGCATTTCTATATTTAATAAGCTGGATATTTACGTTAACTAAATAGCAGCTAATTATGAAAACATACTTAAGAGTCTGAGCAATTAAGCAATAATATATTACATAGTTATCGAGCCTCCAATACACATGTCCTTAATAATCAAAATATTAATATGCAGCTACTCTTCTATTATACGGCAACTCCGCTATTATACAGAGAGTGTCCTATTACTGCCAAATTAAATGCATAGTTAGGCGAATTTAGGACACTTAATTTAATGTGCTCCCAAGAGTTCACTGTGGCAGATTCTGCAAGACAGGCCTCTGTCTAGGTAGCAGAGAATTCCTGGAATTGCTCCTTGCTCCAAAGCCACGCGGCTTGGGTGGCTCAGGGACACGGTTAACCCGTCCGTGGCAGCAACTTGCGATGGAAAAGGCTAATTCCAGGGGCTGTGCTCTTACCTGCCCATAAAAGCCACCACCAAGAATGAAAGGATGACATCCAAAGCGGTTTTTTAATGGATTGCACCAGAAATGAGATAAAGAGAGATTGTGAAGCGGAACGGGAGCTGAAGATGGATGGGAAGGAAGCAAAAGGGGTCAACAGCGGGCAGATGCCCGTGTTGTCCCAAACACAGAGTCTTCATTCCTCCAGTTGCCGGGATCAGAGTCCAGGGACTGAACTGGTAGGTGTCTGTCAGCTCAAACTCTGTGTCTTCCCCCCATATAAATACCGTCTGGTTGTATCTAGACACTGATCTGTGGCAAGGGGAGCGGGTGTGAAACAAACCTGTAAATCCCAGCTGTATAAGACATATTTTTATGTGGCAGATTTTTATGTGGCCTGGGACGTGGCAATCCCAGGCACAAATCCAGGTTGGGCAGAGAGTGGCTGGAGAGCAGCCCTGAGGAGAAGGACTTGGGAGTACTCATGGATGAGAAGCTCCACACGAGCCAGAAACATGTGCTGGCAGCCCAGAAAGCCAACCCCATCCTGGGCTGCAAAAGCAGCGTGACCAGCGGGGACAGGGAGGGGATTCTCCCCCTCTGCTCTGCGCTCCTGAGACCCCACTTGGAGTCCTGTGTCCATCTCTGGAGTCCTTAACAGAGAAAGGACATGGACCTGGTGGAACGGGTCCAGCGGAGGCCACCAAGATGCTCCGAGGGCTGGAGCCCCTCTGCTGTGAGGACAGGCTGAGGGAGCTGGGGCTGTTCANACATAGTTATCGAGCCTCCAATACACATGTCCTTAATAATCAAAATATTAATATGCAGCTACTCTTCTATTATACGGCAACTCCGCTATTATACAGAGAGTGTCCTATTACTGCCAAATTAAATGCATAGTTAGGCGAATTTAGGACACTTAATTTAATGTGCTCCCAAGAGTTCACTGTGGCAGATTCTGCAAGACAGGCCTCTGTCTAGGTAGCAGAGAATTCCTGGAATTGCTCCTTGCTCCAAAGCCACGCGGCTTGGGTGGCTCAGGGACACGGTTAACCCGTCCGTGGCAGCAACTTGCGATGGAAAAGGCTAATTCCAGGGGCTGTGCTCTTACCTGCCCATAAAAGCCACCACCAAGAATGAAAGGATGACATCCAAAGCGGTTTTTTAATGGATTGCACCAGAAATGAGATGAAGAGAGATTGTGAAGCGGAACGGGAGCTGAACAAGGGGTTCAAGGCCAGGCTGGATGGGGCTTGGAGCAACCTGGTGTGGTGGGAGGTGTCCCTGCCCAGGGCAGGGGGGTTGGAACTGGATGATCTCTGAGGTCCCTTCCAACTCTAACCATTCTATCCTTCTATGATTCTATTTCTCCTGCTCAAGAGCTGCCACATCCCTGCACCAAAGGGCTGGTTCTGGCTGCACAGAGCCCAGGGGTGCCCCAGCATCCAGCTCCTGCCCCGCGATACTGTGTTTTATAGGACTTTTTAATCAAACCCCACTGCAGCAGGCTGCACTCTTCATGGCTTTACACATTTGCTGGGGTGCAGAGTGGGTGTGAAATGCAAGCAGGCTGATTCCCTACCAATTTACACCTTGTTCTCCATTGAAATAACTAAGGATAGGCAGGGCAGGGCTTGGGAAAAAACTGGTTTTGGGGTTTTGTGCTACTGCAGTGGTGGGGAGAAGGCAGAAGTGTGAGTTCTGCTGTTCGGAAGGTCTTTTAATTCAGAAAGCTCTTAATTTTAGCATGTGAATTTACTTCTGTGCTTACTCTGTCCAAGCAGTTCCTCTCAAGATGCCTGGGGTTGTTTGGGGAGCTCTGATATTCACTGGTCAGCAGTTAAATCCCTCGAGAGCTGGGATGCCAGTTGGGGCTGCAGGGTGAGCACTGGGGAGACAAACTGGGGGCTTCCCTGTTGCTGGGGTCTCTCCCTAATGTACCTGTCTGTTGGCAAACTGGTCTATACTGGTCCCTTAGTGAGTGAAGCTGGTGCTTCTGAGTTGTGTCTGGGTGCCAGCTGCCTCTGGGGTGACCTGCAGTGTGTTGTCCTTGCTTTGCCTGTCAATGTGGCTTTTTCTGCCAGAGCTTTGATGGAGCGAGGCTCCAGGACATGAGCAGCCTGAGTTTTATTTTTTTGGGGGGGCTGGGGGAGGGATGATTCCTGCTTCTGAGCTGCTGCTATGGACCTGGAAAACCACAAAATGCCCTTTGCTTCCTTCTCTCCCCCTGTTTGGTGGGGGACCAGGTCACGGTGGAGCTGGCAGAGGGTGGTGAGGGTCTGCTGGGCTCCGGGGAGGTCAACCAAAAAGCAGCAGTGTCCTCCTACCCCCTGCCCTGCTCTGCAGAGGTGCTGCTGCCCCCGCTGCTCGTGGTCCTATGTTTTTAAGGACTTATCTGCCATGTGGCTTCCAGTTGGGATGATTTATGGGGTGAGGAAAGCACGCTGATAAATTTTACGGCTGGGCCCTGCGCAGACTTGGGGTATCAACAGCCCCATCCAGACAGCCCTAATGGAAACTGCCGGCACCGGAGAGCAGGGCGTTATTTATGACTGTCTGTAATGCCACCCTTGGAAATTTATCCTCACTTCTGCCGGGCAGGCTGGAGCTGCGGCGTGGAAGGGGAACACGGAGAGGAAAGGGCAGGATGGGGAATTTTTTTTTGGGGGAAAGAGAGCAGAGGGACCGTGTGAGTGAGCCCAGGGGCTCAGCAGAGCCCAGCCAGGCTTCATTTTGGTGAGGGACGGCGGGGGGAAGGATGTGCTGGTGCCTTCCTGGGCTCAGCTTCAGCCATAAGCTCCAAAAGATGTCACCAAGACCTTGAGCATGGTCTAAGGGGGCAGCTGGGAATGTCCCTTCCCAAGCTGGTGTCTCCCGGCTGGGGCGATGCTGCCGCACAGGGAGAGGGTCCTCAGGGCCACGTGTGGTCCCCAAGGCTTGGTCCCGCTGCCTGGTCCTAACGCTGTGAGCAGCCAGCGGGGCTGAGGGGACACCGAGCCCCAAGGTCACCTAAGAAATCCATGGGGAAAAGCAACCCCAAGAAGAGAGGGTGGAAAATCAAAGCCTTCCTGGCTGGTGGCGGGCTGGGAAAGCAGGGGATAAATCAGGGAGGGGGTGTGGGGAGATGAGAGATGCTGGTCCCCCCTCTTCTCAGCCAATGCTACATTTGCTGGAGGAATGAAAAAAATAATAAATTTTTTAAAAAATTAAAAGGGAGCAGCTATAAAATCTAGTTACTAATAAAATGTTCCAGGAAGATGAATTCTTCCGATATAATGGTGATCCCTGATACTGAAATGTTCCACAAATACATTTTCATAGCCCCACTCAGTATTATTTGTAGATCTTTTTGCAACCCTTGTCAACAAATTCCTGATAAAAAGGAGACACTTTGCTGTGTGCTAAAGCTATGAATTTAAGAAGTGTCAACTGGGCCTTATTTATGGCGCAATCTTTGGCTTTCTCATTTTACTGATGTGGTTTGGTGCCGACTCGCTGCCGCGCTCACGCGCCCTCCCTCCTCCTGCCCCGGGTTGGGATATTAATACCGCCGCTGTCTCGGGGAGAGCGCTGACTTTCTCAAGGTGCAGAGAAGTTAAGCTCTGCAGACCAATCTCTCCGAGTAGGAAAATCCATCAAGGGAATGGGGTGGGGGTGGGGGTGGGGGGGGAAAAAACCCCACCGCCTTGGCAAAGGTGGAAATTCTCCTGGGCGATGTCGGTGTTTGCTCCGGTCTCCCCAGGCTGAGTGGTTACGGCTGCGGGGACCATGTGAGTGAGCCCAAGGGCTCAGCAGAGCCCAGCCAGGCTTCATCTTGGTGAGGGACGGTGGGGGGAAGGATGTACTGGTGCCTGCCTGGGCTCAGCTTCAACCATAAGCTCCAAAAGATGTCACCGAGACCTTGAGCATGATGTAAGGGGGCAGCTGGGACTGTCCCTTCCCAAGCTGGTGTCTCCTGGCTGGGATGATGCTGCCGCACAGGGAGAGGGTCCTCAGGGCCACGTGTGGTCCCCAAGGCTTGGTCCCGCTGCCTGGTCCTAACGCTGTGAGCAGCCAGCGGGGCTGAGGGGACACCGAGCCCCAAGGTCACCTAAGAAATCCATGGGGAAAAGCAACCCCAAGAAGAGAGGGTGGAAAATCAAAGCCTTCCTGGCTGGTGGCAGGCTGGGAAAGCAGGGGATAAATCAGGGAGAGGGTGTGGAGAGACGAGAGGTGCTGGAAATTCTCTGGAAATTCTCCTGGGGCTGTTGGGTGATCCCAATGTTTGCTCCGATCTCCCCAGGCTGGGTGGTTACGGCTGCAGGGACCTGGGGACAACAGGTGAGGAAGGAGGTGGTTCAATAGAAGTGTAATCCCTGTGGAATGGGATGGAGGGAGTGGGAAGGGGAAGGTCGGGAGCTTCCTCCCCATGTGAGCCAAAGGGCTGCTGCTGCCTGCCCCTGCCTTTCCCTTCATGGGCTAGAAAGAGGGAAAATGGCTCAAAATCCTACCTGGAAATGGGGGTTGTACCTCTGGGGTGTCCAGGGATGGAAGGGACACCTTGGAGGACAGCAAAGGACTATGTGAGGAGCGAGATGTTAATTAGTGAGTGCCCCCGGCAACGAGCAGGGCAAGAGGCGGTGGGCTTAGGGCGAGAAGGGCATCTCTGCCAACGTACAGCAGAGGACAAAATCATCAAACTTGTTTCTGTGTGAAGTTCGGCCAGAAATTTTCATCTCAAAGCCTGCGTTTGGTGTCTGGCCGACCAGCAAATGCTGGTTTGCCTGGGGAGAGCTGCCTTGCCCAGCTGTAACTCACAGCTGGATGCTTAACTTGCCTTTAGAAGTTGGAGCTCGGGGTTGATTTAGGTTCCTCTGCTGAGGCCTGGGTTGAGCAATGATCCTGTGACTCACGGCTTTGCCTCAGGCTCGCCCTCCGCAAACGCTTCATCCAAGACTAATAAAGGAGGCTGTGTAAAGCCTGGGGTCTTGGGAAAGACTTTTCCGGTACAAATCCATGTACAAATCAACAACAGATTATTCAGAGTTGGTGCTTGGAGGGGTGGTGACTGGTTACTGAAAGAACTGCTAGTAGGAAGTTCGACTTTGTGAGTTTGCTCACAGAAAGCTGTGGCAGGGTGGAGAGGCTGCATGGAGCTGGGTGAAGGTCTGGAATTCCATCTTGCTGCTGGAGACACCCCCCTCCCAGGGTCCCAGCCTTTTGCTATTCCCAGGGAAGGAGCTCCCAGTAGCCCCTGAATGGAATGACTACCCTGGAATGACTGGGTATCACAGGCTGGAGCAAGGGCTGGACCACCTGGCTGGGGCAGGAGGAGGGATGCTGCAGCACCAAAAGACCTCCTTGGTACCCTGGAAGGGAAACTCGGCTGTGACCGTGGTGGGAAGCTCCTGAGGAGCATCGGTGGGTGCAGTTTGCAGGGGGGGAACCATGGGTGGAGGGAGAGGCTGGGCTGCCACGGGTGCGATGGCCTCGTCTGCCTCCAGAGCTCCTCTCTGTGCCCTCCTCTGGCCTGAGCTCTGCTTCTGCAGTCTCCTCCCAGACCCAAGCCACAAAGACAGAACCAGGAGGCAGCAGTGGGGGTCAGCAAAGGGCACCCAAGCAAAGTGCCTGGATCAGGGAGGAGTTTTCAAGGTGGAAACTTCAGGCAAAAAGACACTTTCTAGGTCCTCTGCTCTCACGAGCATCATCTGCTCTTCAGTGCACCTCTCCCTCTTCCCCAAAGGGTCTTTTGCTGGTCCCTGGGGTGGAGATGCTTGTCTCTGTGGTGGAGATCCCCACTCATGCTCCCCACAGATGGGATGATGATGGGATCCCCACTCATGCTCCCCACAGAGCACAGCTGTGCCTGCCTGAGGGTGCCCCGAGCCTCCCAGGCTGTGTGGGACCAGGGGCACCATCTTCCCACTCTGACACCTGAACTGGGAGCACTGGGATTCCCAAGGACCAAGGACCAGTGAGCATGGCCTGATTTCTCCCGCTCTCGCTGAGGTGCTTGGGTGCTTTGGGGACAATTAAGCTCCCAATTTGTAGATCCTGTTTTAACTCTGGCACGTGTTCATAATTTAAGGCTTTAACCATGGGACTTGGTTAACACCGGAGCCCACTCCCCCCTGCCCGTACCTTTTGTTTGGGTGATTTACTGTTCCTCTGTGCCCCTCTGCCCACCGAAATTCATAACAGCTTTCACACAGCAATAGAAAGCTCGTAATTATAGCTCTGTCTGGTAGTGCCATTGGAGCCAAAGGGCCTGCTGGCACTTTCTTTTAACAGGGATCCAGTTCCCAGCTGGAATGAAATTTGCCCTGCTGACGGGGTCTTTTTATTAGTTTGTTTGAGCCCTTATTAAAAAAATACTCGGGTTCTTTTGGCAGCCCCAGTCCCGTGTGCTCCACCTTTGGGGTCTCTCGGGCTCGGAGGTTTCAGAGGAGCCTGGGGAGTTGGGTTCGGCAGCGCTCGGGCGCTTCCACCCCAGAGCCCGTTGCCCTTGGGCTGCTGCTGCCGCCCGGGACAGTGATACCCATTGTTTGCTTTTTTTGTATAAGAGTGGTCGATTTTTTTTAATTATTCAAAGTCGCCCTGGCAAACGTGCCAGAAATCAGGTATAACCCAATAAAAGCCGTCCTGTTTAGGTGCTTGCTGATCGGCACGGCTCGCTATCCACTGCAGCTTCCCCACCACCACCACCCCGTGCCTTTAACTCCATTTGTGTTTCTTAAAAAGGAGGTGATTTACCTTCTCACAGTGAAATGTCACGTTGGGGTGACAGAGATCCTCCCCCGCATCAGGGATGGGATCCCAAGGACTTGCTCAGGGGAAGGGATCATCCTCTGCCCCCGGAGATGTCTTAAACCACAACGAAGAGGGGGAGGAGAGGGAGGAGGAAGGGCAGAAAGCAAGCACGGATGGAAAAGCAAAGGTGTTCCCAGGGTGGATGAGAGAGGTAGTGCTTGGGGAAACACTTTGGTTTTGCTTTGTCTCCTGTGTTTTTTGTCTGGGGACCTCCCTCAGTGTATGAGCAGCTCTTGGAAGCCACCAGAGGTGATGGATGTCTCACCCAGGGGTGGGGAGGGGGCTGGTGTGACCAGTGACCACCACGCAGCCCCAGAGGAGCTCAAACACTTCTCATTCCTGAGGATTTACTCCTCACTTACCTCTTGGAGTAGGTAGGATGTTGTGGAAGGGCCAAGTGTGGGGTGGAGGTGTCTCCAGAGGGGACCCATGCTGCTTTGGGAAGCAGGGGTATCCATGGGGTATTGAGCTTCTGTGGGTGCCCAGGTGCTCCCCTCTCCTTCCAACCCCACAGATCGCTGCTCAGACACTCACCAAAGAGTCACTCCACCTTATTTTCAGCCCTTCTGGGGAAGCTGCCAGCCATTCCTTGCAGGGTCCTTGGCCCGGGCACCCCTCTTGTGGGGCTAACTGAGCCATGGAGCCAGGAGACGTGGAGAATCCAGTTACAGGGATTGGAGCCATGAGACAACTTCCAAAAATAGCAAGAAAGACCAGAATAGGTGGGTCATGAATCTTGGGGGACAGAAAGCAGGTCCAGGAACACAGCGGGGGGGGACACATGCCTCCAATGTGCCAGCCGTGCCCCAGCCCACGTCAGGTTTCGAGGTGTAAATTCCCATCAAGAAACTGGATGAAAGGAGAAGGGCGTCATCTGAGCTCTGCATGGCGGATTTACAAGGAGGGATCAGGCAGGCACGGTGGGATCACGGGAACTAAGCCCAGGGAACGCTCCCGGCAGCAGGCGACGGGGGAGAGCATCGCTCCTCACCGCAGGCTGGCACTGCCAAATCCCACCGGGTTTTTAGCAGCAGAAGGCACGTTTCACTAAAATTCCAATGGCAAAAGGGTAACAGTGAAGATCTCGGGGCATTTCTTAGTGTAGTTTGATGTTTGTGGCGGAAAATGGAAGGATAGGAGCGGGTCCAGGCCGGCTGGAGGGAGGTGGCAGCTGCTGTGGTCACCCCTTCCCAGCTCCTGTGCCACCCAGTCCTGGTGCCGTTGGTGGCAGAGTAGGGCTCCTCGGGAAGACTTGGGTTTTTTTCTCACGAGGCTTTCTCATCAGCCCAATTTGTGGCAACTTTAGTCCTAGGTCATGCCCCAGGCTGCTAGGGATACCTCCCTTGTCGCAGCTGAGACAAGACCTTTTATTCATATTGCCAGAGGGTTTCTTTAGCCAAAATGCTTCATATTTAAGAACTAGACCCTCTGAAACGGTACCATCTTCTCAGCGTTGTCTGTCTGCGATGAGGAAAAGCAGAGACTAATAGTTCTGTGCATTCCTCTGGTGACTGGAAACGCCGGGTCTTTGTGTTAGTACTTGTAGTTGGAGGCAATTGCTATGTGTTAACCAGAGACCACAGCCTGTATTTATTTACCTCCGAAGAGTTTTATTGCTCACACACACACACACACACATTCTTTGCTGATGGGAACATCCTGCGAGCGCAGCTCCGTGTGTGCCAAGGTTCTGCAAACCAAAGGGCCGGATCTTGCAAGATTTTCCTGCTCCGGGGGTCAGCTCACAAAAAAAAAAAAAAGGAGGTCATTCAAAAAGACAAGTGATGTTTAGAAACTGATAACCGCCGGGTGCTGCTGAAAGGGATTTGATTTCCCCATCTAAAAGGGGATCTTTGATTAGTGACTGATGGGGCAACTTCAAAAGCTCACGNCCTGGCACCCACGGTGAGGGGGACCCGCACAACCCTGTGGCTCCTCTCTGAGGTTGGCTCTTGCTCACACCGGGGGGGGCTTCACCGGGGTGGGTCTGAACCGCAGCCTTTGCTGCCGGTCGAAGGCACTGGACGTTACTGGGAACTCCCCAGTTTGAAGGTTTTGGAAGGGTCCAGCTTCCCCGTTGGGTCTGTTTGCACTTACTTGGCAGTTAGGGTGCCCCGGGGTGATGCCACGGGGCATGTCCTGGGCTGAGGCTGTTGGCATTCCCTGTGACAGCGAGCGCTGACGGAACCCCCGCTATCCCATCCTCGGGTTTAGGCGTAAAATGTGCCACACCTGGAAGTAATTAGAATGAATTTTTACTAATTCATAGCTAATTGCACAATTACTCTTCTGTGAAAGATTCAACTCTCAAAAGACACTTCAACACATGAAATAAGTTTCTCCAAATCTGTCTTGGAGGGGGAAAAAAAAAAAAGCATGAAAACATTAGGCTGGATCCAAAACATGATTTATTTTATTTTTTTCTTTTTCCTTGTCAAATTAAGTAATTCCCTCTGAATGTGCTTCAAAATGCTCTGAGCTGACTGGGTTGCTTTCTCTGGTGATTTCCAAAGGGGAGAGGCGGGGGGCATCCATGTGAGCTGCGTTCCCGGGGCGCACCAGCCCAGGAGCCGCGTTCCCCATCGCCTGGCATCCCTTGGCCCTGCGGGGTGGGCAGCGGCGGCTCGGCCCGGGGCTGGCCGTGCTCTTGGCTCCGTGCAGAGGAGAAGCCGAGCTCCTGGGACCGGTGGTACTGTGGGAAAGGAGTTTCCCAGCCTTGGCCCCCGCAGCCCCCCTGGTGCGGGATGGTGCCGTGCGGGGAGCAAACCCCAACCCACCCGCTTTGACGAGTCGCTTGACGCGGTGTCTATATCTCCTGCGCGCTTGCAAATGATGTTTACTATTTAATAAGATGTGATGAGACTGTTCTGATACTTCAAAGGCAGCTGACAGTTTTGTTAGAGATAATCAAGGAACTTTTGGACAATTACGGTGAAGGCTTTGACAGCAAGAAAACGCATAAACCTTGTAACTGTAACGAGCACCAAAGTCAAAGATTCTTCCCTGGAAACAACTTGAATATTCATTTTATCCATTAAGTGTCACCTTTTTTATTTATTTATTTTTATTCCATGCTTTTTTTATGTCACTTTGCTCCCTTCGTGCCTGGGAGAGCTCTTTTCTTGTTACAAGATGTGAATCTTCCCACCTTCTTGAACTTCCTCCGCTCCAAACGGATGGGAATCAGGGGGGGGGAACACACTGTGGTCCCCATTTTATGGGTTCCTTCTAAGCCCAAGAAGCTCCAGTTCCTCTCTGAGCCCTCCCAGAGCTGCAGCAGCGAGGTGATGGGCTGGATATGGCCAAAAGGAAAAAAATCCGAGTGACTCCCTAGGGATGGGATTGGAGCTGGGAAATGAAGAATACGAGTAATTCAGCCAAGATGGGCAAAACTTAAATATCCCTTGAAAGCATCTGACAAAGCAGGTGAATCAGAATGAAAACCAGCTGAGCTCTTCCTCTGGGTCATCCGATATGCTGATTCCCCCTAATATTGATTGATGTTTAGCTTATAGACATATTGTCAAGCAGACACACAGGGCTTTTTTCCAGTTGATGTTCAGGGAGAGTGTTTCATTTAATCACAGACCTTCTATCGCTCAAGCCAGCAAGAAGGAAATTTGATAATATGGACATAAAGCTAAAGCCACTGATCTAATAAGAGTTTTGTGTGGTGTTGGCAGGAACAGGCGGTGACAGGTCCACGATGTGCTCGGGTGAGAATTACCCGGTACAGGAGCCAGCACCCCCTGCTACCCCATCAGCACACCGAGGAGAGAGAACTGCTAATTGGGGACAACTTTCAGGTTGTGTTGGATCAGCCTGACCTTCGGAAGGATGGGGGAATGGCCGTGACAAGCGATGTGGGGCTGCCTCTTGTTGGGGGGTCCAAACCCCCTCTCTGGGTGTCCCCCCAGGAGGTGATGGGGGGATGCTCTGTGCTTCTTCTGCCTTTAGTTTCGCTGGTGTACGATGCCTGTGTCCCCTTTTCTGTTTCCATCCCCATCGAGCTGGACCCCCCCAGCCCCTCCAGCGCTTGGGGACTGGCTGTGAGTGACCCCCCAATCCCCTCCACCCCACCTTTCCTGGCTGCTTCAGTGCCCTGCATCGCATCCTCCAGTAGTCACTCAGCAAAGTAATTGGCCAAAGATTATTCTGTATAATTGAATGGCAGGGGCTTTGTATACCAAACAGGGACTTGTCTTTGTCAAAAAGTCTTTACAAAGTATCCGGCTTCGGGTGTCAGGGAGGACAAGTTTTTTAATCATGTTAAAATGATTTATTTAAACGTCAAGCCATGTCACCTCACTTCCTTTCATTTTTCAAACTGTTTGTGTTTTTTCTGGATGATAAATTTATCTTCAGACAGCCTCAATATGACTAATTAACTTTGAAATATAAGAACCAGATGTGTGAGCTGGAGAGCTTTCTGAACTCATGCCAGGCATTTTTTTCCCCCCCCTCCTCCTCCCATTCCCTCTCCTCTCCCTTTCCCCGCTGCCTGCTCCGAAATTGCTTTGCAGACAACCACGGCACGTGGAAAAAAAGCCCAGAGAAGAGATGGACCGACCCTCTCCCCCCTCCAGCCCGGCTCTGCCCCAGCCCGGGTTAGATATTTTTACCTCTGGAGATGGCTCCTGCAGTGACGGGATGAGCTGCCGACGTCCCCACGTACCTGCCGTGATGGTATTTAATGTGGAAAGCAAGCTGCCACCAGTCGTTTGCCACATGAAAGGAAATCAAGGCTGGATGTGACACGAAGTGATTTCTTTTCAAGAAGATCCTCCCGTGTGAAGTGGGTTTTCCCATTCTCCTCCTTTCAGGAGACGATCACGCCGAGCTGCTGGAAAAAGGGAAACATTTATGTACCCATTAATTAAGCAAAGCCTCTCAGCTTAATTTTTCTTGCTTTAATGTAGGGTTTTGCCCCTCTGGCAGGCACAGGATGAGGATGGGAGTGGGTGGGCGAGGGCTGGCTCCTGGCTCTGGGGTCTCCTCCCCTTGCCACGGTGCCCACCACCCTCCCAAAAGCACCCCAGACCCTCAGCTGGGGGCAGCTGGAAGGGTGCAGGGGGTCTACAGCGGTGCCAGAGCAGCACCCAAGCCCCCCAGAAGTGCGTGGGGTGAGGGGGACAAGCACGTGATGGCCAAGTGCTGCCACCCATGAAGGCAGCAGAGAGCGAAGACAGTAAATAACGGTCTGTCCCCTCTCTCGTGCACTTCGTGTGACAAAAGACTCGAGAATCACAAAATACGCTGCAGCCAATTGCTGCGAGAGCTGGCTCTGATTCACTTTGTGTTCCACAGAGCTGTCCTGTTTCAAAGCCCGTGGACAAATACCAGCTTTGAATTTTAAACCATTTTTCATTTCACAGCTCAATCGGGCGTGAGCCATAAGCGGCGTGAGGGCCGGGTGGAGAGGCTGGGGCTGAAACGAAGCGCTGGGACCGGCTCTGGCCCAGGCAGGGTTCCTGAGGTGATGGTGCTGCCTACGCTCTGCCCGGCTCAGGGAGGAAAAATGAATTTTCTAGGATCCTGATGATGAGAAAACCCTTCCTTACCCAGAGCCTTGGGCTGGGGCAGCACCCCTCGGCACTGCTAACGAGCCCCGCGACTGATGGGGCTGGTGAGACGTGATGGAGGGATGTGGGAAAACCCTGGGATGCACGGGTACCACAATCCTGCTGGAAGGGATGTCCCTGCCGGGAGCTTCCTGGGTCAAAAGATCAACCCCAGCATCTCCAGAGGAGCCAGGGTGGCAAGACAAGGCATTGATTTTTTTTTTTTCTGCCCCTTTTTGGGGCTCTGGTGGCTCCAGCCAGGCACATCAGGGAAAACACAGCAGGGAATTGCCTGGCTCTGCTCCGGTCCTGCCAGGGATGTGCCATCCCTGCCCCACGCTGGGTCCCCACGTCACCAGGGGAGCGACATCGCCCGTCAAGCAAACTTCAACAAATGTCTTTTCAGCCAAAACAGATTTTTCAAACAAAATGTAAATATTCATGTAAAAATGTTGATTTCGGTGGAGATTTTCCTGATCTTGGAACTGGTAATCAAAATAGTGTTTTTTAAATTGCTGTTTTTAAAGGCTTTTGGGAATTTGTGTGTGGTGGTTTGTTGGTTTTTTTTAAGTTTTCATTTCAACGACGCTGAATTTATTCTGTGGAAAAACTGCAGTCAAAATTATTGGGTCAGTGTGTTAAAGGGAGGTGGCTGATGGTTTTTTAACCACTTCCAGCACGTGGGCTTTTACGAGTGCGCTTTGCATTGCTCCTGCCCTCATCTCTGAGAGGCGAGGTCAATTCTTTTTGGGCTTCATCCCACCGGAGCTTTGCCCACCCGGCACCCGAGGAGGACTCTGTGCCCTGGGCAGCAGCTCACTCGCATCCACATCCAAGGAAAAATGGTACAGATACCCTCTGGTTGGCCAGGAACACTGGAAGAGTCGATGCCATGAGGGCAAATACGTGGATAAACTGTGTTGCTTGGCATGAGGTGGCCCAGGGATCCTCCTTCTGGGCTTCTCTTTCCTCCAGCAGATGAAACTCCATCCAGAGGCTGTGCCCGCAGTGAGGGGAGGGATGCAGGTCGGGGATGGAGCCGGAGGGGACGTGGTGCAGGGGCATCCCTGCTCCTCTCCCCCAACACAGGGAGCCCACGCCAAGGCATCGCCCTCCACCCACGGCTTGTTAGGGCCATAATGGAACATTTCAAGCACAACGAGCTGAACTTTCCCCTCCCTGAGCCTCAGCCGTGCCCTAAATATACATAACAAGCTGCGAAAGCATCAGCCCATGTTGACAGCCTTGATGTCTTGGCGGGCAGGATCCAACAGCATCCCCCACTGTATGGCGCTAGATATTTAATAAAGTAAAAACCCCCAGGATCAAGAAGGCTGCAATCCCTCCCAGCTCCTTTCTTCTGTTTTGCTCGAGCTCTTTCAAGCCTGCCTCCCGTCTCTCTCCAGAAAATCCTTTCATGCCTCCCTCACCAGACTGACATTTTGACAAGTTGCCACGAGTGACATCTGATTTGTACAAATTTCAAGACTAATAAATCTACCTGTCAAAGCGGAAACTTTAAAAGGAGCTAAGCCCAGCGGGTATAGTTTAACAGAACTCAAGTTGATGAAACTGTAGGATGGAGAAATTATATCTGTCACAATCCACCCACATTAGTTCTGTAGAGATGTTGGCAACTGAAACAAACGTCTTTCACANTTGATGATGTACCATAAAATCATAGCCTGAAAAAAAAAAAAAAAAAAAGAAAAAAAAATAAAAGGAGACTGTTAATACTGTGAGTAACAAGTAACAGTTCTATTTGTAAACTAGCAAATTTATTTATTTAATTTTTAATTTGCTTGTAGATGCGTGAGGGAAGGAGCGACCCTCTCTGCTCCTTCACACCAGCGGCAGCCCCGGTGATGTGGCACGAGGTGCTGGTCCTTTCAGCCCCCTCCCCATGTTCACCGGCCCCTCGCTGTGGTTCTGCCAACACAGGGACGATGCTCCTGTGAGGCCACGGGGCTCAGTGCCATCCTGATGGATCTGGCCACCAATCCCACTGGGTTTCTCCCCCTCTTTGGGCCAAGCTCCATCCCCCAGCCCTCCTTTTTGTGCTGGTGTCTCCTTCTGTTGGTCAACCCCCAGGGCCAAGAGCCTGGGTGCTGCCGGACTTATCTCCCATCTACAAACCTGAAACTTTTTAAGGGTTCTGCTCATATCCCCAGTTTGTGGTTCTTTTCCCCAGGAGGCTGCAAACACCCGCAGCTGAGGGTCTGGGAGCTGGGCACAGGCTTTCCTGGGGGGCTCTGTCGGTGCAGAGGCAGTGTTGGGGCTGCAGGGAAGGAGACCCCAAACCCATTCCTGTTCCCCCACCTTGGATCCAGGGTCTGGAACCCCATTTTGCTCCTGCTGGGTATTTGAAGAGGAGGTTGGAGAAGCCTCCAGATGCGCCGAGGGAGGGAGATGCAATCTCGTACCCGGCTGAAATTTCCCTTTTTTATTGCGTCTTCTCGTTGAGACACACAGACGTGAACAGCCAGTTCATTCCGCCGCTTGGAAAGAGATTGATGTGAAAGTCGCACGTTGCATGAAACTCCCGTGGCCACGTCTGCGGCGCTGAGGGTGTCTTCAGGTGTGTCTAACAGCTGGGCGAAACCTCTGAGCCGATGATTTACGACGGCTGGTTTGGTTAGAACTTGCCCATCTCCTTTCATTACAGAGGAAACCGGAGCGTTAGCTCTTTCCACTTCAATCCCATCTGCCAAGAGACTCCCTGCTTTCTCCCCAGCCTGCAATATCGCTGCCTCGCCCAACAAGGATGCACTGGCTCTGCGTGGACAGGAGACATGAGCTGCCAGGAGTCTCCTTTGCCCTGTCTGGGCTCCCACCGAGCTCTTGCTGCCCCGCACAGGAGGCACAAAAACAAAGCACGATATGGCTGGACCCATCTGCAGGTCCGTAACTGGCTGCAGGTTGTTTAAATCCCACTTCAAGCAATGCCTGGGATTTGTGGGGGTCCCCTGCTCCTGGTGAGTAAACCAGGAGTTGTGAGCTTTAATGGGATGGCATCCAGAGGGACCTGGACAGGCTGGAGAGGTGGGCTAGGGCAAATGGCATGAAGTTCAGCCAAGCCAAGGGCAGGGTCCTGCACCTGGGACGTGGCAATCCCAGGCTGCAGGGAGACCTTGGAGCAGCCTTCCAGGATCTGAAGGGAGCTCCAGGAGAGCTGGAGAGGGACTCTTGGTCAGAGAGTGGAAGGACAGGACAAGGGGGAAGGGTTTTAAACTAGAAGAGGGGAGATTTAGATGAGATATTAGGAATAACTTGTTTGGTGTGAGGGTGGTGAGGCACTGGAAGAGGTTTCCCCGAGAAGCTGTGGCTGCCCCATCCCTGGAGGGGTTCAAGGCCAGGCTGGATGGGGCTTGGAGCAACCTGGTGTGGTGGGAGGTGTCCCTGCCCAGGGCAGGGGGGTTGGAACTCGATGATCTTTGAGGTCCCTTCCAACTCCAACCATTCTATGATTAATCATAACCGGTGTTTCCAAGCCCTGGAGGGGATTGGCAGCAGCGCAGAACGGTGCCCACCCCAAAGCCCAGCCAGCCCCGGGGTCTGTCCCCAGCCTGCAGAGGGACAGGGTGTTCATGGACCAGTGGTTTCTGGCCATCAGTCACGCATGGATGGCTATGAACATCAAACTAGCTTCTCCCAGTGCAGTTAATGCGGTGCAGAGCCCGGTCTGACACCGGTTTCCACGTGCTGAAACCTCAGCTCTGCACAGACCTTTCCCAGCAAAGCCACAGGATCATCCCGGGCCATTCCTCGCTTCCAACGAGTTCTTATTTAGAGATGCGCTTCCATGGAGAGAGCCAGTCAGTATATTTGTTTTCCTCTAAATACACAGCTGCAGAAGCAAGCCATGCAGGAAGTTTATTAAGCTTGGTTAATTTTCTAATAGCCGCAGCAGTGATGGATGTAAGCCACGCTGTCTTCCAGCTCAGCTTAAAAGTCAAATAAAAATAATCATGCTGATGGGAAAATACACGTCTTGGAGCTACGGCAGATAATGTGTGATGTGTTAGTACCTGCCAAGCCTCTCCTCTCTGGTAACATTCCCATGTACTTCAGCAGGGTCAGGGTTCAGCTCGTGCTCTGTGCTCTCCCAGACACCGTATTCGGGGGATTTTAGTGTAAACAGCCCGCCGAGGTGGGGTTCTTTTCAACATCTGTATTATTTCTAATGTAATTCCCACACCGAGGGCTGTGTTGCGGTGGAAACTGAAGAGAGAGGCTCCGCTCGTGGGCACCCAGCGGACGGGCACTCGCTGCCCTGGCCAACGGCTTTGAAGCCAGATCTCACTTTGGCTCATTTCACCCGGGTCTGGGGGTCCCAGGACCCAGGGGTTGGTTTTGGCTGGTGTCAGGAATTGTTTTCCATCGATTTCTGCCACGAACCCAAGCGCTTGCTGCCGTTTCTCCCAGCCCCGGGATGGTGGTGAGCATCTCCTCAAGCTCTCGCTGGGGCTCAGCAGCCTCTGGAGCTGGGGGGGGACGGGGGGGGACCTGCACCCCCAGTCCCTGAGGTGGGGTTCAGCCCCCATCCCTCTCCAGCCCAGAGCCACCCGTTTACATCCAATGGCATCTGAAACTCTCCTGCTCGGAAAACCACAGCACGCAGGGATTATCCGAGAAGAATTTAACTGACTTCTCCGTGATAAACTCTGGTTAGGGAGATTAGGGCTGTTTACCCAAGAAGTAAATACTGCTCAGTGCTTAACGACCGCCAGATCCACCCCCCCACCCTGTTTTTTCCGGCAACCCACTTTTTCCACCCGGTTTGTAGAGTTTGGGGAAGCAGGGGATGCCCATCCCCGCCACCCGTGCCTGGGTGAAGTGTTTCCTTGCTGGGTCTTGCTGGTGGGATTTGCTGAGCTCAGCTAACTCCATCAGCAGCGTTAGCTGATCCATCATCTGAGGGATGGTGCAGCCTGGCAGGTGAATGAACGGTTTGAGGTTGAAGGGACCTCAAAGATCATCCAGTTCCAACCCCCCTGCCCTGGGCAGGGACACCTCCCACCACACCAGGTTGCTCCAAGCCCCATCCAGCCTGGCCTTGAACCCCTCCAGGGATGGGGCAGCCACAGCTTCTCAGGGAAACCTCTTCCAGTGACTTCTATGATGCTTCTTCCCTTGCTCTGTACCCCCCTCCACAGCGTACAACACTTGGGTATCCTTGGCCATGAAATTAAGCACGGGAAAGAAAAATTTCCCCTTTTTCTCACTAACACCTTGTGGCTGATGCTGCTTGTGATGCCCAGCTTGGGGTTTTACTCTTGACATGTCTGGGATTTAAGGGGGGTTGCAACATCCCTCCCCGCCGCCTGTCCCCAGCTCCTTGCCACCGCCTGGCTCCTGCGTGCCGTCCCTCTCCGGCAGGACAAAGCCCGGTGCCTTGGTGCCGTGTTTCTGTTTTTGGGGGGAAAAAATACTGTAAATTCACATACGCTCAGAGGTTTCTTAGTGAAGAACGAGGATGTGTGAGGATTTATCCCTGGAAGTATTTAAGGCCAGGCTTGATAGGGCTTTGAGCAACCTGCTCTAGTGGGAGGTGTCCCTGTCCATGGCAGGGGGGTTGGAACACGATGATCTTCAAAGTCCTTTCCAACTCTAACCATTCTATGATTCTATGATTTCAGTGGCTGCTCCCAGCTCCTGGGGGATTCGTCCCACTCTGATCGTTCCAGCCGATGTGTCCCGTGGGCTCGTGGTGGCTGTGGTTGTACACTGTGCGTACGAAGCTGCTGCATGGCTGTTGCCATCGGCACCGGTTCTCCCATCATCTCGCCCCCATCATCACCCCATGTGCCCTAAAAAGCAACACATGGGAACCTTGGAAACCAGGTGGAATTTGCTGCATCCAGCACCGCTCCCGTGGGACACCAAACCGGCTCTGGTGCCTCCCCGGAGCACACCAGAGCTCCCCAGTTGCCCTAACGGGAGGCACGGCGAGGTGGCCCTTCTGTGACGGGCAACTGCAGCCTCCCACGTAGAAATAAATCCAGGAAAATTTATGTTGGGCTTTGTCTTTGTGGGGAGTATGGGATGCTGCCCTTCTCCTTTGCAATCCCGATGGCGGCCGGGGAGGCGAGCAGATCTTTGGAGGGAACAGCTGTCCACATCTGCAGGGATGGCAGAAGAAGACAGATAGACCCTGTTGTCTTTCTAATTCCCCTTCCCTTTGTAATGTGGGGGCTCCCCCCTCTTTCCCCC